>JAUUTY010000212.1:0-210593 GCA_030979885.1 Lolium multiflorum | reverse complement strand
AGGAAGGGAAGGACTGGATCCTCGCCGGCGCTAAGAACTTGGCGGAGCTTGTAGGCTGATTTCCTTTTCCCTTTCCGGGTGGGGGTTTCTTTCCCCCCTCTTTTTTTGTTTTTTGGCGCTGGCCATCATCTTGTTTGCTTCTCCTATATCAATATAAGGCAAAAAGCTTTTTTGCCTGCTTCAAAAAAAAAATTTGTTCTGATACTGTTCACGCTCACGTTGAACCCCACAATATTTGCTCAGATATTGGGGTTACTACAGAGATAAATTAATATGTCGAGGGACGGATTAATGGTCATACGGGTGGTGTACAGACACCAACACTCTGAAACCGTCTTTATAATCTATAAAAAACAGAAAAAGCCAAGACTACAAGAATTCTAATGTAGAGTAAGGGAGGCTGAGCAGAACCAACGCTGGGCATTAGTAATTTTATGGATCTGCCCCTGCATAAGGGGCACTAGAGCATTTTCGATTACGTCCACCTTTAGGTACCTTATTCTGAGAGGAGCAACTATAAAAGTCAGTTATATATGTTCAAAAACTGGTAAGAAACAAAAAATAGGTTTGGTCAAGCTTTATCATTACTAGTGAGTAGATGAGTTATTAAAGAAGTAACTCCAGGCGGCACGACTGTACCTTAACCAAACCATAAAAAGAAAATTTAAACAAAACAAACGTGTACTTAGTCGTTCTCTTGACGATAAATTCATGATAAATATGAAGGATAGTTATTTAAGATAACTTATTACCTGATCAAGTTCTATGTCATTCCCTTTAAGTTTTGCATTAATGACAGGGTACCCTTTTTGCTTCGTCCATGTAGACATCAAATCCTTGACAGGTTCACCAGTTTCCTTTTCAAGAACAGCCCACAGGTCCTCGGTTTTAGCATTTGAGTATGCATATTTCTTTATATATGAGGCCAGTGCTTTCTGAAAAGATACAGTATCATAACTTCAGTATATCTGAAATACACTAGGAGAACTTCAGGGAGTCAAATAGTGACAAGGGAGAACTAAGATAGGAGACTGAAGCAATCTGTCTCAATAAATAAAGTAATTGATTAAAAATTGAGTTCCAGCATATATGTCAATGCGAATTTGATAGATTTCATAATATAATCAACGAAACATTCATTTGTGAATTGAAGTAATGTTTATCTTGTGAGTGTGATGTATACTACAACAATCGGTAATATGACCGCCACATCTCTAATATGACCTCTAACAATAATAAAAGTTGTCTCTGTATGCTCATTTACCAAAATGTCCACCTTTACTCATGTGACCAGTGAAGTATATATGGCCCCTATATGGTGTTTGCATGTAAACAAGTACAGGACAATTTAGGAAGAAATGGCTACTTTCCTCTTAGAAC
Organism: Lolium multiflorum; assembly: GCA_030979885.1. NCBI lineage: Eukaryota > Viridiplantae > Streptophyta > Magnoliopsida > Poales > Poaceae > Lolium > Lolium multiflorum. Next base: position 209,213 of record JAUUTY010000212.1, on the reverse strand, counting down.
ATGCCTTTCAAAAACAACAGTATCCCTACAAAACTGTTTACAAAAACATTATATACCAACTAGAACTAGTACGACTCAAGACTCAAGAGCATACAAACATTTAATATATTGGATAAGCCATGGAGACATCTAGTGTTCTCGTTAGATGAATAGCGGAAATTCCATCAGCATCAAGTATCAATTTTATCCACGAAGAACAAAAGAAACAGCTTGAGACTGATCCAGTCTGCTGTTAAGCAACATGACGAAGAAAAGAATTCTCATAGAGTTTCACGCAGAGGCAGTATTAGACCTGAAAACGATCTGCGCCAAGGTAACTTTGTAGCATGCGAATAAGAGAAGCACCCTTGTCATAGGTAATAGCATCAAAAATCTGATTAACTTCACTGGCATGGTGTATTTCAACCTGATCATCCATGAAAACGAAAGTCAAAGTGTGAAATGCATCACAAGTCATGAGAAGTCAAAATGTTAACACCATAAAGCTGAATATGTGTTGATGCATCTACTGAAGTTAATCTTCGAAGTAATATTTCAGACTAGAAAGATTTAAGCATCAATTTCAATATTCCGTAGACACTTTACGAGTTAAGCATGATAATGTGTCCATAACAACAACAAAATCATCAATTAAACTCGCCATCGTCAAAATTTACGATTTCAAATATACTATTGTAGTTCTACGACGATACAGTGCATCACATCTATTGTGTTTAAGGAAGTAATGCACAACTTATCCAACCACCGGACCAGACTATGTCAGGGAGTAAACAATGAGATTACCTCAATAGGATGAGACTCCTCTAATGAATCCAGTCTGAGAGCAGTGGTTGTGCTATCGAGAAACTGAGTCCAGATATTCCATTGCGGGAAAAAGGAATCTACTGCTAGATGGCTCACCTGTGAAAACAGAAAGCCTATTCATTCAGCATATGCTGGTAAACCTGGTATTTCATTTTCAGATAGGGAGTAATTTATTTGCTTTACCCATGTAGCAAATCCCTCATTTAACCACAAGTGAGTCCACCATTCCATGGTTACAAGATTGCCGAACCATTGATGAGCCAATTCATGTGCCACAATAATGGCAACCTAGAACAATACATGCTGATATAAATAAACGAAAGGATATTTACAGATAAAAAGGTTACTTAAAAAAATATAGGTATAGCAAAGGAATTATAGATGATCATAAGATAGTGTAGTTTTATTGTGATACTGATTTATGTATGTAAAAAGCGCATAGTTAAGTAGTGAACAGCAAAAGATGAACATATATAATTAAATAAGTTTCTGAGCAATGATAGTTACGTTCTGTTTGCTGGAGGCTGATGACGACTTCTCATCAAAAAGCAAAGCTACATCCTGGAATGTGACCAATCCATAGTTCTCCATCGCTCCAGCAGAAAAATCAGGGATAGCAACCATATCCAACTTGGGAAGTGGATAAGGAGTGTCAAAGTAACTGAGAAATGGAGGAAATGAAATTTTTCTTAATGATACTGTTTCAGAAACTACCATGGCTTGGCAGACTATTTAAGTTTTTTTAGATAAAAGGCATAGTGCCCGGCTTTAAAGGCAGACTATTTCATTAACACAAATCATGTATCTTTGTTAGAAACCAAAGTGTGGAAGCAAGGCTAGATTGCATTCTTACTCTTTATAGAGATCCAACGACTTCACTCCAACATCTAGTGCAAACCTCCCTTGACTACTCTTACCAACTTGAGTGTACACACGAACTCTCGTGCCTGAATAACATTAAACATACAAACGAAATGAAACGACTCATTCAACTATTTGAATGGACAATGTCAAAGTAATGAGAGAAACAGAGACGATACCTTGTGATGTCACACCCTCTACATACTCAAACAAACCAACTACTATGGCCACTAAATAAGTTGACATAAGTGGCGATTCCTCGTAACGGACAGTCTTTATAGGACCAGCAACTGTCGTGGTAGCTACAGGCATGTTGGACAGTGCTACAAGCTCAGACGGAACTTCAAGTGTTAGCTTAAACTTTGCCTGGAGAAAATAAATAGTGTTAGAAAATATATATCTGCCCTTACACATGGTCCACGTACACATTTCTCATTTCTGGGCGGAACATAAAGTCATGTGTTGACTAAGAAGAATATGATTGACATATGTACACATAGACATAGTCAACACACGAGCAGACTAAAAATGTCAGTTAGCAGTACCAAAATAGTACTATTCTCTCTGACCCATCAGAAATGACAGGAAAAAAATTATTATACACCCTCTGATCCAAATTACTTGTCCTAGGTTCAATGAACCTAGACAGATTTAGACAACATTTTAGCTAAATCTGCAACAACTATTTGGATCGGATGGAGTAGATCAAACAAGCCAGGTGGCAAAAATCTGGTCACTGAACACTCCGCCGTGCTATCGTAATTACCTTGAATGCAGGCTCGTCCCAGCAGGGGAAGCACCGCCGCGCATCTACAGACTCAAACTGTGTCACCGCCATGTTCCTCTCCTTCCCCTTATGCTGGTACTTGCTGCAATCAAATGGAAGAATAAATAGCATAGCAGGAAAGGAAATCATACCAACCCTAGCTTAGACCCTAAGTCAGGCATACCTCCTGTAGAAGCCTCTCATCTGGTCGTTGAGAGTTCCGTTGAAGTCCATCTTGAGCACGCCCTCGCCGAGCGGCAACTGCTTCGCAAACCCGAGCACCAGTATACCGTCATCCTTGAAGAAGACCACCTCCTCGGGCGCCAGAACCTGCGAGGCAGGGATGATGAGGTTGTATGTGGCGCTATGGATTAAGAGGGGAAGTTTCTAGAGAGCCCTTTACCTGGAAGTGGATGGAGGCGCGGTCAACGGAGAGGTCGGCGGCGTTGAGCACGAGGAAGCGGGTGGGCGCGGAGACGGCGACGGTGATGGCCACCGAGCCGGAGAAGGTGCAGGCGACGAGGTCGGGGCGGAGGCGGAGCTCGTAACGGCGCGGCGCGGCGAAGCGGGGTAGCCGCGCCTGGCCGCGGAACTGGGCCACCGAGCCGCCCGTCCGCGGCCGGCGGGCCGGAATATACCTTGAGATTCGCGCTCTGCGTGGGTGCATCGAGCTGGGTTTAGCGCGAGGCAAAAGAATGAGGGAGGCCAAATAAACAAATACTACAAACACATTTGTATGTTTGATTTCTAGATTGTTTACACATTTTTGTAGAATCGTTTAATTGTTTTATCAAGTTTTGAGTTGCTAACCATATGTGTCAACTAGTTGCTTAAATATGGAATGTGATATCTACGATACGCAATGTTCAAAAAATCGGCTGAAATACCGATTTATCGGCCGATTATCGTGAATCGGATGGAAACCGATAAGATTTCAGCATATCGGTCAATTTATCGCGCCACTGATATTTTGGCTGATTTTCTGCATGAGAGCCGATATTTTGCCCGATTTTCACTCTCATGGTTGATATTTCGGTTGATTGTTCGTGAAATTTAAATAAAATTTGGTATGACACGCGATATTTTCGTCTTATAGTTTTGTAGAATTGTGCATTAGCTCAAATTTTCCATTATTATTGATTCAAATGCAAGGAATCAAGGTAATACTTATGTGCAATGTTCCAATATTATTTTTGTATAGCTAATTGTAGAAAATTTAGTGTTGAAAATTAGGATTTAAAAAAAGTTAATAAATAGTTAACCGATAAAATCGATTAATGAATTTATCTACTAACCTCCATCTATAAAAGGATGTCTCAACTTAACAAATTTGAATGTATCTAGATACTAAATGGGTCTAGATACATTTAAATTTTGACAAAGTTGGGACATCTATGTATAGATCGAGAGTAGTAAACACGATTTAATATAGAATGATTTATGCAACATACTGTTACCGCATGCATGTAGCCCAAGACCACATATGATTCATTTTCTTTCAGACTTTAAAATGTTTTATCTTTTGAACCATAAGTCAAAATTTAGATCCCTCTTTGCGTTAGCTTTTTCATAATATCTTTAAATTAGATCTCACGTTATCATGTTTTGATAAAAATCGATCCAGTTGCTTACATAGGAGTCACTTTGTTACCAGCTTAGTTAAAGTTGGTTACCAGGCTGTACCTACAGCAATTCCGCAACTAACAAAGAATTTTACCTGGCAACTAACGCAGGAAAGTGCTTTAAACATATTAAGATGGGATCTTGTTTTAAAACCCTCTTCGATATGCACCCGCGGTAAAAACGATTTGTCAATTAGATTAATTGTTTAAGAGAAGATCATTTTGAACCGCATGTGTATGGGTGTTGGTTGCATCTCCCTTTGCTTCCGCTGGCCTCGTGGTCAGCCTGTGTGTTGGGTAGCTAACGAATGCCATGGACGTTTTTTGTTTGGTCTATGTTCCACCGCATGTTTGGTATATTCGTGGCTCAAGTAGTTTTAGGACCACCGTTCTTGTTAGACCCATCTTCTCGAGAGAGTATGGAATGATGGCTGACGCCACACATGTGCACGGAGTTGCTTCCCATAAACGTGCTCACCCTCTTTATTTGAAGATCTACTCCTTCGTCCTTAACATATGATTTAACTTTATTAGAATTTAGATGTATTTATATACTAAATCAATCTATAAATCAAAATTTGACAAATTTAAGACATTATTTTATTAACTATGTAGTATTTCATTTCCAAAAGATGCTCATGTAGATACCAAATAGGTGTATTAAAAAATAGCGCTTTGGCATGCCCAAAACAAATCTAGATAGCGCGCGAGTCCAAATGGCCCATGAAGTCAGCCAAAGCGCCTGCCTTGGTTGCCTGCCAACGCTATGGAGCCCCCCCTTACGCGCCCTCCAAGCCACACCCGAGTCTGAACCTTAAGCTCCAACACACACAGATCGGTGGCATCACCACCAGCTGTACGCTTCGGTCCATCATCATTTCTGTAAGTCTAGTACAGTCACATTACCCAAATAGTCCTCTGACAGCCATTGCCACCGATGTCGCTTCCCAAACGTATCTATAATTTTTTATGCTCCATGTATTTTTTACACCAATTTATGTATGTTTTTCTTACTTTATTGCACTCCTTTACATGATTTCTCGGCACTAACTTATTAACATGCCACAAAGCATGTCCATGCTTTGCTGTTTATGTATTTTGCAAAGTTGTACAGAAATATTCTCAATTGGACGAAATAAAGCCGAAGCTAATATTTTACCGAAACGAAGATTTAAGTCTCGGAGGGGGATTTAAGTGGGCGCCACACGCGCCGCACCTCTGGTGCTGCCTCCGGGCCTAGGCCCACGCTACATGATGTGGGCCCCTGTGCACCCCACCGACTCCAAATCCTCCACCTATTTATACATCTTCTGAAAACCCCGGATACCCGAGAATCTATCCACGAAAAGCTCATGCAGTGGCCGCCATTGCTAACCCATTCGGTGGGTGAGTTCATCACGCTTCTTTCCGTAGATGCGTTACCCCTCCAAGAGCAGTAGGTTTGTAGAACAGTGCCAAGTTTTCCTTGCGGATCACCCAAGGTTTATCGAACCCGTGGATGAAGAGGTCAAAGATATCCCTCTAAAGCAACCCTGCAATCACGATACAAGAAGTTCCCTGGGGTTCCTCAACACACCTAATACACTTGTCGATGTATAGGTCCACTAGTTTGGCGAAGAGATAGTGAAATACAAGTAGTATGGATGTATGAGTGGTAATAGCACCTGAATAAAATATAAAGTAGAACAGGTACTTCATGGTATAAGTGTGATTCTGCTGTTTAAACAAGGCCTAGGGATCATATTCACTATGGACACTCTCAACATTGATCGCATAATAAATAATAACTTCTTCTCATTTGTGCTACATACACTCTTTTTTTTAGAAATGGGAGCATCGCCCCAGCCTCTGCATCAATTGATGCACACAGCTGTTTTATTGCATAGTTTAATATTCAGAAGTTATACAACTCAAGAGGTAAAACTTAACCAGCGGAAATTTAAAATAAAAGATAATTATGCAAGTTGCAATCTCTTAATAGGCTGCCAGCCACCCTGGTTGTAGATATCCCGAGCAACCGTCTCCAGACGGCTGCATCCAGAATCCATATGCGCACGCTGAGCCTCCGTAGTAGGTATGACCATTCGTGGATCCAGTTCGTAACCATACGGATAACCTGTTAAAATTTAGCATTTGAGCTTCTGTTAAAGACAATATCATTACGACAATTCCATATAGCCCACATCAAAGCACAAATACCCGTTCGAATATGTCCTTTAGATATTTTATCAACACCATTTAGCCAATTTCCAAACATATTCGTAACATTGGCCGGTGGAGGGATATTAAAAGTATACTGGATGGTTCTCCAAATTAGCTTTGCGAAGGGACAATCGAAAAATAAGTGGTTTATGGTTTCATTAGAGTCACAGAAAACACAATTCTTACACTCATTCCAATTTCTTTTTGCGAGATTATCTTTTGTGAGAATTACTTTTTTATAAAGGAACCACATGAAAATCTTAATCTTCAGCGGTACCTTTATTTTCCAAAGATATTTGCGCAAGAAAATCGTATGACCATTCATCATGTCTGTGTACATGGATTTGACCGAAAAAACACCATTGGTAGTTAATTTCCAGACAAAAACATCCGGGTCTTCCGTCAAGTTAACCCTGATTAGGCGCTGAAGTAGTAGTAGCCAAACCTCCCATTTATCAGTAGATAAAGTTCTCCTGAATTCGATATTCAGAGGATTACTCGTTAGAACATCTGAAACCAGAACGTTTCTCCGGCGGACAATGTTATACAACGAAGGGTATTGCTTAGCTAGCGGTTGGTCACCTAACCATATGTCCTCCCAAAAGCGCGTATTTTGACCATTGCCAACTTTGAAAGAGCCGCGAGAGAAAAATCATCCTTAACTCCCATGAGCCCCTTCCAAAAAGGAGAATCGGTGGGTTTTGTTGTCACTTGTGACAGCGTTTTAGTTCGGAGATATTTATTATGCAGCAACTCCTGCCATACTCCATCCTCATTTAATAGTTTAAACAACCACTTACTGAGTAGGCATTTGTTTTTGAGATCTAACACCTCCACCCCGAGACCCCCTTGATCTTTAGGTCGACAAATAATGTTCCACTTAGTCAGCCGATATTTACGCCTATGCTCATCATTTTGCCAAAAAAACCTTGATCTGTAGAAGTCTAATCTTTTCTTTACCCCTTTAGGTATTTCAAGAAAAGATAACATAAACATCGGTAGGCTGGTTAGGACGGAATTAATAAGTACAAGTCTATCTCCGTATGAGAGTAGCTTGCCTTGCCAGCAACCCAACTTTCGTTCAAAGCGGTTCTCTACTGGATTCCATTCTCTATTGAGAAGTTTTCTATAATGGACCGGGATCCCCAGGTAACGAAAGGGGAGAGAACCAGCTTCACAACCAAGGATTTGCTTATATTGGTTCTCCACATCCTTCGCCTTTCCAAAACAGAAAATCTCACTCTTATGAAAATTGATCTTAAGTCCAGACAGTTGCTCAAAGATGCAAAGGATTAACTTCATGTTAACAGCCTTCTGAAGGTCATGTTCCATGAAGAGAATAGTATCGTCTGCATATTGTAGAATGGATACTCCCCCCTCAACTAAGTGTGGGATGAGACCACCTACCTGACCATCCTCTTTTGCTCTTGCAATTAGGATTGCCAGCATATCAGCAACTATATTGAATAGGATACGTGATAGAGGATCGCCTTGCCTCAACCCCTTCCTAGTTTGGAAGTAATGACCAATGTCGTCATTAACCTTTACCCCCACTGACCCTCCCTGAACAAAACTAGCCACTAACTTACACCAAATAGGCGAAAATCCTTTCATACGCATAGTTTGTTGAAGGAAAGGCCAATTAACTTTATCATAGGCCTTTTCAAAATCAATTTTGAGAAGGACCCCATCTAATTTCTTCCTGTGAAGTTCATGAATGGTCTCAAGGACAACTACTCCTTCAAGTATATGCTCGTCCTTGCACAAAAGCAGATTGCAGCTTAATAACCTAAAATATCCGCTATTCATTTCAGAATTACCCAGGAAAAACCCTGAACTCACTAGGGTTACATGCCTATGTCACTGATTCAGATGGTGGACTTTTTCTGAATGCAAAGAAGTAACTGCAAGTGTTTGTATAACTAGATCACTTCTGGTTGAGAAACACAAAGAAAAGGTCACAGATCGCTAGTCTGCACAATGGCTACAAACCAAATTTGTCCAGAGCTTAATAACCACTGAGAAATGAGGCTCAAAACTTCTTCTGTTGGAACTGGGAGTATATATGTTATTTTCAGAGATCCTCAAAGACCAACGGTCTTCTTATATAAAATTGTTAAGCTGTTTAGTTCTCAAAGAGTTTTGATAATGTTGATAAAATCTTAAGATTTTCTCACAACATTGTCCCTTTCGCTTCGTTTAATTTTGAAAACCTTTTCTTCTCATGTTTTCATTAAGAATGTGTGAACACTTTATTATTTCCCTTCTAAAGTATTTAACATTTTTACATAGAATTACTTAGCTTTCAAATGCCTAGCTTTCAGAAGTAGGCATCATTACTTTGAGGTATAATAATTTCCACACACTGGGGAATCCAAGCTGCCTAAACATCTGGCTTTACTCACAAGTGCATGTATTAATCTCGTTTTTCTTTTTATACACCCCGCTCCGATTTTTGGCCCAACCCCTTAAGAATCGTCTTAAGTGTCTAATTTTGTTTTGCCATATTTCAATAGGGCTATTTCCCCGAACAACCGCACCCCATTCTCTTTTAATCATATCATGAAAACCATCATCGCTCAGCCAAGATAGTTCAAAAGAAAAAAGAGCCTTATTGCCAAGGTGAGCTTGTTCACCAGAGTCAATAAGGAGGGGAGTATGATCAGACCCCGTACGTGTAAGTGCTCGTACTGATACAAGAGGAAATTTCTGCTCCCAATCCACACTAGCTAGCACTCGGTCTAGTTTTTCATATGTTGGAGTTTCTCTTCTACTTGCCCACGTGTATTAACGCCCTGAGAGAACAATTTCTCGCAGATTTAAACTTTCAATAATAGCATTAAAAACAAAAGGCCATCGGGCATTATAATTATTATTATTCTTCTCATGAGGCGACCTAATAATGTTAAAGTCCCCCGCAATCAGCATAGGCAAAGTTTGGTTCTCACACATACGGACAAGTTCCGCCAAGAAAGGTGGTTTTTGAACATCCTGAGCAGCTCCGTAAACTGCCATGAATATCCATTCAAAACCATCCAATTTGGATCGTATATGTAGCTTAACGCAAAAATCTCCCGCATCAACGTCTCGAACGGTGAGAATATCTGCATTAACCCCAACTAGGATGCCTCCGGATCTGCCATGTGGCGGTAAACAATACCAAACAAAATTACGTCCTCCTGCTAGATCCCTTAAGAAAGGAGTCGCAAAGTTTGACCTCCCTGTCTCCAAAAAAGCAACAATATCTAAATTTTCTTCTCTTATTGTCTCTTTAATAAAAAGATGTTTACTCGGATCTCGCAAACCTTCACTATTCCAGACTAAAGCTTTCATTTTAAGATTTTTTCTTTTGGTTCTTATTAATTCGTGCACTACGCCTTACCTTAGGTTGTTCAACTTTAATAAACCTCTTACTACGAGCATGGCCAGATTTCGCCTCTTGGCAAAAATGATCCGTATGATCTTCCAAGCCTATCGTCTCTTCTTCGGTCAAATCTTCACATAGCCCCGAAACTTTAGAAACAAACAGATTATGTGGATCATCGTCACTAGGTCTTTTTTTCCGCTCTAGAATAGTACACTCCCTTTCATTTTCTACAGCCTTTAACATTATAATCGAGTCGGCTACTTCATTAGAAGTTTTTCCAAAGGAAACCCCTAACTTATTAGCTCGGGCTAAAATCTCATCATTTGACAGAGAGGTAAATGAATGTTTAGATACTGAAGCTTTACCTTGATTATCACGTTGCTGGGCAAGTTGAATTGCTCTCTCCATTTGAGAAACATCAGCATTGGGCTGAGCGCGAATACGATCACTGGAACGAATCCCATTAAAAGCCGGCTCAGAAATTCCACCAAAAGCGATCAATTCCTCCCTTGTTGGTGATCTAGAAAAGTCCCCTGTATTGACCACAGAAGGCAAGTGTAAGGAATTACAAACAATAGAATCACTCCCGTTTGGAGTAATACTCACATTGCTAGACATACCATTCATAAAGCCAATGTTCTGGGCACACGTATGTGCCACCTCTTGTGGCATCAGCTTGTACGGAGTAGCAGACCGAGGCAAAGGGTGCTCGCCTGCGAACACTGTCGAGTGCTTTTCCCCACTGCTGGCATGTTTCTGAAGGACAGCTTCTTGGGTTCGACCTGTCCCGCCATTGATCTACTTCGGATGGTGCGTCGACATGGAAGGCCTTCTTGAAGTGGCTCCTCCACGGAGGTGTCTGGCGTCGGTGGCTTGGTTCTTTGCTTAGGACATGTGCTTTGTGTTGTGGTTGTTTGGTCTGTAGCCGGTGTTGTGTGGGATCACGTTCGTTGCTTGTAGCGAGTGGTGTCGTTCTTGTACTCAAACCTCTACCTTCTATAAAGATATGGTAAGCCTTTGGCGTACTCTCGAAAAAAAAAAGTATTAGCAGGAGAACCCAGCCCAAAATTTGCAGCTGTAGGAGAACCATTTGCAGTGACAGAAGGTTGTATCACTGCAAGCTTATCAGCATCTTTCGGAGCTGCCGCAATAACCTCGTCGCATGCAATAGCATACATATTACTAGCATCAGTAGCCCTCTCGGAGGGTTCCGATCTAGTACCTGCATGAACTGGAAGAAGCACCTGGACCACGGCAAGGATGCCGAGGCGCCCCAACAACCGATCATAAGATGTAGGAACATCACCACTGCTGTGTAGGGGCTACAAGAGCTCCCTCAGGCCGGAGTTAACAAGCTCCACAACATTCTGCATTCATATTAAGTAACCTCAGAGCATAATAGATCTTTGCAAAATAAACCTAGAACCAACATAGCATACACACCGTCACCACTACACTATGAAAGGGGGAACCAAATAGATCACATCAACACCATCATAGTAATAGTTAACCTCAAAAACATGATAAGGAGATTATGATCATAATCTAAGACAAGTACTAACACGTATGCACACACTGTCACCTTTTACACCATGCAGGAGGAATAGACTACTTTAATAACATCACATATGTAGCACAGAGACTAGTAGCGATACAAAGCTTCATATGGATCCCAATCATGCAAAGCAATTCAAGAGATCATATTGGAGTGCAGAGAGAGATTAACCACATAGCTACCGGTACAAACCTTCTTAGGCTCGAGGGAGAACTACTCCCTCCTCATCAAGTGGGAGCAAGCACATGGATGAGATGCATGGGGAGGCTGATGGAGGAGGCCTTCCGGCACTTCCCCGTCTCCGACAAGGTTTAACAGACTCCTGTCTCAGATTTTGGCTTCATGATGATGTGGCTCTGGAACCTTTCTCGTACCGTGGCTTATCCGTTTTCTCGTCCCGTGGCTTATATAGGCGAAGAGGCGCCGCAGGGGGGCCGGCGGGTAAGCCGATGATGGCGTGTAACTCACACGTTGGGAACCCCAAGAGAAGGTATGATGCGCACAGCAGGAATTTTCCCTCATAAAGAAACCAAGGTTTAATCGAACCAGTAGGAGCTGAGTCACACGTTGAAGGTTGATGGTCGTGAATATGATGCGGCGTAACACCAGGGATTCCGGCGCCAACGTGAACCTGCACAACACAACGCAAGTACTTTGTCCCAACGAAATAGCAAGGAGGTTGTCAATCTCACCCGGTTTGTTGTAACAAAGGATTAAGCGATCGAGTGGAAGATGTTGCAAAGAAAACAGTAAACACACCAGCAGAGATTGTATGCTATGTAAAGAATAGGACCGTGTTCCTCCACTAGAGGTGTCTCTCCCATAAGATAAAAGCATGTTGGGTGAACAAATTGTAGTGGGCAATTGACAAATAAGAGGGCATAACAATGCATATACATGATATGATAAATATAGTGAGATTTAATTGGGCATTACGTCAAAGTACATAGACCGCCATCCAATCGCAGATCTATGCCTAAAAAGTCCACCTTCAAAGTTATCATCCGAACTCCATTCAGTATTAAGTTGCTACTGTCAGACAACTTGATTAAGTATGGTGCGAATGTAATCGACAACTACATCCTTGGACATAGAATCACTGTTTTGTCCTTAGTGGCAACAGACATCACAACCTTAGAACTTTCTCACTGTCCCAAGGTATCAATGAAGGCATGAACCCACCACCGAGCATAAATACTCCCTCTGAGCAGAGTAAAACTTCGGGCTGCAGCCTCTACTAATAACGAGAGCCATGCAAGATCATAAATAACACATAAACAATAGATTGATAATCACCATAACATAGTATTCTCTATCCATCGGATCCCGACAAACACAACATATAGTATTACGTATAGATGATCTTGATCATGAGCTCACAAGATCCACAATGAAGCACAATTAGGAGAAGACGATCATCTAGCTACTGCTATGGGGTGTTGACAGGTGAACTACTCACTCATCACTCCGGGAGAGGCTTACCTTCCATGTGTAGAGTCCTCCGCGAGATGAATCCCCTCTCCGGCAAAGGTGCCGGAGGCGATCTCCCGAACCCAGGCGGGATTCGCGGCGGCGGCGTTCGGAAGGTTTTCCGATCAGGCCTCGCATCGGGGCCTCGCGATCGGGAGGCTATTTGTAGGCGAAAGGGGTCAAGAGGCGCACGAGGGGCCCAGGGCGTGCCGCGGCTGGGCAAGCCGGCCGCGCCGCTCATCCTCTGCCACCTCGTGCCCCACTGGCCTCTCCTCTGGCCTTCCGAAGCTCCGGTGCAGGGGACTCGGCGGTATCACCCACCCCGAATATTTCTTTGCTACTAGGATTTCTCAAACCAAAAATAGCAAGAAAACAACAACTGCCTCTTCGACATCTTGTTAATAGGTTAGTTCTGAAATGCATAAATATGACATATAATGTGCATAAAACATGTAGGTATCATCAATAAAGTAGCATGGAACATAAGAAATTATCGACACGCTGGAGCATTTATCAAGATCCCTGCTTAGTTCGTCATTTTGTTGCAAAACGTATAACAAAGATAATTTCTCATGACACATCATAATCTTGATCATACTATTTGTAAACACATGTAATGAATGCAGCCATCAAAACAATGTGGTAATGACATGAGTAAACAAGTGAATCATATGACAAAGACTTTTCATGAATAGTATCAAGACAAGCATCAATAAGTCTTGCATAAAAGTTAACTCATAAAGCAATAAATCAAAGTAAATGTATTGAAGCAACACAAAGGAAGATTAAGTTTCAGCGGTTGCTTTCAACTTGTAACATGTACTCATGGATACGGAACTATAAAGTAATATAACAAGTGCATTATGCAAGTATGTAGGATCAATGCACAGTTCATACAAGTGTTTGCTTCTTAAGGTGGAAGGAGATAGGTAAACTGATCAACAATAAAAGTAAAAGAAAGGTCCTCTCTAAAGAGGAAAGCATCGATTGATATTTGTGCTAGAGCTTTTATTTTGAAAACATGAAACAATTTTGTCAGCGGTGGTAATAAAGCATATGAGTTATGTAAATTATATCTTACAAGTTGCAAGCCTCATGACTAGTATATAGTGCCCGCATCTTGTCCTACTTAGCTTGGACTACTGGGTCATCAGCCATGTTTCAACCAAGTGTCATAAATGGGTACCTATGTCGCCTGTATAAAGGTCTAAGGAGAAAGTTCGCATTTGATTTCTCGCTTTGATTATTCTCAACTTAATATCCATACCGGGACAACATGGACAACAGATAATGGACTCCTCTTAAATGCATAAGCATGTAGCAATGATGATATTCTCATGTGAGATTGAGGATATATGTCTAAAACCGAAACTTCCACCATGATTCATGGCTTTAGTTAGCTGCCAATCTTTTCTAACAATTTTGCATGCTCCAACTACTAAAATGATAGATCCTTCAGACAAGACTGGACATGCATAGTAACTCACATGATATTCAACAATAGCTGATGGCGTTCCCCAGAGGTTATCTCACAACAAACAACTTAATAAAATATAAAGTGCATAAGTACATTCAATACTACGATAGTTTTTAAGGCTATTTTGTCCCATGAGCTATATATTGCAAAGTGAATGATGGAATTTAAAGGTAGCACTCAAGCAATTTACTTTGGAATGGCTACAAACCACATGGTAGGTAGGTATGGTGGACACAAATGGCAGAGTGTTGGGCTCAAGGATTTTGATGCATGAGAAGTATTCTCTCTCGATACAAGGTTTAGGAGTATAAGTATTTGGGCTAAACTCAAGGATGAACATGTGCAAGAAACTCACATAAAAGACATATTGTAAACATTATAAGACTCTAAACACCGCCTTCCTTGTTGTTCAAAACTCAATACTAGATATTATCTAGACCTTAGAGAGATCAACACTACTAGTCAAATTTTAGTAAGCTCTATGTATTTCTTATGGGTGTAAAGCATATGATGCAAGAGCTAAACATGAGCACAACAATTGCCAAGTATCACATTACCCACAACATTACCAATTAACACATGTAGCATTTTCCAATTCCAACCATATAACAATTTAACGCAGAAGACTTCGTCATGAATATTATGAGTAAAGCCTAAAGACATATTTATCCATATGCAACAGCGGAGCATGTTTCTCTCCCACAAAGTGAATGCTAGGATCCATTTTATTCAAAAAAACAAAAACAAACAAACAAACAACGCCCCAAGTAAAGAACACAAGATGACCGAATAAAATATAGTTTCAGGGGAGGAACCCTGATAAGTTCTGATGAAGAAGGGGATGCCTTGGGCATCCCTAAGCTTAGACGCTGAGTCTTCTTAATATATGCTGGGATCCCCCCAAGCTTAGCCACCCTCTTGATCATAGCATATCATACTCCTGACCCTTGAAAACTTCCCTTCACACCAAACTTCAAGCAAACTCATTAGAGGGTTAGTGCACAATTAATAATTCACATGTTCAAAGGTGGCAAATCATTCTTACACTTCTGGACATTGCATAAAGCTATCGACATTAATGGATCAAAGAAATGAATCCAACATAAAAGAGCGTAAATAAAGCGTAACTGTCAAAAATGGTAACAACCAGAAGACTAATTTAAAGCTGCACCAGATTTGCCTTCCAAATGGAAAACTCAAACTAATGAAAGTTGCGTATATATCCGAGGATCACGTCAGAATTGGGCAACATTTTTCGAATTTTCTACAGAGAAATAAGCCCAGATTCGTGACATATAGTTTCTGCGTAGCGATCCCAAATATAACATCAACTTTGACATAGAAACTTTACTTGGCACAAATATGCAATAAAATAAAGATAAAAAACCTCCAAGACCTGTCAATAAGAACAAAATAAACACATGGGTTATCTCCAAGAAGTTCTTTCTTTATAGCCATTAAGATGGGTCAATTAATGATACTAAGTAATAAACAAGAGTTAATAAAAGAGACATCAAGAAGCAAATCAAAGAGATGAGATTTAAACCTAAACCTACTCTATGAAAAGGAATCTTGCACACAAATAAATTCATGAAGAACAAAGTGACAAGCATAGAAAAGCAACACAAGTGCAATTGCAAGATTCTCAACATAAAGAGGGGAAACTTAATATTATTAAGATGCATATAACCATGTTTCCTCATAATAATTTTCAGTAGCATCATGAACAAACTCAACAATATAACTATCACATAAAACATTCGTGTCATGAGCCACATGCATAAAATTATTACTCTCCACATAAGCATAATCAATTTTATTAGTTGTAATGGGAGCAAATTCAACAAAATAGCTATCACTATTATTCTCATCACCATAATCATCATATATAGGAGGCATATTGTAATCATCATTAATTTTCTCCCTCAATAGTAGGTGGACCTAAAATATCATATTCATCATTGCAAGCATCACATAGGAGGAAGTATCATCAAAGTAACTCTTCTCCATGCTTGGGGGACTAAAATATCACAACCAGCTTTCCCCAAGCTTAAATTTTTCCATAGCTTTAGCAATAATATGTTCAAAGAGTTCATGCTAATACATTGCTACAACTATTTTGCAAACAAAGTTCCATGGGTTTTTTTAATTTTCTCTTCAAACACATCATGTCCTAATTCAAGATAAAGTTCATAAAGAACTCTCATATTTTTGTTGTACTCTCCATTATGCCCAACTAGTGAAAAATAAAAACAAGTACAAGACTAGACAATTATAACAAAATAAATTAAATGCAAGTAACTAATTTTTGTGTTTTGATATAGAGAGCAAGACAAAGAAATAAAGTAAAACTAGCAACTAATTTTTTATGTTTTGTTTTAAAATGAAACAAAGTAGTAAATAAAATAAAAGCAAGACAAAAACAAAGTAAAGAGATTGAGAAGTGAGACCCCTTGCAGCGTGTCTTTGATCTCCCCGGCAACGCGCCGGAAAAAGAGCTTGATGGCGTTGATAATGTACACGTTCGTTGGGAACCCCAAGAGGAAGGTATGATGCGCACAGAGCAAGTTTCCTCATAAAGAAACCAAGGTTTAATCGAACCAGTAGGAGCTAAGAAGCACGTTGAAGGCTGATGGTCGCAAATGATGCGGCGCAACACCAGGGATTCCGGGCAACAACGTGGAACCTGCACAACATTAACATCCCAAGTACTTTGTCCCAACGAAATAGTGAGGTTGTCAATCTTACCGGCTTGTTGTAACAAAGGATTAAGCGTATCGAGTGGAAGATGTTTGCAAAGAAAATAATAAAACATTGCAGTAGATTGTATGCCATGTAAAGAATAGGACCGGGGTCCACAGTTCACTAGAGGCCCTCCCATAAGATAAAAGCATGTTGGGTGAACAAATTACAAATGGGCAATTGACAAATAGAGAAAGGCATAACAATGCATATACATGATATGATAAATATAGTGAGATTTTAATTGGGCATTACGACAAAGTACATAGACCGCCATCCAACCGCATTCATGCCTAAAAAGTCCACCTTCAAAGTTATCATCCGAACCCTATCTGCAAGATTAAGTTGCTAAGCAATGCATAATTGCATTAAGTATGGTGCGAATGTAATCGATAACTACATCCTTAGACATAGAATCAATGTTTTATCCCTAGTGGTAAACAGCACATCACAACCTTAGAACTTTCTCACTGTCCCAAGATTCAATGGAGGCATGAAACCCACTATCGAGCATAAATACTCCCTTGGAGTTAAGAGTAAAAACTTAGCATAGCCTCTACTAATAACTGAGAGCATGCAAGATCATAACAACATATAAACAATAGATTGATAATCACCATAACATAGTATTTTCTATCCATCTGATCCCGACAAACACAACATATAGTAATACAGATAGATGATCTTGATCATGTTAGTCCCACAAGATCCAACAATGAAGCACAATTAGGAGAAGACGACTATCTAGCTGCGCTATGGACCCATAGTCCAGGGGTGAACTACTCACTCATCACTCCGGAGGCAACCATGGCGGTGTAGAGTCCTCAGGAGATGAATCCCCTCTCGCAGGAGGCGATCTTCAACCCCCGAGATGGGAGATTGCGGCGGCGTCTGGAAGGTTTTCCGATCGGGGCTCTCGGTACTGGGGTTTCGCGACGGAGGCTATTTGTAGGCGAAAGGGTAGGTCAAGAGGCGGCACGGGGCCCGGGGGGCGGGCCGGCGCGGCCAAGGCTGGGCATACCGCCCTATCCCCTGCCACGTGGCCCCACTTCGACTCTCCTTCACTGGAAGCTCCTGGAAAAATAGGACCTGGGCGGTGATTTCGTCCAATTAAGAATATTTCGTTACTAGGATTTCTGAAACCAAAAACAGCCACTGGCTCTTCGGCATCTTGTTAATAGGTTAGTTCCGAAAATGCATAAATATGACATATAAGTAACATAAAACATGTAGGTATCATCAATAAAGTAGCATGGAACATAAGAAATTATCGATACGTTGGAGACGTATCACTGCATTGGGGCGCCCCACAGACGCCGCGCCCGCCTCATGGCCACCGCTCGGCTCCGGCTCTCGGCGTGTGTTGGAAGCTTCGTGGAATTCTAAGAGGGCGTTGATTTGGTCCGATTCCGAGAATATTTCCTTACTAGGATTTAAAACCAAAAACAGCAAACAGGAACTGCACTTCGGCATCTCGACAATAGGTTAGTTCCGGAAAATGCATCAAAACATCATAAAGTGTGAACAAAACATGTAGGTATTGTCATAAAGTAGCATGGAACATAAGAAATTATAGATACGTTGAGACGTATCAAGCATCCCTGAAGCTTAGTTCCTACTTGCCCCTCGAGTAGGTAAACGATAACACAAATAATTTCTGAAGTGACATGCTACCAACATAATCTTGATCAACATTATTGTAAAGCATATGAGATGGATAGAGTGATCTGAAGCAAAAGATTGCTAACAAAAGATGATGACTAAACAAATGAATCATATAGCAAAACTTTCATGAATAGTACTTTCAAGACAAGCATCAAAAAGTCTTGCATAAGAGTTAAACCCATAAAGCAATAAATTCAAAGTAAAGGCATCGAAGCAACACAAAGGAAGATATAAGTTTTGCAGTTGCTTTCAACCTTCAACATGCATATCTCATGGATATTTGTCAACACAGTAATATGATGAATGCAAATAAGCAAGTATGTAAGAATCAATGCACAGTTGACAAAGGTGTTTGCTTCTAAGATGGAAGGGGTAAACTGACTCAACATAAAGTAAAAGATAGGCCCTTCGCAGAGGGAAGCAGGATTAAATCATGTGCTAGAGCTTTTCAAGTTTTGAAATCATATAGAGAGCATAAAAGTAAAATTTTGAGAGGTGTTTGTTGTTTTCAACGAATGGTAATGGGTACTCTAACTACCTTATCAACCAGACTTTCAAGAGCGGCTCCCATGAAGGACGTTATCTCTACCAGCAAGGTAGATCATCCCTCTTCTCTTTTGTTTACACATGTACTTTAGTTTTATTTATTAGATGACACTCCCCCCCCAACCTTTTCTTACACAAGCCATGGCTAACCGAATCCTCGGGTGCATTCCAACATTCACATACCATGGAGGAGTGTCTATTTGCAAATTTAAGTTGCTTACTGATAGATCAGGGCAAAACATGTGAAGAGAATTATTAATGCAAGTTAATTAATTGGGGCTGGGAACCCCATTGCCAGCTTTTTGCAAAATTATTGGATAAGCGGATGAGCCACTAGTCCATTGTGAAAGTCTGGAAGTAAATGACAAGATCGAAAGATAAACACCACATACTTCCTCATGAGCTATAAAACATTGACACAAATAAGAGATAATAAATTTTGAATTGTTTAAAGGTAGCACATGAATTATTTACTTGGAATGGAAGGAAATACCACATAGTAGGTAGATATGGTGGACACAAATGGCATAGGGTTTTGGCTCAAGGTGTTTGGATGAACGAGAAGCATTTCCTCTCAGTACAAGGCTTTGGCTAGCAAGGTTGTTTGAAGCAAACACAAGTATGAACCGGTACAACAAAACTTACATAAGAACATATTGCAAGCATTATAAGACTTACAACTTTTCCTTGTTGTTCAAACACTTTTACTAGAAAATATCTAGACCTTAGAGAGACCAATCATGCAAACCAAATTTCAACAAGCTCTACAGTAGTTCTCCACTACTAGATTTAAACTACATGATGCAAGAGCTTAAACATGATCTATGAGAGCTCAAAACAATTGCCAAGTATCAAATTATTCAAGACCATATGAAGCATTTTCCGATTCCAACAAAATAACAACAAGTGAAGCGATCAACTTTCGCCTTAAAAGTAAGAATGAAGAACACTAGTGTTCATATGAAAAAGCGGAGCGTGTCTCTCCCACATGAGCATGAATTTATTCAGAGAATGAAAATAACAAAACGAAAATAAAAGCACACAGACGCTCCAAGTAAAGTACATAAGATGTGACGGAATAAAAATATAGTTTCACTAGAAGTGACCTGATAAGTTGTCGATGAAGAAGGGATGCCTTGGGCATCCCCAAGCTTAGATGCTTGAGTCTTCTTAAAATATGCAGGGATGAACCACCGGGGCATCCCCAATCTTAGACCTTTTCACTCTTCTTGATCATAATATATCATCCTCTTCTCTTGACCCTTGAAAACTTCCTCCACACCAAACTTCAAGCAAACTCATTAGAGGGTTAGTGCATAATAAAAATTCACATGTTCAGAGGTGACACAATCATTCTTAACACTTCTGGACATTGCACAAAGCTTCTGAAAGTTAATGGAACAAAGAAACTCATTCAACATAGCAAAAGCGGCAATGCGAAATAAAAGGCAGAATCTGTCAAAACAGAACAGTCCGTAAAGACGAATTTTGCAGGGGCACTTAACTTGCTCAGATGGAAAAACTCAAAACTTATAAAAGTTGCGTACATATCTGAGGATCACGCACGTAAACTTGCAGATTTTTCTGAGTTACCTACAGAGAGTTCTGCGCGAATTCGTGACAGACAGCAAATCTGTTTCTGTGCAGTAATCCAAATCTAGCATCAACTTTACCATAGAGACTTTACTTGGCACAAAAACATGATAAGGAGAGGTTGCTACAGTAGTAAACAACTTCCAAGACACAACAAAACAGTAGTAAAATAAACACATGGGTTATCTCCCAAGAAGTTCTTTCTTTATAGCCATTAAGATGGGCTCAGTAATTTTAATGATGCTCTCAAGAAATAGAAGTTGAAGCAAAAGAGAGCATCAAGAAGCAAATTCAAAACACTTTTAAGCCTAACCCACTTCCTATGAAAAGGAATCTTGTACACAAATAAATTCATGAAGAACAAAGTGGCAAGCATAGAAAAGCAACACAAGCGCAATTTCAAGATTCTCAACATAAAGAGGGGAAACTTAATATTATTAAGATGCATATAACCATGTTTCCCTCTCTCATAATAACTTTCAGTAGCATCATGAACAAACTCAACAATATAACTATCACATACAACATTCTTGTCATGAGCCACATGCATAAAATTATTACTTCACATAAGCATAATCAATTTTATTAGTTGTAGTGGGAGCAAATTCAACAAAGTAGCTATCATTATTATTTCCATCAAGTGTAGGAGGCATAATATAATCATAATAAAATTTACTTTCCATAGTAGGCGGCACCAAAATACCACTATCATTATAATCATCATAAATAGGAGGCAAAGTATCATCAAAGAAAATTTTCTCCTCAATGCTTGGGGGACTAAAAATATCATGCTCATCAAAACCAGCTTCCCAAGCTTAGAATTTTCCATATCATTAGCAACAATGGTGTTCAAAGCGTTCATACTAACATCATTGCTACTAGCATGCAAATAAGATTCCATAGGTTTTTTAATTTTTGCAGCAAACAATCCATGTCTTAACTCAGGAAATAGAATAAGAAGCTCATTGTTGCTTTCCATTATGCCTTACTAGTGTAAACAAGAAACCAAAAGATGCAATTGCATGATCTAAAGGAAATAGCTTCGAGCACTTACAACGGCAACAGAAAATAACTTAGTTACCTGGGACCGGAGTATGAGTATCTTTTACCTTTCCTCCCCGACAACGGCGCCAGAAAATAGCTTGATGTCTACTCACGCTTCTTTCCCTGAGACAGTGTTGGGCCTCCAAGAGCAGAGGTTTGTAGAACAAAACAAGTTTTCCCTTAAGTGGATCACCCAAGGTTTATCGAACTCGGGGAGGAAGAGGTCAAAGATATCCCTCTCAAGCAACCCCTGCAATCACGATACAAGAAGTCTCTTGTGTCCCCAACACACCTAATACACTTGTCATATGTATAGGTGCACTAGTTCGGCGAAGAGATAGTGAAATACAAGTAGTATGGATGTATATGAGTGGTAATAGCAATCTGAATAAAATATGGCAGCGAGTAAACATGCAACAGAACAGTAAAAGCGGTGATTCGATGTTTGGAAACAAGGCCTAGGGATTATACTTTCACTAGTGGACACTCTCAACATTGATCGCATAATAAATAATAACTTCTTCTCATTTGTGCTACATACACTCTTTGTTGGATGACAAACACCATTCGTTGTGTAGGGCTACAAGAGCTCCCTCAAGCCGGAGTTAACAAGCGCCACAACATTCGGCATTCATATTTAAGTAACCTTAGAGCATAATAGATCTTTGCAAAATAAACCGAGAACTAACATAGCATACACACTGTCACCATTACACTATGAAAGGAGGAATAGATCACATCAATACTATCATAGCGATAATTAAATTCATAACCTACAAGAGATTATGATCATAATCTACGACAAGAACCACACGATGCACACACTGTCACCTTTACACCATGCAGGAGGAATAGACTACTTTAATAACATCACATGAGTAGCACATAGACTAGTAGCGATACAAAGCTCATCATATAGATCTCAATCATGCAAAGCAATTCACGAGATCATTGTATTGGAGTACAGAGAGAGAGAGATTAACCACATAGCTACCGGTACAGCCCTTAGCTCGAGGGAGAACTACTCCCTCCTCATCATGGGAGAAGCAACGTTGATGGAGATGGCGGTGGCGTGGAGAAGCTTCCGGGGCACTTTCCTGTCCACGGCGTGCCGAAGAGACTCTGTCCCCCGATCTTGGCTTCGATGGCGGCGGCTCTGGAACTTTTCTTGTACCGTGGCTTATTCGTATCGAAGATTTAGGTCGGGCTTTATATAGGCGAAGAGGCGCCTCGAGGGGGCTGGTGGAGCTGGACCATAGGGGGCGCGCCCGGGCCGCGCCCGCCCTATTGTCTGGTGGCCTGTGGCCCCCTCTGTTCCTCTCGGGTGTTCTGGAAGCTTCGTGGAATTCTAAGATGTGGGCTGATTTCTTCGTCCGATTCCGAGAATATTTCCTTACTAGGATTTGAAATCAAACAGCAGAAAACAGGAACTGGCACTTCGGCATCTCGTCAATAGGTTAGTTCCTAAAATGCATCAAAACATCATAAAGTGTGAACAAAACATGTAGGTATTGTCATAAAACTAGCATGGAACATTAGAAATTATAGATACGTTTGAGACGTATCAGGGGGTCTGAAGCTCTTCCTAACACCCCGACGGAGGGGGAAATCATCACCGGGGGCATCTACATCGTCATGGCCGCCTCCGAAGTGATGTGTGAGTAGTTCATCCCCGAACTATGGGTCCATAGCAGTAGCTAGATGGTTGTCTTCTCCAGTTTGTACTTCATGTATAGATCTTGTGAGCTGCCCTACATGATCAAGATCATCCTTATGTAATCCTACATGTGGTGTTTGCTGGGATCCGATGAATATTGTATACTCTGTTGAGATTGATTATATATTCAAGTCATATGTTATTTGTGATCTTGCATGCTCCCCGTTACTAGTGGATACTCTGGCCAAGTAGATGCTTGTGACTCCAAGAGGGGGTATTTATGCTCGATAGTAGGTTCATGCCTCTAGTTTTCTGGAAGAGTGACAATAACTTCTAAGATTGTAGATGTGTTGTTGCTAGGGAGAAAACAACAATGTTTTATCCAATGGTAATTCTATTGTTTACTTTACACACATTGCTTAATGTGATAATCTGTTGCTTGCAACTTAATACTAAAAGGGTTCGGACGATAACCGGAAGGTGGATTATTAGTCATAGACCTAGTTGGATTACGGTCTATGTATTATGTTGTAATGCCCAATCAAATCTTATAGTAATCATCTTGTCATGTATGGTTGATATTCTATCAATTGCTCAGCTATAATTTGTTCATCCAACATGC
Organism: Lolium multiflorum; assembly: GCA_030979885.1. Taxonomy (NCBI): domain Eukaryota; kingdom Viridiplantae; phylum Streptophyta; class Magnoliopsida; order Poales; family Poaceae; genus Lolium; species Lolium multiflorum. Next base: position 185,220 of record JAUUTY010000212.1, on the reverse strand, counting down.
TATTTATCTTTATGGAGAGACACCTCTAGTGAACTGTAGACCCCGGTCCGTTTCCTTTACACTGATAAATTCATCAGCTGCAATCATGTTCTGTTTACTTTCTGCAAACATCTCTTTCCACTCGATACGTCTAATCTTTTGTGTTTAGCAAACCGGTGAGATTGACAACCTCACCGCAAGTTGGGGCAAATTACTTTGGTTGTGTTGTGTGCAGGTTCCACGTTATTTCGACGCCGTAGTGCGCCCTGTCACTAGTCAGCCAGCAACACCTTCAGAAGTCACTCCTGTTTCCTACTGGTCGATTAAACCTTGGTTTCATACTGAGGGCAAACTTGTTGTTGTGCTCATCACACCTTCCTCCTGGGGTTTCCCAACCGCTTCCACAACAACCGCCATCACCGGAGCACCATCACCGCCTGGCTCTGCATCGACCCTGCTACCGACATCTATACATCCCCGAAGCGACAAAAAAATTTGTCGTGGATAGAGGTATTGACGCGACACCAAAATTTGTTGTTGTCAGCTTTTTGGGCCACATGTCGGTAATGCGCAAGCTTGGAATGTTGCGTGCGCAACATCTAAACTTTGTCTAAACACATATCCGGCCGAACGCTCGCTCGTTCCCCAGTCTTTCCAGTTTCCACAAACAAAACCCTAGGTTTTTCTTCTCCTGCTCCGCCGTCGACACCGGGGGCCATGCTGTTCTCCACCGCGTCCTTCGCTGGCTCCACGTCGACACGGGGGGAACATCTCCATTCTCCACCACCTATGTGTCGATACTTAGGTATGTACACCGTTGTTCCCTACCCCTATATAACCACTGCTCTAGGTCTTTACTTTTAATTTGTCTCGATCTTTAGATGCACACAAATGGACAAGTCATGGATGTATACATTTAGGCACACAGATACATACACACAAGGATTGGAAGTTTTTTTTAGATTCTGCGTTCTCCCGGTCAGCAGATTTTTTTTTCGGAATGGGGGAAATACCACCCCAGCTTCTGCATCCAAGAGATGCACACGGCTTTTTTATTAGATTATTCACAACACCTTACAAGAGCAATACAAAAGATCAAACTCGAAGCCACCTCGCTAAACCTACAGAGGGATGAAGGGGGTGACAATTCACCAACTCACATCATCCAAAAAACCAAATGCCTTCCTAGGCCGCCCAATAGTAGATGATAAGCACATCTAGTCAACCAGACTCTCAACGCACGCCAATGCACACGCCATAGAAGTTGCTACCGCCGTCTTCCTCGACTCCATCTTCAAGAGAGACCATCGAATTGACCATGCCAGGCCTGCCATCGATGCCGCCACGGAGACGCCTCCACCATCATGCGCGCGTCCATCACACTGCATTCGTCTCCGAGACACCACTGCACCATGACGCGGCAACTCAACGACGCCGACACAGCAAAAGCACACCGATCCACCTCAGCACCACCACCATCCGTTGTCTGCTCCAAAAAGATACCCCCAACAGGTAGAACGGCGTTGCGTGCCGCCATCGTCCGATCCCGGAGACCCGGGTCTAGGGTTTCCCCTGGAGCAACCCAGGCGAAAAACGCAGACTGCAGAGACAATGCCTTCAACAAGGTAACGACGAACAGCGCCTCGATGTCGGGAGCTAGACGACGAATCGCGAGATCCGCCAAGGCTAGCCACACAACTAGCCAATCTCCTCCGGCGAAAGAGAAGACCACCATCGCGGTGCCACGGTCAGCAGCACCGGACGCCCGCCAACCGCCACCAGGTCGATGCCGTCTCCGCCATCCAGGGCCGCCGCCCTTGGTACCGTGGTCCCAGACCTAGAGGAGGATCAGCACCCCGCAGCCACCCAAGCCCCGCGAGGAAGGGAGAACAGGCCGCGCCGCCAGGTCCCCCAGGTGCCGGGGCCATCCCCCCAGCGCGGAGGCGTGCCTCCATGCCACCGCACCAGGGGACCGCGCGCAGATCCCCGCCACTCCCATCAGCGGCTGCGCCAGGCTTCGCCGATGACAGCCTCAGGGGACGGCGAGGAGGGGGGAGGGAGATGGGGAAGGCGGTGGCGGCCGGGGGGTAAGGGTTTCCGCCCCCGAGTCGCCCTAGAGGACCGGTCAACAGATAAATAAAGGAATTAAACTTTGTCCTTGCTACAATTGTGCTAATGTGTTTTGGAGTGGCCGTGCAACTATTAGTGACCACTTGGTTGGAAATGGTTTCCTTACAAGATATATAACTGAAATTTCATGTTGAGTCTGTCACTACTGCGAAAAGGCCTATAGCCGCAACTGCATTCTTGACGGACGAGCGACCAAACGTCGTTAGTAGTGCGTACTGTTGGCAAGCAAAATTTTGCTCGTCGGTGGTAGGTTGTCCAGTGGTCTCCCCGGCGTGTACCGCCGACGCGAAAAATAGAACTACGTCATTGGTTCTTGCTGTGGGAAGAGCTGAAAATCCGCAACGGAGGTGTGTGTCTAAGTCCAATCATCACCGGTTTACGCACAACAGTGAGTGCAATAATTTCTCCGTCGGTAACAACATACTGAATGATATCTGACGGCACGAATGGTGAAGCAAGAAATAGAGTGAAACCGATGGCAACATCATGCACGAAACCTCCCGTGCATGGGAGAATCACCACGATTCGCAATCTCTTCACATGTTCACCTTTATACACGTGCCTCCAGCCGAATTTAAAATGTTTCATGCATTAGAGCCAACAAATAGTAAAAGACCAGCTGATCTCCCTTGAACTAGGCAAAAAAAAAAGATATGGTTTTGCTAGTTCCCAGCTAGGCTAACACTGAGTCAACTTCTTAACAATTAAATGTTTGTGGGAGACTCGTGTGACTGGGTGTTTTGTTTTGTTTGAGCAAGGGGAAGTCTTTTGGCATGCAATGAGCTGCTTTTCTCTTTGTATAGAGTAAATTCCTGTTTTTACCCCCTAATTTGATATTTTTGACACTAATTACCCCATTTAGCTAATTTTCATTCTAATTACCCCATTTAGCAAAAGTGTTGCCAACTTTTACCCCTTTTAATAAATAGACGGATCGGGAGCGGTGTTCAGTTTGACGTAACACATATTTTGATCGGCTTAAGCACGACACGGTCTGTTCTTTCTTTGAGGGAAGACACGACATGTCCTTCATGGTGGAATAAATCAGCGTGTCCATGAGAACAGTACTTGCATACTATATGGGAAGGAAAAGCACTTGATTGTGGTAAGTTATTCTTAAACATTAACATGGTATAGCAGCGTGGTCAATTGTTTGATATGCTGTCTTTCTGTAATAGTTACATAATTAAATAAATTGGCACGTGACTTACCTGTCATTGGGATCAATCGATAAAAAGGCTCACAAAATTTTAGGAGGGGTAAAAATTGGCACATTTTTTTGCTAAATGGGGTAATTAGGATGACAAATTTCTAAATGGGGCAATTAGTGTCAAAATTATCAAAGTAGGGGGTAAAAACTGGAATTTACTCCTTTGTATAAGGCAGGTGTGTGCCTGCTTGGCGCAAGACTCATTTACATTTGTGAGTTTCTATTATAATATTTTCTAATGAACCGAAATGACTATTTTCCTTATGGGCTTCTTTGTGTTGATTCTTTTTATTTTCAAGTTTTTACGTATATCCATCTAGATGTTGTTTTTAAAAAAAATTATGTGGGCCATAGTGTATCTTTTTTTTGTTTAACATTGTCTCTACTGTATCTAGTGCCGAACTGTCGACACCCAAGAGAAGCCCAGAACCTCAGATGTCCACTAAAAAGAAAGGGAAGCCCACATTAGCACGCAGACATACATCCTGGACGCGTTTCAGCCTCTTCACAAAATTGAGCCCAGGGTTGCTTCAGACAGTCAGATCGAGTTATGGCGGCACAAGAAGAGAGAAACGCCATTTGTCGCGGAACGCCGAGGCCTTTCGTATCAATCGGCTTGCTTCTCCAAATCCATCCACCATCATTCTAAGCGCCAAGGAGAACAATCCAGTGCTGTAGTAGGCTGTAGCATGGTGATGATACTGGCAGAGCACTCCCTCATCTCCTTCCTCTGGAGTCTGAAGAAAGGGAGCTTAAAGAGGCCGGGCGAGATCTCCTGCAACAACCGCCCACTCGATCGGTCTCCTGCAGCTTCCTTACGTGCCAAGTTTAGGACTCGCATCGCAGCACATTGTCTCCGCGACCAAGCATGGAGCTCGATCATCGTCCGCGTTCCATGTGCGACGTGATGAAAAGCGCCCAGCTAACTGGCCACATATGCGCACGCTGCCTAGCTTTCTCCCTTTCGCGGATGCTGAGCCCACAGGGTGTACGTGTCTCCTCTTGTTCTCTTCCTCCATCATGGAAGACATGGAAACAAATTGATTGGCCTCCACTGATCCTGAAAAGGTGATGGTTTCCGTTGGCTTCGAATGTGTTCTTCGACTGCAGAATCACAGTGATGGGTGCACTGATCGGGTGCATCCAAGCGAAAATTGCACAGAACACTCTCCTTTTTTGTGGTGCATCTTAATAGTTCTTGATCTCTTTAGCTAGTTAAAATCATTCCTAATCCCCATTCGAAAAAAAGTTAGTCATTCCAGCTGCGTGCCGTGACACCGCCCCAAAGGGTTATTGAACATGCCAGACATAAATTGATGTCTAGCCGCACCTTTTTAATCGGTTTTCTGCCTGACGTGGCCCAATACTGTCTTGGCGCCCCATTTCGGCTAACAAGATGCATTGTGACACGCATCGGACAAAAGCCATGAACGATGTGGCAATTGGCGGTCTAGGATGACGCTAACCACCGGTCGGTTTCATTAATGCCGTCGACGGTTCCCCATGCGAGCGCAGGGGAGCCATATTGTCGTTAGTGCAGCGAGTGGCGGGATTCACACGGCTGCGTAAATGCGCGCCACCGGCTCCTTTCGCATGTCTCCAGCATTAAATAGGGATGGCGGCACCACTCTCACCTCCAAACCCTACACCTCCTCGACTCCATTAACGACTACATGCATCGCTTGGGCAGTCACCATCGTCTGTTAGCATTAAGCGTTCGATGCGCGACGTCGGCCGCTATGTCGACCTCACGGGGGACAGGCGATGGAGAAGGGACGAGCACCGGCACAAGTCCCACATGCGTCAAGGAGGAGGATGAGGGCCGTCTGCTATCACAGCGCCGACGCCATTAGATTAGGTTTTGTCAATTTAATAAAAAAATCAAACTATGTAAAATATCTTTAAATTTGAATGAAATTTTAAATTTCTTATTCAATTTAGGTTTTCTGTAAATTGGAAAAGGGACACAGCTAGAGAGGGGAGTCTCCTAAACACGGTAACATGCATTGTCGCCCCCCATTCGGCTGATCTGGTATCTTTGTCGAACGTCATTGGGTAGATGCGGGAAGGAGATGCTCTAAGCTGCAGTATGATTTCAATCTCATGTCGACTCTAACCAATGTAAATCCAAATAGAGAATTTGGTGAATGGAGCTGTCCAAAGTTCCATACAGTACAAAGAGGTCTGATAGAGCCAGTGTGGTGGTAGCTAGGGTACTCGTGGATCAAAGCCTATTTTCTAGGTAGTTTCATGGATGCATGGAGTACACCATAAGATATGTACAAAAGCCAAAATGAACTTGAAGCCCTTTTTCCCTTTTCTGGCAGATGTTACTTGCTGCTACAACAACATGCATGCATGAGGACTATATCTCCAAAAGAAAAGAAAGAACATGCATGAGGAGTTGAGGACTAGCATCCCCCCTTTGAACCATCACACACAGTTCACTGCACAGCTACTAAACCACCAACAAGAAAAGGCTATCGGAAATTTTACCAGTCTAATTAATCAGCTGATCGATTCTCTCTTTTGTTATCTTTATCGATCCGCCTCACACAATAGGGTGCCCGATCGATCGTCGCAGCGATATTACATGCTACAACATTTTATTTTTGCAAGATATTGGACCCTCACAGTGGTGACATTCCCATGAACAATGATATCGATCGATTGAATGATATCAATCGATCTAATGAGCAGTGCTACCTTCCGAAATAGGCAATGCATTAGCGCATTATCACCCTGATCACTTGCCGTGGAGGGCAAAACTTTCCATACGCGCGCCAATCTTTACACCGAGATGTGCAGAGGTGCTTGATCATCTTACACAGCTTTCGTCTCTTTTCTCATGCCTGATCTGACCTCTCACTCTCCACGCACGCATGCATGGACGGGCCAGCGCCTTTCAACTTGCTTGTCCATGACGACTGATGTATGAGCTTTTCAGAGTACACCTAGCCCTTACTTAATTATACTGTGGGGCCGTATTGCAGCTCAGATTAATATGCTTTCATCAGAAATCTGTCATGCACATGAGTTCATGACGTGAGAATCATGGCCGCGGATCTTTACCAAAAAATAGTCCTATTCTTAAGTACGAGGCACTAATCGACATTTAAAAACGAATAATTAAGCATTGCTTAGGCTGGCCTTTTGAAGTTTGCTTTGTTTCATGGCAGCGGAAATTCAATTCGGCTCTCGGGTGCATATGCCCCCTCCACCCAAAAAACATACTTTTAATTGTCAAAAAATTCACATGTAAATCTCGACAATCTATGTAAGCTCGTACAATTTAGCGAAAAAACGATATTTTTTGTAGTCAATGTAAAAAAAAACATGTCTCACAAAAAGCTTTATTTTTAGCACCAAATTTTGAATTTTTACAAAACCCAAACGGCAAGCCGATTTTTCATGCAAATACTTTGCGCTCAAGGTGAGAATGGTGCGGGTTATCTTGGGTTTTGTGGTGCGGATTCTGCTGTGGCCTTAAATGGTTTGGGCTGAAATGGTTTTAATATTTAAGTGGACTGGGGCGGTGCGGTCTCAGCAGCAAAGCGGATTGAGGTGGAGCGGTTTGGTCTTAGAAAAAATAAGTAAAAATGGGCTGAAACCATGGGCTCAGCCCGCGCCAGCCGTGCGGGTTCTCCACGAGAGACGAAGACCACGACTCGAGCTCACATCCCCTGCTACCTCCGTTCGTCCCCAAATTCCCATGGCCGCAGCCTAGCTAGGTTCTAGCACCTCCGCCGCCGCTTCCGCCATGCATCCGAACTTGCGCCGCCCTGCGCTGCTACCTACGCCGCCGACCTTCAGCACCGCCCAGCGCCATCCTCCCTTAGCCGACTTGGGGCTAGGATTCCACTGCCACCTCCGGCCGCCACCCTACACGGTCACCGCCACCGCTACCGCGCGCGTGGAGGAGGAAGTACGGTGCGGCTGCTGTATGCCAGAGATGGGAGGAAGTGCGGTGCGCTCGGAATCGGGCAAATCCGCCATGCGCCATGGTCTACAGCATCGAGATGGCTTTGTCCTCTTTTTTCCTTCCCAGGATCCACGGGTTAACCCATGGGCCCAATCCGAATATTCTCCATATGGGGTGGGGCAGTGCGGGTGGAAATATCGTGCGGGGTGGGGCGGTGCGGTTTGACAGAAAAAATAGTTGGTTTGGACTGGAATGGATACTTGGGTTAATGACATGCGGTGGGGGTTGGATTAGGGATGGGTTCCGCCCCATTCTCACCCTGACTTTGCGCGCACGTAGCATGTGAAGATGTAGATGCAATTTTTTCGTTAGAAATTTTTGATATTTCAAAATATACCAAAAATGTATTTTAAAATAAAGAGAGCATATGCACCCAAGAGCTAAAACATCAACCCCCAATTAAACTAGGGGCTTTTCCCCGCATTCCATCCGTGTACTGAAATGGCACAATGCTATGGTGAGGAAATTTCAGAAACCACTAACTATTCGTATAATACGTTGCACATAGGTCTAATTTCAGATCAAGCTACAGTAGACATGACGACCAATGAAAACAAGCCGATGAAGATGTGGCATTGTCCATGTGTACTAATCAGGGGTAATATGAAACAATTTGGGTCAGCTGTTTAAAAGTTTTTGTCACTTTTTATGACGTTTGACCAAAAAATTGGTGAAACTTGCGAACTTATCAAAAAATAATGAAAAAAATCCAGTAATTGAAACACTATGAAATAACTGATCTAGGAATGTTTGGAACAATGAGACGAGCTGCTTGAAAGTTTTATCATTTCTGTGAGATTGGCCAAAATTTGGTGAAATTTTGAAATTTTCTAGCCAGACAATGACCGAAGTGTGTCTCTACCATGCCAAGCATCTTCTTCCCCATGATCAAATAGGAGCCAAGCATTTAGGGCTGTGCGTGCCGGGGAGTAGACTTTTGTTTCTCTGTAATTAAACTCTCTTATCCAACGAAATATGGCAAAGCTTTTGCCTTGGTTAAAAAAAATGTGGGGTCTCATATAGCAATATGGCATCTCAGATAAATTATGTGCTTTAGTTGATCAGGAATCTGTCATGCACATGAGCTCCTGACGTGTGAATCATGGCCGCATATCTTAACAAGAAACTGTCCTACGTACGTACGAGGCACAAATCGACATCTGAAATCGAAAACGAATAATTAAGCATTTAAGCATTGTTTGCGCTGGCTTTTTTTGAAGTTTCTTTTCTTCCCTGGCAGCCAAACTTTGTTATAGAAAAACACACGGGCCGGGTCTTTCCCCTGGTTCCATCCAATGCACTGAAATGGCAGAATGGCATGGCAGACGATGGATCTGGTTTTACAGCTATTTCGATAGCTTTTAGAAATGGTTTTCCGACAGCATCAGGCAGGTTTGGCAGCCCATGCATGTGGACATTGTACCCATTTTCCATTTCTTTCTCGCGGCAATTAATACTGCTGGGGCGTCCTGGTTCCTGGAACCATCCTTGGGCAAGCTACATTCTCACATGATCTGCATATACCTTCCCAAACAAGCTTCTACATACCAGTAGAGAAGTTTGTTGATTCGCAAAAAATAAGTAAAAAATAGAGATATTTGTTCCAGCTGGGCCGCTGTGCGATCTAGCCAGCCTTGGTCGTCGATCACTTGTACACTATTGTCAGAAAAAAAAAACGAAAAGACAGTTACTGACACAAGTGACACCTCTTCTCCTCCAAATGCAAGCTAAGCTATAGAATAACCCTAACCCTTTCTCCACTGTTAGGACCACGTAATCCCGTACGTACTTGCTGACTTTGCGTGCGCGAGTGTGACATTGTCCCTTTCCCGCAAATTAGCAACAGCGTTCACACGCCGCGTCCTATAAGTAACGTCTGACCTGCTTACGCACCAGTGTAGTGTGTGTCTGGCCGCGCGCAGGATCTAGAGAGAAAAATGGTCAAGAACCTGTCGAGCAGCAGCAGGTGCGACGCTCATGGTGGCGGCACGGCGAGCGGTGCGGCCGCGGCAGCGCTGTGCGGCGCCGGGAGCAGGCCGGCGGTGGCGGTGAGGCAGTACAAGGGGGTGCGGATGCGGAGCTGGGGGTCGTGGGTGTCGGAGATCAGGGCGCCGCACCAGAAGCGCCGGATCTGGCTCGGATCCTACGCCACGCCGGAGGCCGCCGCGCGCGCCTACGACGCCGCGCTCATCCGCCTCAAGGGCTCCGACGCCGTCCTCAACTTCCCGTCTTCTTCCTCGACGTGGCAGCCTGCCGACTCGGTGGCCGATGACTCGTCCCCGAGGTCCATCCAGCGAGCGGCCGCCGCTGCCGCGGCGGCCTTCCAAGTCGAAGCCGCAGCCACGATCGTCGCCGACGACAGTTGCTCTTCCAGCGCCGAGGTGACGACGCCGACCTCCGCGGCCTCGGTATCGACGATAGGGAGCGCCGACGCCCAGGAGCAGGCGACCTCTTCGATGTCCGCTGCGGCCAGCGCTGGGTCGCCGGAGGGTGGTCAGGAGGAGCTGTGGACGGAGCTGGACGCATTCGCATCCTCCGAACTCATGGATCTCGTCACCGCCGGTCACGCCACGCCGTTCTCGTCGGCATGCTGGGAGGAGCCCGAGGAGGACGGCGAGATGATGAGACTGTGGAGCTTCTGCTAGGCACCAGCGTACACTGCACTACACAGGAAGATCAGCACTGATCGCCGTCTGCTTCCATTAATTCTTTTCGCCACTACCCTCAGCGTTGCTTAGCTGCATCTGCATGCATGGATTCTCTCTAGCTCTATCTCGATCGGTTTCCATAGATTCTTTCGTTACTTTGGCATTGGTATGGAAATATTAGATTTCCGTGTTTATTTGGTGAGGATTTTAGTCATACTATATATACTCCTACACTGTATTTGTTGATGAGTGAATCGAGTGAGACTGGTAGCATTGCTGCATTGGATGCTTTTGGATTTGTTCCGTTTTGCTTCAGATTATGTTCTTGAATTATTAGCACAATTAGTTTATTCTGAAAGTGCTCGGAAGAACGCGCTTTGTGTCTCGTGCCTAGGGGAGGGGATCCTTCGTGTTTAAGCACCCCACACTCGCAGGAGCTAGCTGTACTGGTCTGTAACTATGTGCAAACCTAGCTAGGTTTTAGTATTGTAAAGGAAAGGTGATACCGTCACACAATGCTTTCGATCTAGCTAAGATTCCAATGCACCTGCTAGCTGTTCTCCTTTCCCACTTTACCTGATTTTTAAAATGAGTTTTAAAACGCATTTCGAAATGTCAAAAATAATATCTAAAAAATATAGCCCGTACATCTCGATGTTATATATGCTCGCAAAGTCGTTTCACAAAAAAACGATATTTTTTGTGTCCAGTGTAAGAAGATAAAATTTACTGCTTAAAAAAAGTTCTTCACGAGATGTTTCCTTATCTTCTTTACATAGGGTATAAAAAAAAAGTCAGTTTTCCACAAAACTTTGTGTGCGGATGTACCGCAATTTTTTCGTTCAGATTTTCTATTGACATTTCACAATGTTTTTCCGGTGGCACGACCATATGCACCCAAACATTAAAATGGATTTCCGATAGCCCTCCCTTCCATATTAGTTATCGCAGATTCAGATAGAAATGAGGGACTGGGGGAGTATCACTTTAATTAGGCGGAAAAGAAGTACAGGCTAAATTTCGTGTCCATCCAGGATGACTGCGCCATAACAGTGTATCGAAACAAGCCCTTAAGGTCTTGTGGCCGCCGATTCCGGTCTGTTCACACACTATCGTTTCTAGCAGTGTGGCATGGCATGATCACTTGCGGTGTGGAAGGACAGTTCTTGCCTAGAAGGTCAAATGCTTTAGTTCGTTGCAGGTGTTTGTCTACGACAACTCCATCAATACAGTCCTTTCCGGCTCGAATTTGTGTGCACATATTGTCGGACCAGGATATGGCCATCAATACAGTCTTTTTTAGCAAGGTATAAGAGGTATAGATGCGAAGACAAAACTGTGCATGATCTCGACGTCTAACAGTCTAATTACTCTAGCAGACTACCACCGGCCACCAGAATTTAGGATCAGAACACCGCTGAACCCCAACTGCTGGCCAGAATCCGGTGGCAAGAAAATACTACTGAAGCTATATTGATACACAGGTGCTTGATGTGCACTAGAGTACCTTCCAGTTTGTAAACCAGTGTCGAGAAAGTCCTAGCTTTTGCCAAAGTAGCATTCACTATTCACCTCCACAATTGCAAAAACGAACCAGAATAGATAATAGTAAGCGTTCATTCTAGGTTTTCAGATCCATGGAGAATGAGTTGACATTGCAGCAAGTCTGGAACACGGACAGAACACTTGCATGTTCTGGACAGCTCAACCTATGATGCAGGAGCAGGATCAACATGTATATCTACCCGCAAAAAAAAGGATCAACATGTATATCTCTTCATTCCTCTATATTCTAATCAAGACTTGGCAGACTAAGCTCAGGGGAAAACAAAAGTCAAGGCAAAATAATGCTGGAACCTTTTGCGGATCCAGACGTCTCCCGTTGGTAGATCTCTTATGGCACATCATAAATTCATAATAGACACAACTACATGCCTGTTAATGCCTAACATTAATGCCCAGTGAAGCAACAGAGCCTATGAAGACACTGGTTCTTCATTTTTTTAAAGTTACTGAAGACACATATAACACTACTCATAATTCATATAATTAGGAACAAGAACAGATAACTCAGTCCATCTAAAAAATGACAATAAGATATGTACCTCATTCTGTTTAATTTGTAACAGTGCTTGGTTCATACCCCTAAACTGAATTGACCAAAATGCAGTCATTATTAGTTGGAAAGTTGTCACGAGAATGGGAATAGTTCTCTTGGAAAGAGGTCAGCGCCCCTGTTGGTATGATATGGGTGATTCACGGATTAAGAAACCACATGCAGGTAAATCAGTTAGTGCATACAGCTTCCATGACAATTCCTTTGTTCACTGGTATGAATACTACCTGAACTTACAGAAATTCTAGTTACATGGTAACACTGTAACAGTTTACAAAAATGGCATTCACCACAAAATCAAACTGACAACAAAGTCGAGAGCAAAGGATCAATGAATAAAGATTTGGATCTAGCTTCAGCACAATGATTTTTTATCCTCCTAGTCACTGAATACCTGCGTTCTAGTTTCCAGCATGTACAACTGTGGCTTCAAGGCACGCAGCATGTCTGCTCATGTCAAATATGAATTATGTTTTGTGGCCGATTGTCGCCTCTTGGTATGTGAACAAACTGCAGAAAGCAAAGTTTTCACTGTATTTCACCATCTCGACCAGACTGGCAGCTCATGCATGCTCTGGCTGATCTGATGATTCATCTTGCAGTGTTCGCTCACTTGGATCAACAGCAGCTCGAGTTGTACTGACATTGCCCACTTCTGACTCAGTAATTTCATTTTTAATCTCTTCCGAAGCCTTGTTGCTTTCTTCGCTGCTCTCACAACTATTTACGACATTCTTCACATTCTCAGGCTCCTCAGATATCTGAAGATCAGATGCAGTTTGGGTGCTCTGAACAAAAGGAGTTTCAGGGGTAATACCCATCCCCTGAGAAAGTGCCACATACCTAAGTACTAATTGCTTGTAAGAGTTTAAAAGGGTATCTACATCAGCAACCGTCAGATCACCAGCACGGGCAAATAGAAATGGGTAATCCTGAAATATTTTGCTCAAGTCGTCGTCCTTGAGAAGCTCCGTAGCTCCTTTCTTCTCTAAATCGGAGATAGATTGCACCCGCTCAACTGATTTACTGCTCACATCACTTTCCCTTCTCTTGTCCTGAACTGGACCTTGGACATGATCTTTCAAAGACAGGTTGACATCAGAACTCCCACTACCTTTCATTGTTTGTGAGCTATGCTCCCGCACAACAAGATTGGTTTCACTATCCTGGTTTTCAGAGCCAGCTGATAATCCTAACAAGCGTTCCCTTGCCAAATCCATCTTCTTCTGGAAATCTCGTTCATCCATGGATAATGACTCCGCATCAATATTCCAGATGAAAGATTCAGCAGATAGGATGTTCGTGAAAAAATATTGAGCCTCTGAAACCAGTCGTGATTGGCTCCTATATCGTTGTATGTATAATAGATTTGAGTGTAACTGTGGCGGATTAGCCTGCATTAAGAAGAGAAGCTGCTTAATTTATGCAGGCAAACTACCTTTAATATAAAGAAATCCATGAGAGAATTATGTGGGTTCAGTTTATAAGCCCAACACAGAAGGTGTCATGCCACTGTAGTCTACATAAATAAAGTAACACAGTCATGGCACAAGAGCATCACCAAGTGAAACCTTGACAAGTTGACAGGCTGAACTGGAAGGGCAGAGATGTAAGAAGTACTTGTAGGTTACCCATTGGTTATGCATTATCCATATAAGAAGATAAATTAACTCCTTACAAGATACAGATAGTCAAATATACTAAGCTTGTTATTAGGACGAGAAATACGAGAGCTGCATTACAATAGACAGGTAGAATGCTAGAACGCAATGGATAGCAACTACGAAGCTAGGCCACACAGCGCACTGACAGTTCTACAGAGGAAATGTCATGTCCGACGTATCCAACCACCAGGTACCATCACAACACGTTGCTGATACTTTCCCAACACATATCGAACTTGAGCAAGATCTACCGATAGGCAATGTAAAGTTGATACTTCTGTATCAAAAACACAATACTGCTAAGTGCTAACAATAGATACTTCACTTTTTAAGACAAGCTTCCAAGAAAGATCTCACCCCATCAAGACCGTACTAATACAGGCACTGAACCATACCTTTAAGGTAACATAGATGAGGACTGGAAGGAATTCGTCAGCTCCATGGGCGTCATCATTTGACATATGAGAAGCATTCATAAGTAAGTTATTGATGACTTTACAACAGTTCAGGATGCAAGCAAGCTTATCCCTTGGAGCCTTATACATGTTTATCTTCTGCAGCTCTTTCTGCGCAAGCTGAAAGAACGAACATCAGAGAAAAACATCTATATCAGTATATCACCATATGAAAAGAATATGCATGCTACTGGAAAGCTGTCATTAGGTCAAAAGTGGCTTCACCATTCTGTGTTTGGCACCTTTAATCTTTTGTGGTTTGTTTACAACATAACATAAAAAATTATGTTTGTTTTAAAATTGACAGTGGTTTTAATACTCCTTCAAGAGGGTGAGAGGAACTAGCAAGAGTGGCATAATGTGAAAAGGCAAGGTTAAATAAGTGTGAAAATAAAGTGTCAGTATTACAGTAGTTTACAAACACATAGATAGGTCAGCAGGTTTAATGTCAGACCAATGTATTAAAATGCTATCATAGCTCATTTCAGCAAGAAAGTTTTCATCTGGACAACCTGCTACCAAAGAGTGAAGTAGCACGTCCACTGACATACGAAATTTTGAGACGAGAAAATTAGTTTCCTACCAGCCATGATGTTTCATTCTGATATTCTGGTTTTATATCCAAGTTTTCAGGATGTATAAACTGCTGTAGCAAAGACATCTTCTCAAAAAGTTCTTCATCACTCCTCACATCTTCCGGGACCGAAGCAAATACCCGATTATACAGCTTCGTCATAATATACTTCTCAAGGCCCTACAAGCACAAGAGTAAACCATTATAAATATTGTTATATGCTCGAAAGAATAAAAAGTCTGGAACATATAATGCATGATTGGCAGATAACAGGATGACAGAAATACTAGTAGCTATAGTTATAGCATAAAGTAACAACAAATAATTAATCTTGAAATACACAAAGATTTACGACAGTGAGTCGTAACACAGCAAGTCTTGATCAAATGATACTTCCACGTGACTAGTGTAAGTTTCACACCTCCAACAAAGTTTTGACATCAAACATTGTTTTATTATGACAATTCTATCTAAATTGTAAATCTTAAGCAAAGATGATTGTTTACCATCTAATGTTTTGATATGCGAGAAAGTTATTGGGTTCTGTGCCATGAAAAAACAAAATACAACTAATTATAGTGAAAACATGGTCGCTCGGTGCTTATCCTGTCCAAGAATAACCATTCCACACCCAAATCAAGATATCATTATGCAAAAATAATAAAATATCAGTTATGATGGTTGAAATCTTGTCAAACTATACAATTAATCACGAAGGATCACAAATTGCTTGTCAAACATTCAAAATTGAAGGTGGTGTGCAATTACGATCTTGATTTATGGTTTTGATAACTTAGTTGACAGCTACCCAACTTGAAAATGCTTCAGGACTTGTGCATCAAGTGCCGCAGTAGTGTCATATATGCGTGTTTCATTGAGATAAGTTGACAAACCTATGCATTCTTGTGAAGCTTAAAATGCATATGCATCAAGCAATCAACAGACCGCAAATGTAATAACATGATAAATGATGCCTGAATCTTTGGCAAAGACATTTCATATTGTCACAAGAAACAAGACGACGAGACAGCAAAAGTCATAGACCAACCATGTTAGAAACTACAGTTTGCAGGGTCCAATACTTGAGAATCAGATTTCAAGAATACTTACATCGCCTCACTCAAAAACCAAAATGAGAGAACATGTAGTCTTTTTTACAAGGACTTAAGAAAAATTGCAATCAACATGAAGATAGAGCTTTTCTCTAGACACATAGTTCTACTAACAGGAGCACAGAATAAGTAAATTACCTCACCGGCACTCTCTAGTTCTTCTTCAGAACTGCCAGCCCAGGGAGTGTGGGATCTGAAAGCACCTTCCATATTTTGAAGGAACTCTTGGACAGCTGCACTATCTTTTTCTGGATCAGGAGCTCTGTTTGAGAACGTCACGATAAAGCTGTATACATAAAACATGACTACATTAATGTCCTATGTTTACGCTAAAACCTGCATACATGGCAAGTATTAACTAGACACTGGTACTGAATCTAGTTGGGGGTGGTGAGGACCCACAGTATATTTCTGCGTGTAGAAGAACCCCGTAATCCCACAAGTTCACAAAGCAATTCAACACTTGTGGCTTTTAGCATTGTTGGCAACATATAATTTATCAATATTTGACTATGATGTCCTTGCAACACAACGGAAGCTCAGGATTCAACCTTGATTGCTCATGCTATTTTTAGGGAAGCATTATGGGTAAACCCAATCCTTCGTCTACCCAGCCCAGACGATTTATCTTCAGACCCAGAAGGCCAGAATAATAAGCACAGTAAGTTTCATGCAACTCCACCCAAAGTAGTTATTTCACTCAAACCTAGTGGTTATCTGTCTAAAATCAAGTACACACCTAAGGCAGGGGCACATAGTCAGTTCCCTCTACATGTGGAAAAGCTTTATCACATTGCCCGATATATTGACATCAAGCTGCACAGCATGAATGATGCATCCATGTACAGTGGCCGACGAGAGCCATTGAACCCCAGCTCGAAATTACAGAAACAACGGTTGGCAAATGGATGAAGACACGAGCAGCAATCCTAGGTTAAGCTCTCCGAAGACCCTAGCACAGCACTAGAATCCCCCTTCGATGTGTGCTCAAGGCGTACCAAACTCCCACTAATAAAGGACAGTAAAATGACTCGTCCCACACTGATTCAACCTCGGCGCCTCGCGCAGGGACCGACGGATTTCAATAAACCACCACCCCGGATCTCTACACCACGAACTCAATCGCCTAGAAAGGAAATTGAGGGAAACGGGGGCGGAGGGGAGGGGAGGGGAGGGGGAGCTGACCCCTTGATGGCCTTGACGAACTCGGAGGCGGAGGGCTGGCGCATGCGCTCGAGGAAGTCGTGCCAGGCCAGCGGCGCCGTGGAGGACCCGAAGGCGTCGGCTCCGCCCTCCATCGTCACCGGATCGGGAAGGGGCTCGGCGGTTCGGATCAGCGGAATATTTTGGTTCTGTACTGAAGATGGGGAGCGGGGGAAGTCAAGGCTCGCCGCGGATGCCACTGGCGACGCGGCGATTTTCAGATTTCTTTTCTGTTTGGGTGTTCGGACTCGCCGAGGAGCTGCCTCACCGCGCAAGCGCTCGCGGCGTGTCCCGGCAAGCAAAGATGGCCTGCCTTGCCTCGTTGCTCTGCAATCTGCACGTGTGCATCGACTGGCCGGTGAAGGCCGCTCGGTGAGATAATTAACAAGGTGGGTCTACTCTTCTCTTCGTTCCTAAATACTCCTATGCTTGAAATCCTATCTTTGTAAGTAAAAAAAGTTAAGTTTCATCACATCAACAAATATACAAATCTAGTAAAACATCAGTGCAATACATATTTCACAATGAGAATAGTTTTTCACAATGAGACAAGACTACAACTTCAATTAATCTGAAACGAAGAGAAAGGGACTTTCCAAATATCAAAATTGAAAGATAGTAAATTACACGTGTAATTTTTTTTCTTTCTGTGTTTGTAAATTTGCATTGAGAGGCGAACACCTTTTCTGCATGTGCAAACAAAAGGAATATTGTATGAAAGTTATCTGTTTAGGAGATACTTTATGGATAGAAATAGAAAGAAAGATTGCAATGCCATCTTTACATGAGTAGAAAGTAAATAACTTCTAAACATTTTAGGGTTCCCAATTTATAAAAAGAAGCTCACAAACCGTTATTGGAAACCTCTGGAGAATAAGGAAGAATCTAAATTACATGCTTGGCAAGGAACTTTCTTGCCTTATGGTGGTAGACTAATTCCATTGAGATATAGTTTGAGTAATGCTTCCTTGTTTAAGCTTTTCTTGTATGAAATTCCAAAAGGACCTTTACATAGAGTATAATTTTCATGAAAATATTGCTTTGGCAGAAAAAATGAGTTAGGAAACATCATCTAATCAATTGGGGTGTTGTTTGTCAACCTCAAAGTAGGGGGGGCTAGGTGTGGTTGACTTAGCTACTTTAAGTAAATGTTTGCTTAGTAAATGACTCTGAAAAAACGGAAATTTTGAAGGACTTTGGCAAAATGTTGTTAGAGCTAAATATCTTTAAAAATGTACTTTATCGCATTGTACTAGAAAACTGAACAAAACTCATTTTTGGCAAGGATTGATGAAAGTTTCTAGTAGTTTCTATCATTTTTGTAGAAAGGTAGTAGGAAATGGTGAGCACGCTCTTTTTTGGGAGGATGTTTGGTTTAATTAGTTTGGTGAAGCTGCTCAGATTGGTACAAGTTGAAAGATATGTGTGCTCGGGTGGTGCTGAATGAGGAACAAGATGACTGATGGCTTCCATAGAACAAAAAGGTATTTTTGAATTAATTCAACGTATCTTGCTCTTAAGACTCACCAAGTTAATGCTCCAAATAAGAATTTATGGTTAGTTAAAATTCCGTTAAAGATTAAGGTCTTTATTTGGTTATCTTTTAGAAGTAACATACTTACAAAAGATAATCTTGTAAACAGAGGTTGGAGTGGAGATGAAACATGTAGATTCTGTTATTGTAAAGAAACGGTGAATCATATTTTATTTTACTATGCTATTGCAAGATATTCTTGGGATTTGGCTGCTTGTGCGTTTCACATTCAGAAGTTGCCTTCTAGTATGGAGGAACTTTGTAAATGGAACATGAATTTTAAGGTGTGTGGTGTTAAAACTTTGATGGCACTAGGAGTTTCTTCTGTAATTTGGACCCTATGGAATCCCAGAAATGGGGTGGGTTTTAAGAATGTTTTTGGTAGATTATGTTAGTATTGTTTCGCATATTTCACATTATATTCATTTTTGGCTGGTTTGCGGAGGGTGGGCTTTCAAGATATATATTTAGAGAACAAGAGCCAAGCCAGTGCTACTAGTGGCGGATAATTCTTCCATCCAAGTAGTGGTTGGGCATTGGGAGTTAAAAGGCTAGGATGTTGATCAAGTTTTCTGTAGGTATAAGGTATGTTCTAAATGTAAACTTGTTCATGCTTTAAGCTAGAAAAGAGTGAAAGACTAGAGGTTCTTGAACTTTTTAATCTGACAACAAGAGGGATGTTTTACCACCAGTTTTGGTGCACTAAGAAATGTAACATGCATATGTTCTCTATGCGGCTTCGTTTATTAAAAGTTGGGGCTATGCCCTTCGTTCAGAAAAAAATTGTGTGAATAAATAAAGTTTCGCTTATATTCTTTAACAAAAGTTGTTCTCATTTAACTAATTATTAAAAGATAAAATATTTTTTCCTTACATGCATGGGTGTGAGTGTTTCTGCCATCTGTTTTGCTTTGAGTTCGGATAAAATGAGAATAGAGATTATTTTTCATTTACCACGGCGATCGGGAATCTCGAGAAATAAATTGATGGTCCAGAACATACGCACACCCACGCGTGTGTATACAAAACCCATTCTCATAAAAGGGTAAAGAAAAAATACAATACCCTATGACGTCACCTCACGCTGATAACACTATTGGACAAACCATAAAGGCTCATCACCAAAACAGCCGGTAATAGCAAACTTCCATATAAGGCAAAATGACATGTTAGCCCCCACGGTATGCCGGAATTTATCCTCACTACACACAAACAGTAAAAGCAAGTTAGACCCATTCACCCATCCTTGACCTCGCAAGATCAAATTAGGAAGGGAGACTTTTGTTAGTCGAATTAGAAGGCATCCACTGCCACCACCACCACCAATCTCCCTCCTAAACCATAAAGACTCTACACAATTATGTACCACTGTTGTTGCAAGTAGCGAGAAGACTGAGCATCCATGGTAAAAGCATATCTAGCTAGGCCACTCCAAAGTGCATTTAATAACTAAAAGGTTAATTTATAAGAATTATTTTCGCTTTTAATAGTACTTTTTTAGATTTTATATGCATGATAAATTACTACATCTAGGCTCACACTAAGAACCCTCCATAGTGAGATTAATGCAAGTAGGAACATATGAGATTTCTTCATATGGGGTTTATACATGTCAACTTAGAAATAAGTGTTGCTAGGTGGTGGCGTGGGCCCTACCCTAAGCGTGCTGATACGTCTCCAACATATCTATAATTTCTTATGTTCCATGCTACTTTATTGATGATACCTACATGTTTTATACACATTATATGTCATTATTATGCGTTTTAACTAACCTATTGACGAGATGCCGAAGTGCCAGTTCCTGTTTTCTGCTGTTTTTGGTTTCAGAAACCCTAGTAAGGAAATATTCTCGGAATCGGACGAAATCAACGCCCAGCATCTTAGAATCCCCGGGAGCTTCACACCCGAGAACCGTCGAGAGGGGCCACGTGGGCACATGGTGGCGGCGCCCGGGAGGGGGCGCCGCCCTAGTGTCGGTGGCCCCACCCCTCGACCTTGCCCTTCGCCTATATAAGGTCCCTGACCTAAAACCCGAGAAGAATAAGCCACGGTACGAGAAAAGTTCCGAGCCGCCACCATCGTGAAGCCAAGATGGGGGACAGGAGTCTCTGTTCCGGCACGCCGCCGGGACGGGGAAGTGCCCGGAAGGCTTCTCCATCGACACCGCGCCATCTTCACCGCCATCTTCATCATCTGCTGCTCCCATGAGGAGGAGTAGTTCTCCATCGAGGCTCGGGGCTGTACCGGTAGCTATGTGGTTCATCTCTCTCCTATGTACTTCAATACAATAATCTCATGAGCTGCCTTACATGATTGAGATTCATATGATGATGCTTGTAATCTAGATGTCATTATGCTAGTCAAGTGGGTTTTACTTATGTGATCTCCGGAGACTCCTTGTCCCACGTGTGTAAAGGTGACAGTGTGTGCACCGTGTGGGTCTCTTAGGCTATATTTCACAGAATACTTATTCACTGTTATGAATGGCGTAGTGAAGTGCTTATTTATATCTCTTTATGATTGCAATGTGTTTTGTATCACTATTTATCTATGTGCTACTCATGTGATGTTATTAAAGTAGTCTATTCCTCCTGCATGGTGTAATGGTGACGGTGTGTGCATCGTGTAGTTCTTGTCGTAGATTATGATCATAATCTCTTGTAGGTTATGGAGTTTATTATCGCTATGATAGTATTGATGTGATCTATGCCTCCTTTGTAGTGTGATGGTGACAGTGTGCATGCTATGTTAGTACTTGGTTTATTTTGCAAAGATCTATTATACTCTAAGGTTACTTAAACATGAATATCGAATGTTGTGGAGCTTGTTAACTCCGGCATTGAGGGTTCGTGTAATCCTACACAATTAGTGGTGTTCATCATCCAACAAGAGTATATGTAGCACAAAGGAAAGAGAACTTATTTATTATGTGATCAATGTTGAGAGTGTCCACTAGTGAAAGTATGATCCCTAGGCCTTGTTTCCACCACAAAGAATTGCTTCCCACGCCAAGCTATTTTCAGCGCCGCTTGTTTCTTTTTTTTGCATCTTTACTTTCCAATATTACCACCATCTATACCACGTGTTTTACTATCTCTTCGCCGAACTAGTGCACCTATACATCGACAAGTATATTAGGTGTGTTGGGGACACAAGAGACTTCTTGCTTTGTGGTTGCGGGGTTGCTTGAGAGGGATATCTTTGACCTCTTCCTCTGAGTTCGATAAACCTTGGGTGATCCACTTAAGGGAAAACTTGCTGTTCTACAAACCTCTGCTCTTGGAGGCCCAACACTGTCTACAAGAATAGAAGCACCCGTAGACATCACGTGCCACCCACCCTCTTTCCTCCTGGACCGTCACCAGTCATCCGTCTTCATCTCCAACTCATCATCTTGACCTAAAACGCTTATATAAAGGGTTTCATATGCATCCCGGTAGGAGAGTGCCGCATAAACACCGAAACACCAAAACAGAGACATAACCAGCAAAAATTGGAGGGGGAACTCCACCAGAGCCGCTGCCGGAGGGATCTCTACCTTCTCCAACATCTCCAACATCATGACCATGATGAAGAGGTAGTAGTCCACCTATGGACTATGGTTTGGTCTACTTCTCTATTGTTCTATCATTCATCTAGTACCATATGACCAGCCCAACATGATTATGGTCATATATGTAATTTCTGTGTCATGGATCTTTATTCTATGAGTTGATATTATTTGAGATTGAAATCCAGGTATGTACAAGATGTATGAGTACATGCATATCATGTACCCCGTTCTTAAGTGCTTGTTTTGATCCAACTCTGTGATCTACAATGGTACGTGGATCTGTTCTACAATGGTACGTGGATCTGATCTACCTCATTACTTTCATCTTCTTATAGTAGATCTCGACTCTTTCTAGATTCGATCTTCGTCTCGTTCACATCTCATAATATTCTTTTGTGTTTTCTATGTTGCAAATACCATCTACACTCCACCAAGTAAAGGAAACAACTTATAAATGAAAGATACAAGGAAAATATAAATAAGATACTATCAAAACTCCGAGATGCTTGGGACATGCTTAAGCCAAAACCCCAAGGTCTAAACTTGATCTTTATTGTTTGCGATCAACGTCTCCTCTCCCTTTATCTTCTTCCATTCTTCTTTTCCACTTTATCCCCACCTTGAGAACTTTATTCTTTTGGGCACGTGACGATCCCACTCTCCAGGCAAGTTGACCCTAGGGACATACATTATTTCTCTACATATAAGGTTTGCAACTGGGTTTTCATACATGTTGAAGGATAGTGCATGTCTTGGAACTCCTCCTCCAGTTGAATTTATTCCTTGTTGCTCTTGGTTACAGGGGTTTGCAAGGAACCTAATGCTTCCCATCGTGGTTGGAGTATTCTTAGATGATGGCATCTCTTGGTCACCATCTTTCATGGTCTTGTTATTCTTGATGAAGTTTTTCTCACCATCCACATAGAATTGCCCTTTCGAGACTTCCCACCTACTCATCTCCCCCCAAGTCCGATGAGGAAATCTCAAATTTTAGGAACGAGAGGCAAAGGCGACAACAACTAGGCATCCATATCAAAATATATATACATACATATCTAAGGAAATCCACCTTGGTTGCACCAAGATATAAGATCTACTTTATACGTTGAAGATATGCAATACAATTATTCCAAACATCAGGTTGATTGTTGTCACTTTCTCGTCAATGCAATGGTTGTTCCAAGATATAAGATCTGCTATATATATGCTGAAGATATGTATGGCATTGATTCTCACCTGAGGTGGATTGTTGCCACTTGCTTGTCAATGCGCCGATTACATTTACTTAAATATATACCATACTGACAAGCACAATAATGCTGATTTCTGCGATCACGTATGGTTCTATAAGCAACATGCAAAGGTGAATAAATAAAAAACAAAAAACATACTAGGTAGCATAACTTATTGACACCAACGTGAGTTTAGTGGTGAGCATCAACTAATTAATCCTAACATATTCAGAAGTACTATTGAGTGGTACTGTACTCAGTTCACATTTATGTATGAAACTTTGATGTTGTACTAGATAGATAACAAAGGTACACTTTCCTGAGCAAGTATAACAACTACATCATTGGAAATGGATATTTTTGACATACCAATGATACGTCTCCAACGTATCCATAATTTCGATGTTTCATGCTTGTTTTATGACAATACCTACATGTTTTGTTCACATTTTATATCGTTTTGATGTTTTCCGGAACTAACCTATTGACGAGATGCCGAAGTGCCACTTCCTGTTTTCTTTTTGGTTTCAGAAATCCTAGTAAGGAAATATTCTCGGAATTGGACGAAATCAACGCCAGCATCTTAGAAGCACGCAGAACACCCGAGAGCCACCGGAGGAGGCCTGTGGGCCCCAGATGATAGGCGGCGCGCCAGGGGTGGGCCGCGCCCTGTTGTTTGGTCGCCTCGTCAGCCCTCCGACTTCGCCTCTTCGCCTATTTAAGGGTCCCTGACCTAAACCTCGAGACGAATAAGCCACGGTACGAGAAAAGTTCCAGAGCCGCCGCCATCGCGAAGCCAAGATCTGGGGGACAGGAGTCTCTATTCCGGCACGCCGCCGGGACGGGAAGTGCCCCTGAAGGCTTCTCCATCGACACCACCGCCATCTCCATCGACGCTGTGCTCCATGATGAGGAGGGAGTAGTTCTCCCTCGAGGCTAAGGGCTGTACCGGTAGCTATGTGGTTAATCTCTCTCCTATGTACTTCAATACAATAATCTCATGAGCTGCCTTACATGATTGAGATTCATATGATGATGCTTGTAATCTAGATGTCATTATGCTAGTCAAGTGGATTTTACTTATGTGATCTCCGGAGACTCCTTGTCCCACGTGTGTAAAGGTGACAGTGTGTGCACCGTGTGGGTTTCTTAGGCTATATTTCACAGAATACTTATTCACTTTTATGAATAGCATAGTGAAGTGCTTATTTATATCCCTTTATGATTGCAATGTGTTTTGTATCACTATTCATCTATGTGCTACTCTAGTGATGTTATTAAAGTACTCTATTCCTCCACGGTGTAAAGGTGACGGTGTGTGCATCGTGTGGTTCTTGTCGTAGATTATGATCATAATCTCTTGTAGGTTATGGAGTTGATTATCGCTATGATAGTAGATGTGATCTATTCCCCCTTTCATAGTGTAATGGTGACGGTGTGTATGCTATGTTAGTACTCGGGCTATTTTGCAAAGATCTATTATGCTCTAAGGTTACTTAAATATGAATGCCGAATGTTGTGGCGCTTGTTAACTCCGGCTTGGGAGCTCTTGTAGCCCTACACAACGAGTGTTTGTCATCCAACAAAAGAGTGTATGTAGCACAAATGAGAGAAGTTATTATTTATTATGCGATCAATGTTGAGAGTGTCCACTAGTGAAAGTATGATCCCTAGGCCTTGTTTTCAATACGCAAACACCGCTTATTTCTGTTCATTGCATGTTTTCGCTGCCATATTTTATTCAGATTGCTATTACCACTCATATACATCCATACTTCTTGTATTTCACTATCTCTTCGCCGAACTAGTGCACCTATACATCCGACAAGTGTATTAGGTGTGTTGGGGACACAAGAGACTTCTTGCTTTGTGGTTGCGGGGTTGCTTGAGAGGGATATCTTTGACCTCTTCCTCCCCTGAGTTCGATAAACCTTGGGTGATCCACTTAAGGAAACTTGCTGCTGTTCTACAAACCTCTGCTCTTGGAGGCCCAACACTGTCTACAGGAAAAGAAGCGTGAGTAGATATCAAGCTATTTTCTAGCGCCGTTGCCGGGGAGGAAAGGTAAAAGGTACTCACACTCCGGATCTCGGCTACTAAGCTATTTTCGCCGTTGTAAGTACTCGAAGCTATTTCCTTTAGATCCTGCAATTGCATCTTTTGGTTTCTTGTTTACACTAGTTAGGCATAATGGAAAGTAACAATGAGCTTCTTATTCTATTCCTGAGTTAAGACATGGATTGTTTGCTGCGAAAATTAAAAAACCTATGGAATCTTATTTGCATGCTAGTAGCAATGATATTAGTATGAACGCTTTGAACACCATTGTTGTTAATGATATGGAAAATTCTAAGCTTGGGGAAGCTAGTTTTGATGAGCATGATATTTTTAGTCCCCCAAGCATTGAGGAGAAAATTTTCTTTGATGATACTTTGCCTCCTATTTATGATGATTATAATGATAGTGGTCTTTTGGTGCCGCCTACTATGGAGAGTAAATTTTATGATGATTATACTATGCCTCCTACACTTGATAAGAATAATAATGATAGCTACTTTGTTGAATTTTCTCCCACTACAACTAATAAAATTGATTATGCTTATGTGGAGAGTAATAATTTTATGCATATGGCTCATGACAAGAATGTTGTATGTGATAGTTATATTGTTGAGTTTGTTCATGATGCTACTGAAAGTTATTATGAGAGAGGAAACATGGTTATATGCATCTTAATAATATTAAGTTTCCCCTCTTTATGTTGAGAATCTTGAAATTGCGCTTGTGTTGCCTTCCTATGCTTGTCACTTTGTTCTTCATGAATCTATTTGTGTACAAGATTTATTTTCATAGGAAGTGGGTTAGGCTTAAATGTGATTTGAATTTGCTTCTTGATGTTCTCTTTTTGCTTCAACTCTCATCCTTATGAGAGCATCATCATTAAAACTGCTGAGCCCATCTTAATGGCTATAAAGAAAGAACTTCTTGGGAGATAACCCATGTATTTATTTTACTACAGCACTTTTGTTTTATATTTGAGTCTTGGAAGTTGTTTACTACTGTAGCAACCTCTCCTTATCATGTTTTTTGTGCCAAGTAAAGTCTCTATGTTAAAGTTGATGCTAGATTTGGATTACTGCACAGAAACAGATTTCTGTCTGTCACGAATTCACGCAGAAGTCTCTGTAGGTAACTCAGAAAAATCTGCAAATTTACGTGTGTTATCCTCAGATATGTACACAACTTTCATTAGTTTTGAGTTTTTCCATTTGAGCAAGTTAAGTGCCCCTGCCAAATTCGTCTTTACGGACTGTTCTGTTTTTGACAGATTCTGCCTTTTATTTCGCATTGCCGCTTTTGCTATGTTGAATGAGTTTCTTTGTTCCATTAACTTTCAGAAGCTTTGTGCAATATCCAGAAGTGTTAAGAATGATTGTGTCACCTCTTAACATGTGAATTTTTGATTATGCACTAACCCTCTAATGAGTTTGCTTAAAGTTTGGTGTGGAGGAAGTTTTCAAGGGTCAAGAGAAGAGGATGATATACTATGATCAAGAAGAGTGAAAGGTCTAAGCTTGGGGATGCCCCGGTGGTTCATCCCTGCATATTTTAAGAAGACTCAAGCATCTAAGCTTGGGGATGCCCAAGGCATCCCCTTCTTCATCGACAACTTATCAGGTCACTTCTAGTGAAACTATATTTTTATTCCGTCACATCTTATGTACTTTACTTGGAGCGTCTGTGTGCTTTTATTTTAGTTTTGTTATTTTCATTCTCTGAATAAATTCATGCTCATGTGTGGGAGAGAGACACGCTCCGCTGTTGCGTATGAACACATGTGTTCTTAGCTTTACTTTTAATGTTCAAGGGCGAAAGTTGATCGCTTCACTTGTTGCTATTTGGTTGGAATCAGAAAATGCTTCATATGGTCTTGAATAATTTGATACTTGGCAATTGTTTTGAGCTCTTATAAATCATGTTTAAGCTCTTGCATCATGTAGTTTAAATCTAGTAGTGGAGAACTACTGTAGAGCTTGTTGAAATTTGGTTTGCATGATTGGTCTCTCTAAGGTCTAGATATTTTCTAGTAGAAGTGTTTGAGCAACAAGGAAGAGTTTAAGTCTTATAATGCTTGCAATATGTTCTTATGTAAGTTTTGTGTACCGGTTTATACTTGTGTTTGCTTCAAACAACCTTGCTAGCCTAAGCCTTGTACTGAGAGGGAATACTTCTCGTGCATCCAAAACCTTGAGCCAAAACCTATGCCATTTGTGTCCACCATATCTACCTACTATGTGGTATTTCCTGCCATTCCAAGTAAATACTTCATGTGCTACCTTTAAACAATTCAAAAGTTATTATCTCTTATTTGTGTCAATGTTTTATAGCTCATGAGGAAGTATGTGGTGTTTTATCTTTCGATCTTGTCATTTACTTTTGACAGACTTTCACAATGGACTAGTGGATTCATCCGCTTATCCAATAATTTTGCAAAAAGAGCTGGCAATGGGGTTCCCAGCCCCAATTAATTAACTTGCATTAATAATTCTCTTCACATGTTTTGCTCTGATCTATCATAAGCAACTTAAATTTGCAAATAGACACTCCTCCATGGTATGTGAATGTTGGAAGGCACCCGAGGAGATTAGCCATGGCTTGTGTAAGCAAAGGTTGGGGGAGTGTCATCTAATAAATAAAACTAAAGTACATGTGTAAACAAAAGAAAAGAGGGATGATCTACCTTGCTGGTAGAGATAACGTCCTTCATGGGAGCCGCTCTTGAAAGTCTGGTTGATAAGGTAGTTAGAGTACACATTACCATTCGTTGACAACAACAAACACCTCTCAAAATTTTACTTTTATGCTCTCTATATGATTTCAAAACTTGAAAAGCTCTAGCACATGATTTAATCCCTGCTTCCCTCTGCGAAGGGCCTATCTTTTACTTTATGTTGAGTCAGTTTACCCATTTCCTTCCATCTTAGAAGCAAACACTTGTGTCAACTGTGCATTGATTCTTACATACTTGCTTATTTGCATTCATCATATTACTTATGTTGACAATTATCCATGAGATATGCATGTTGAAAGTTGAAAGCAACTGCTGAAACTTATATCTTCCTTTGTGTTGCTTCGATGCCTTTACTTTGAATTTATTGCTTTATGAGTTAACTCTTATGCAAGACTTTTTGATGCTTGTCTTGAAAGTACTATTCATGAAAAGTTTTGCTATATGTCATCTATTTGTCAAACTATAGATCATTGCTTTGAATCACTCCATTCATGTCATATGCTTTACAATAATGTTGATCAAGATTATGATGGTAGCATGTCACTTCAGAAATTATTTGTGTTATCGTTTACCTACTCGAGGACGAGTAGGAACTAAGCTTGGGGATGCTGATACGTCTCCAACGTATCCATAATTTCCGATGTTCCATGCTTGTTTTATGACAATACCTACATGTTTTGTTCACACTTTATATCGTTTTGATGCGTTTTCCGGAACTAACCTATTGACGAGATGCGTCCCAGTTTTTCTGCTGTTTTGGTTTCAGAAATCCTAGTAAGGAAATATTCTCGGAATTGGATGAAATCAACGCCCAACATCTTAGAATCACACGAAGCTTCAACACCAGAGCCACAGGAGGGCCTGTGGGCCCGGATGATAGCGCGGCCGAGGGTGGCCGCGCCCCTGTTGTCGGTCGCCTCGTCGCCCTCCGACTCCGCCTCTTCGCCTATTTAAGGGTCCACGACCTAAACCTCGAGACGAATAAGCCACGGTACGAGAAAGTTCAGAGCGCCGCCATCGCGAAGCCAAGATCCGGGGACAGGAGTCTCTGTTTCGGCACGCCGCGGGACGGGGAAGTGCCCCGGAAGGCTTCTCCATTGACACCACCGCCATCTCCATCGCCTTGCTGCTCCCATGATGAGGAGGGAGTAGTTCTCCCTCGAGGCTAAGGGCTGTACCGGTAGCTATGTGGTTAATCTCTCTCCTATGTACTTCAATACAATAATCTCATGAGCTGCCTTACATGATTGAGATTCATATGATGATGCTTGTAATCTAGATGTCATTATGCTAGTCAAGTGGATTTTACTTATGTGATCTCCGGAGACTCCTTGTCCCACGTGTGTAAAGGTGACAGTGTGTGCACCGTGTGGGTCTCTTAGGCTATATTTCACAGAATACTTATTCACTGTTATGAATAGCATAGTGAAGTGCTTATTTATATCCCTTTATGATTGCAACGTGTTTTGTATCACTATTCATCTATGTGCTACTGATGACCCACAAGTATAGGGGGTGTATCGTAGTACTTTCGATAAATAAGAGTGTCGAACCCAACGAGGAGCAGAAGGTGTTGACAAGCAGTTTCGATGAAGGATTCACGTAAATGCTCACAGACAAGTATTCGGGGGTTTTGATATTGCAGATAAATAAAGTACAAGTAAATAAAATACGAGAGGAATAATTGCAGCGAGTGGCCCAATCCTTTTTAGCACAAAGGACAAGCCGGTTTGTTTACTTATAATGACCAAACGTTCTTGAGGACACATGGGGATTTTAGTCTAGTACTTTCGCTTCATGTGGCTAAATAATCTTCATTGTTTTGATAAGTGTTGTGTGGGTGAACCTATGCTAATGCACCGCCCTTCCTAGGACTAATACATACTTGTGATTATACTCCTTGCAAGCATCCGCAACTACAAGAAAGTAATTAAGATAAATCTAACCACAGCCTTAAACTCTGAGATCCTGCGATCCCTCCTGCATCGATATACTAACGGGGGCTTAGGTTTCTGTCACTCCGGCAACCCCGCAATTAGCAACCGAATACAAGATGCACTCCCCTAGGCCCATAAATGGTGAAGTGTCGTGTAGTCGACGTTCACACGACACCACTAGAAGAATGACACCACAACTTAAATATCATAACATTGAATATTACTCAACCATAATTCACTACTAGCATTTAGACTTCACCCATGTCCTCAAGAACTAAACGAACTACTCACGAGACATCATATGGAATACAATCAGAGGTGATATGATGATGAATAACAATCTGAACATAAACCTTGGTTCAATGGTTTCACTCAATAGCATCTACAACAAGTATAGAATAACACCGGGAGAGTTTCCCCTATCAAACAATCAAGATTTAACCCGAATTGTTACAGCGGTGACGAGGTGCAGCGGTGGTGATGGCGGTGTAGATGGTGGAGATGATGATGATGATGATGGAGATGATGTCCCGCTCGATGACGATGACGATGGCGTCGATTTCCCCCTCCGGGAGGAATTTCCCCGGCGGATTCCTGCCCGCCGGAGAGCTCTTTTCTCTCTGGTGTTCTCCGCCCCGCAGAGGCGGCTGTAACCCTTCGTGAGGTCCTCTCTGTGGCTTAGGTTTTCGGGACGAAGGAGTACGCGAAGAAAAGGAGGCGAAAAGGGTCGTGGGCCCCCCGAGCATAGGGTGGCGGCGGTGGGCCGCGCCGCCTATGGTCTGGGCCCACAGTGGCCCCTCTCTTCTTCCCCTTCTGGCTACCTCCGTCATTTGGAAAAATAGGAATTTACGTGAAATTCCCTTCCACAGTTGATCTTCCGAAATATTGCGTTCGACGGTGCTTTTTCCAGCAGAATCCTGGCTCCGGTGCTTGATCCTCCAATGATGATGAAACATGCAAAATAGATGAAATAACATAAGTATTGTGTCCCAATATGAAATATATCAATGAATAACAGCAAATTATGATACAAAATAGTGATGCAAATTGGACGTATCAACTCCCCCCAAGCTTAGACCTCGCTTGTCCCCAAGCGAAACTGAGCTCGATAAACGAGACCACATGTTTATGGAGTGAAGAGTCGATAAATAAAATACGGACAAGAAGCATCATATTCATTTACACAAGACATTCTAGTAAACAACTTCCTCATATAACTCATCTCGAAATAAGTAAAGAGAAATCACAAGTAAAGGTGCATAAGAAATCATAATTGGTGATGGCAAACTTTGTTCTTGGTCAGAGAACTACTAACGGATTGCACTTCTAAGCAAATCTTTCATATTAGAATTTATAGCTGAGCCTTCATATTTAAGCATAACAATCTCCTCATAATCATTGATAACTTCAAAGTCATATTCATTCAGATAAAATTGGTACTAAACAAGAAAGTATAAAAGACATGATTAACTGAATCATAGCATAAATGATTGGTTCACAACAACTCAATTGCTTGCTTGAGATAGAGAGAAATAGGTTTACTGACTCAACATAAAAGTAAAAGACAGGCCCTTCGCAGAGGGAAGCAGGGATTAAATCATGTGCTAGAGCTTTTCAAGTTTTGAAATCATATAAAGAGCATAAAAGTAAGATTTTGAGCGGTGTTTGTTGTTGTCAACGAATGGTAGCGGGTACTCTAACCCCCTTGCCAAACGAACCTTCAAAGAGCGGCTCCCATGAGGGACGGCATCTCTACCAGCAAGGTAGATCATCCCCCTTCTCTTTTGTTTACACATGTATTTTAGTTTTATTATGGGTGACACTCCCCCCAACCTTGGCTTTCTCAATCCATGGCTAACCGAATCCTCGGGTGCCTTCCAACATTCACATACCATGGAGGAGTGTCTATTGCAAAATTAAGTTGCTTACTGATAACTCAGAGCAAAACATGTGAAGAGAATTATTAATGAAAGTTATTAATTGGGGCTGGGAACCCCGTTGCCAGCTCTTATTGCAAAATTATTGGATAAGCGGATGTGCCGCTAGTCCATTGGTGAAAGTCCGCCCAACAAGATTGAAAGATAAAACACCACATACTTCCTCATGAGCTATAAAACATTGACACAAATAAGGAGTAGTAATTTGAATAATTTAAAGGTAGCACATGAAGTATTTACTTGGAATGGCAGAAAATACCATGTAGTAGGTAGGTATGGTGGACACAAATGGCATAGGTTTGGTCTAAGGTTATGGATGTATGAGAAGCATTCCCTCTCGATACAGGTCTTTGGCTAGCAAGGTTTGATAGCAAGCATAAAGGTTGAGGGAAACAAACAAATATACATATGATAGAAACAATCATGCATCTTTCTCATAAGCACAAGCAATTTTAACTCTAGAATACTAAGCATAGAGATAATAGAATAATGTATCTAAGTGTATTTCTCTCCTTCATTAAACATCAAGATGTTGTTGCTATTGACCAATGCTAAGTTTGCCAAAACCAAATAGATTTACTTGATGCTCCCAAAGTGATATCAATACTCATGTCAAGAGTAATCATATAATGGAGATTGCAAACTAAAATAAGGTGTGCAAAAAGTAAATGATAAGACTTCTCATTAATATTCCATAACGATAACTCACACCAACGGATACATAGATAACTAACTAAGAGAGATACTTCCACATTGCATACTATTCCATATGATAACTTCCCTACTCATGATATGACACTACTTGATAGTAAAAGATAAAGGTGGTGATGATACCGCGGCACTCCCCCAAGCTTGGAACAAACCAAGGGGATGCCAATACCGATGATGAATTACTCCTTCGGCGATGGTGAATCTTTGTCGTCATCAGACTTCCATGGAAGAGGCCCTCCATCAACAAAAGACATCTTGGTCTCCGGAAACCTGAAACTAGCAGCATGACTTATGCGCTTAAACCTGTTTTCATACTCACAGTTCTGATTATGGACATCATAGAGTTGAGCTTGGAGTTTGTTGGTGGTGTCGTGAAGTGAGAAGATATCGTCCCACAGCTTCGCAGTCTCCTTCTTGTGTCCATCAATGAGTTCAGACACAATCTTGTGAAAGATATCCACTTCACGCTCAGCCATCTTCTTGTAGTTGAAAACCTCTTGTTCCAGCTTCTCCATCCTGTCTTCCAAGCTCCCTTCTCCCTTAGGACCCTGGACATCTTTGAT
Source organism: Lolium multiflorum (assembly GCA_030979885.1). Taxonomy (NCBI): domain Eukaryota; kingdom Viridiplantae; phylum Streptophyta; class Magnoliopsida; order Poales; family Poaceae; genus Lolium; species Lolium multiflorum. The sequence continues at coordinate 151,888 of JAUUTY010000212.1, read as the reverse complement.
CTGCAACTCTCCATCCACGAGCTGCAACTCCTTGGGGTGCATCTTCAGCTCGTTCATGTACGGGTTGACGACGTCCTCAAAGAAGCTGTCCTTCTGAGTTCCCGACGAAGACATGATGGATCTAGATCCGAAGCAGATCCTGGCAGAAAACAGCTCGAAACAAAACACGACGAGAAAACGATATTACGGACCTCCAGGGGTCCGGGGAATTATATAGCAAATATTTTTACGACAAAAGGAAGGTTCCAGATCGAAACGAGTCGGAAAGGGGCAACGGCGGCCAGACCATAGGTCGGCGCGGGCCCAGGTCAGGCCGCGCCGGCCTATGGTGGCACCCCCTCGTGCGTCTTTTCCACTCCGTTTCGATTCCGTAATTTTTCATATTTTCTAAAAACAGCAAAAATAATGTTCGGAAAGGTAAACGCGGACTTTTTATTACCTGTTGTTACCTATTCAAAGTCCAGTTCTGGCGGACTGTCAATTTGTCCTTTGATGAAAGCCTCCGGTGTTTCCACTTGAATAATATCAACATCAACATTATAAGAATCGCCCGAGATATAATGCTTGAGTCTTTGTCCATTCACCACTTGTGTGGCATTGCCTTGGAGAGAGCTAATTTTAATTGCTCCTGAACGATACACCTCCTCAACAACATATGGTCCTTCCCACTTCGAGAGTAATTTCCCTGCAAAGAATCTGAGACGAGACCGATACAATAGAACTTGATCTCCAACATTAAATTCTCTTTTGATGATCCTTCTATCATGCCATTTCTTAACTTTTTCTTTAAAGAGTTTAGCATTTTCATAAGCTTCACTTCTCCATTCATCTAGAGAACTTAATTGCAACAACCTCTTATTACCGGCTAATTTAGGATCTTTATTTAATTCTCTAACAGCCCAATAAGCTTTGTGCTCTAGTTCTAGAGGTAAATGACAAGCTTTTCCATAAACCATTTTATAAGGTGACATTCCCATAGGATTTTTATAAGCAGTTCTATAAGCCCATAACGCTTCTTTCAATTTGCTAGGCCAATTCTTTCTAGATTTATTAACGGTCTTACCTAAGATAGCTTTAATCTCTCTATTTGATAATTCTACTTGACCACTAGTTTGAGGGTGATAAGCGAAGCAATTCTATGATTAATACCATACTTAGCAAGAGTTTTTCTAAAACCTCCATGAATGAAATGAGAACCTCCATCAGTCATAATATATCTAGGTACTCCAAATCTAGGAAATATAATATCTACAAGCATTTTTATAGAGGTCTCACCATCAGCACTTTTTGTAGGTATAGCTTCTACCCATTTAGTAACATAATCAACAGCGACAAGTATATGAGTGTTACCGTCTGAAGAAGGGAAAGGACCCATGAAGTCGAATCCCCAACAATCGAATGGTTCAATAACAAGAGTATAATTCATAGGCATTTCATTGCGTCTGGAGATATTACCAACTCTTTGACATTCATCACAAGATAAGATAAACTTCCTTGCATCTTTGAAGAGTGTTGGCCAATAAAAACCTGATTGTAGAACCTTTTGCGCGGTCCTATCTCCAGCGTGGTGTCCTCCATAAACACTTCCATGACATTTATTCAATATTTCCTGTTGTTCATATTCAGGAACACATCTTCGCATAATACCATCTACTCCTTCTTTATATAAGTGTGGGTCATCCCAAAAATAATGCCTCAAGTCATAAAAGAATTTCCTCCTTGCTGAGCTGAAAAGGTTGGAGGCAAATACTTCGAAACAATAAAGTTAGCATAATCTGCATACCAAGGGCTCTCTCGCGAGCTCACCTTTATTACAGCCAATTGTTCATTTGGAAAACTATCATTAACAGGAACAGGATCATAAGCAATATTTTCCAATCTAGACAAATTATCAGCAACAGGATTATCAGCACCTTTCCTATCTATAATATGTAAATCAAATTCTTGCAACAGAAGTACCCATCTAATAAGCCTTGGCTTAGCATCTTTCTTTGTCATAAGGTATCTAATTGCAGCATGATCAGTATGAATTGTAACTTTCGAATCAACAATATAGGGTCTAAACTTATCACAAGCAAAGACTACAGCTAACAATTCCTTTTCAGTTGTAGCATAATTTCTTTGAGCAGCATCAAGAGTCTTACTAGCATAATGAATAACATTTAACTTTTTATCTACCCGCTGTCCAAGAACAGCGCCTACAGCAAAATCACTAGCATCACACATAATTTCAAAAGGCAAATTCCAATCAGGAGGTTCGACTACAGGAGCAGTTGTTAAGGCTTTCTTTAGAGTTTCAAAAGCTTCCTTACAATCATCATCAAAAACAAAAGGTACATCTTTTTGAAGAAGATTAGTAAGAGGCTTTGAAATTTTAGAGAAATCTTTAATAAATCTCCTATAAAACCCAGCATGACCAAGAACACTACGAATACCTTTAACATCCCTCGGATAGGGCATCTTCTCAATTGCTTCAACTTTAGCTCTATCAACTTCAATACCTCTCTCGGAAATTTTATGTCCCAATACAATTCCTTCATTAACCATAAAGTGGCATTTCTCCCAATTAAGAACAAGGTTAGTTTCTTCACATCTCTGCAAAACTTTATCAAGGTTTCGCAAGCAATTATCAAAAGAATTCCCATAGACAGAAAAATCATCCATGAACACCTCTACAATACTTTCGCAAAAACCATGAAAAATAGCAGACATGCATCTTTGAAAAGTAGCAGGAGCATTACATAAACCAAAAGGCATACGCCTATAAGCATAAGTTCCATAAGGACAAGTAAAAGTGGTTTTCTCTTGATCTTTAGCTTTAACAGCAATTTGTGAAAACCCAGAATAACCATCAAGAAAACAAAAATGAGTATTTTTAGACAACCTCTCTAACATTTGATCAATAAAGGGTAAAGGGTAATGATCTTTCTTAGTAACTTTATTAACTTTTCGAAAATCAATGCACATTCTATAACCTACAACTATTCTTTGAGGAATAAGCTCATCATTATCATTAGGCACAACAGTCATTCCTCCTTTCTTAGGAACACAATGAACAGGACTAACCCATCTACTATCAGCAATAGGATATATAATACCAGCTTCAAGGAGTTTTAATACCTCATTCCTTACCACTTCCTTCATCTTCGGAATTAGACGACGTTGATGTTCAACAACAGGCTTTGCATCATCTTCCATATTAATAGCATGTTGGCAAATAGAAGGAGAAATCCCTTTCAAATCATCAAGAGTATAGCCAATAGCTCCTCGGTGTTTCTTCAATATTTCCAATAACCTTTCTTCCTCAATCTCTGAAAGCTTAGAACTAATAATAACAGGATATATTTTCTTATCATCAATATGAGCATATTTAAGATTATCAGGTAAAGGCTTTAAATCAAAAACAGGATCTTCCTTTGGTGGCGGTGTTGTACCCAAATCTTCCACCGGTAAATCATGCTTGAGAATAGGTTGGCGACGAAAAATTTCCTCAAGCTCATCTCTTTCTTTCCTAAAAGCTTCACTTTCACTATTCTCCAAATGTTGCTGCAAAGGATTATTAGGAACAAGAACAATAGATGCACACTGCTCCATTTTAAAATCATTACTAGGCAAGTCAGCTTTATAAGGAGTTTTGGTAAATTTAGAAAAGTTAAATTCATAAGGTTCACCAGCAAATCTAGTCAAAATTTTCTCTTTCTTACAATCTATAATAGCTCCACAAGTATTTAGAAAAGGTCTACCAAAAATGATAGGACAATGATCACTAGCAGCAGAACCAAGTACCAAAAAGTCAGCAGGATATTTAATCTTACCACATAGAACTTCCACATCTCGAACAATACCAATCGGAGAAATAGTTTCTCTATTAGCCAGATGAATAACCACATCAATATCTTCAAGTTCACAAGAACCAATCTCGTGCATAATCTCCGTGTAAAGCTCATAAGGAATAGCACTAACACTTGCACCAATATCACATAAACCATAATAGCAATGATCACCAATTCTAACAGATAGCATAGGAACACTAACTTGTTTGGATTTATTAGGATGTGAAACAATATTAGAAGCATCTTCACAGAAAATAATATGACCATCCTCCACATTTTCAGTCACAAGATCTTTAACTATAGCAACAGCAGGTTCAATTTTAATTTGTTCTTCAGGTTCTTTAGGTTTCTTTTCACTTTTATTAACCGCACTAGATATGACAGAGTACTCCTTCATTTTAGCAGGGAAAGGAGTTTTTTCAATATAAGCTTCAGGAATAACATTATCAACAGTTTCAACCACTACACATTTGTTTACAGATGAATCAACTTTATCTTTATACGGTTCATGATACTTATCAAAATTCTTCTTAGGCAGTTCATAATGAGAGGCAAAAGCTCTATAAAGATTTGCAACAACTTGGGAATCAAGACCATATGTAGCACTCATATTACGAAATTTATCAGTATCCATAAAAGCTTCAATGCATTTATAATCATAAATTATACCTGATTCTCTATCTTTGTCGTTCTCCCATCCTTCAGTATTTTCTTGGATCCGATCAAGAAGGTCCCTTTTAAACTCTTCATTCTTGCGTGTAAATGATCCAGAACAAGAAGTATCCAGCAAGGTCTTGTCTTGAAAAGAAAGTCTTGCATAGAAATTATCAATAATAACATTACCAGGAAGCTCATGAATGGGGCATTTGAGCATTAAAGACTTCAATCTCCCCCAAGCTTGGGCGATACTCTCTCCATCATGAGGCCAAAAATTATATATGCGGTTCCGATCTTTGTGAATTTCACTTGGAGGATAAAATTTGGAATAGAATAAAGGCACAATGTCCTCCCAATCAATAGAATCACCATTCTTCAGCAATTTATACCAGTGCGCCGCTTTACCAGACAGCGATATAGTGAATAGTTTCTTTCTAACTTCATTCATAGAAATACCTGCACATTTGAATAACCCGCATAATTCATGCAAAAACAGTAAATGATCACCAGGATGGACAGTTCCATCCCCTTCATAGCGGTTATCCATAACACGTTCAATAATTTTCATAGGTATCTTATATGGTACTACTTCCTCACCTGGCGCTTCATCCACTACCGTTGCAGTAGTAGTAGATTTCCCAAATAGAAATTGAAGAGAAGATCTCTCCATAATGATTTATAGCAGCAGGCAGAAATAAAATCAGCACAAACAGTAAATTTCCTTACCAATTCCACTTACCAATAGCGCTTCACTCCCCGGCAACGGCGCCAGAAAATAGTCTTGATGACCCACAAGTATAGGGGGTGTATCGTAGTACTTTCGATAAATAAGAGTGTCGAACCCAACGAGGAGCAGAAGGTGTTGACAAGCAGTTTCGATGAAGGATTCACTGTAAATGCTCACAGACAAGTATTCAGGGGGTTTTGATATTGCAGATAAATAAAGTACAAGTAAATAAAATACGAGAGGAATAATTGCAGCGAGTGGCCCAATCCTTTTTAGCACAAAGGACAAGCCGGTTTGTTTGCTTATAATGACCAAACGTTCTTGAGGACACATGGGGATTTTAGTCTAGTACTTTCGCTTCATGTGGCTAAATAATCTTCATTGTTTTGATAAGTGTTGTGTGGATGAACCTATGCTAATGCACCGCCCTTCCTAGGACTAATACATACTTGTGATTATACTCCTTGCAAGCATCCGCAACTACAAGAAAGTAATTAAGATAAATCTAACCACAGCCTTAAACTCTGAGATCCTGCGATCCCTCCTGCATCGATATACTAACGGGGGCTTAGGTTTCTGTCACTCCGGCAACCCCGCAATTAGCAACCGAATACAAGATGCACTCCCCTAGGCCCATAAATGGTGAAGTGTCGTGTAGTCGACGTTCACACGACACCACTAGAAGAATGACACCACAACTTAAATATCATAACATTGAATATTACTCAACCATAATTCACTACTAGCATTTAGACTTCACCCATGTCCTCAAGAACTAAACGAACTACTCACGAGACATCATATGGAATACAATCAGAGGTGATATGATGATGAATAACAATCTGAACATAAACCTTGGTTCAATGGTTTCACTCAATAGCATCTACAACAAGTATAGAATAACACCGGGAGAGTTTCCCCTATCAAACAATCAAGATTTAACCCGAATTGTTACAGCGGTGACGAGGTGCAGCGGTGGTGATGGCGGTGTAGATGGTGGAGATGATGATGATGATGATGGAGATGATGTCCCGCTCGATGACGATGACGATGGCGTCGATTTCCCCCTCGGGAGGGAATTTCCCCGGCGGATTCCTGCCCGCCGGAGAGCTCTTTTCTCTCTGGTGTTCTCCGCCCCGCAGAGGCGGCTGTAACCCTTCGTGAGGTCCTCTCGTGGCTTAGGTTTTCGGGACGAAGGAGTACGCGAAGAAAAGGAGGAAAAAGGGTCGTGGGCCCCCCGAGCATAGGGTGGCGCGGCCGGGCCCTGGGCCGCGCCGCCCTATGGTCTGGGCCCACAGTGGCCCCTCTCTTCTTCCCCTTCTGGCTACCTCCGTCATTTGGAAAAATAGGAATTTACGTGAAATTCCCTTCCACAGTTGATCTTCCGAAATATTGCGTTCTGACGGTGCTTTTTCCAGCAGAATCCTGGCTCCGGTGCTTGATCCTCCAATGATGATGAAACATGCAAAATAGATGAAATAACATAAGTATTGTGTCCCAATATGAAATATATCAATGAATAACAGCAAATTATGATACAAAATAGTGATGCAAATTGGACGTATCAGCTACTCTAGTGATGTTATTAAAGTACTCTATTCCTCCTGCACTGTGTAAAGGTGACAGTGTGTGCATCGTGTGGTTCTTGTCGTAGATTATGATCATAATCTCTTGTAGGTTATGGAGTTGATTATCGCTATGATAGTAGATGTGATCTATTCCCCCTTTCATAGTGTAACGGTGACAGTGTGTATGCTATGTTAGTACTCGGGCTATTTTGCAAAGATCTATTATGCTCTAAGGTTACTTAAATATGAATGCCGAATGTTGTGGCGCTTGTTAACTCCGGCTTGAGGGAGCTCTTGTAGCCCTACACAACGACTGGTGTTTGTCATCCAACAAAAGAGTGTATGTAGCACAAATGAGAGAAGTTATTATTTATTATGCGATCAATGTTGAGAGTGTCCACTAGTGAAAGTATGATCCCTAGGCCTTGTTTCCAATACTGCAAACACCGCTTATTTACTGTTTTGTTGCATGTTTACTCGCTGCCATATTTTATTCAGATTGCTATTACCACTCATATACATCCATACTTCTTGTATTTCACTATCTCTTCGCCGAACTAGTGCACCTATACATCTGACAAGTGTATTAGGTGTGTTGGGGACACAAGAGACTTCTTGCTTTGTGGTTGCAGGGTTGCTTGAGAGGGATATCTTTGACCTCTTCCTCCCCGAGTTCGATAAACCTTGGGTGATCCACTTAAGGGAAACAAACCTCTGCTCTTGGAGGCCCAACACTGTCTACAGGAAAAGAAGCGTGAGTAGACATCACCAACATTATAGAGTTGTGATGGTGGTTGGGTTGACATACCAACATCACCCACTTTTGATTAGCCCTTTTCAATTCCAATACCAACATTATAGAGTTATGATGGTGGTTGGTTGATCGTAGCATTGGTGTCAGTACAAGAGCATCATGGATTTCTCACTTTTATTGCTGACGAACTGCCTAATAAAATGAGGAGTTTGGTACTTTTCAGTTCGAACAATACAGACCATATTCTTTTGGGGTGAGGAATGCACATAGATTGAATTCCATACTTGCTGCTTATAGCCTTGCTCTGGCCAGAGTGCTAATAAAATGAATAGTTTGGTGCTTTTCAGGGCGAATAGTACAGATAAAAAAAATCAGGTGAGGGCTGAATTGCAAATAGAGTGGGAGGCTCTTTCATAAAAGTAGTGAGGTCTGCCAACAGCTTCAGAGTGATAACTATATAACAATTTGAACATGTACTGGAAAGGGCTCGATCTAAAGTACATGGGTGGTGTGAAAAGAAATTGTCTTGTGCAACAATTTTTTTTTCTAAAATCATCTATCAAGACTTGTTGACCTATTCTATGAGTTCTTTTTTAACTCGCAACAAGTGCGTTCAAGAAGATACCTATATTAATGTCCAAGTATTGGTGGGTTTGATCATATATCGCAGAGAAATACATTGACAGTCATATGGGAGAACCTCACAGTTCCTAATGGCACTGGAGGACTGGCTTTCTTGTGTTATAAAAGTTGGATGATGCTATATTAGCAAAATAAGTGTGTAGATTATTGGTCACTCTGGATAATTGTTGTGCGAGATTATTGATAGAATGGTACTATCCCGATGGTAAAATTTTGTCGGCAACCTGTACTTGAATTGCATTGTGAACTTGGCATGCTATTTCTGAAGGGAATGGATGTGCTAAAGTTGGGTTTGATTGTTAATTTGGTAATGGTTAAACTACTGAAGTATAGCAAGCCAAATGGGTGATTGAGATCTATGTCAGTGAGTTGTTCAGCTTTGGCTCGATAGTCAGGAGCAGCCATCGATGGGTGCTCGCTAATTTGTGAGTTACGGAGCTACAGGTATTCGTTCCAAGGTTTTTCCAGGGATTTTTGGAGCTTCACATAGATGTGTAAGAGAGCCTCTTGATATTCGGTTTTCTTTTCTCAGACTTTGATGTAATCCATTTTCTGGTCGACATTGTCGGAATCTTTGGAATAAAACCTTAGACTGTACTTCAAATTAATGTCAAATCATTAACTAAACAAGAGATGTTATGAAAGTGAGCCATTACACTTTGTTACCGATGCCCTCAATTGTGATGAAAGATTTTTTTTTTGCCTGAAACTGTCCTAGCCAAATTTTATGATCAAGACGTGCATTGCACGTGCCACTTTACTATGAGTTGATATTATTTGAGATTGAAATCCAGTTATGTACAAGATGTATGAGTACATGCATATCATGTACCCCGTTCTTAAGTGCTTGTTTTGATCCAACTTGCATAAGAGAACATATGTGGGGGAACGTGTGTATTAGTTGGAGTAACATGGTGGTTGACGAGGGGGCTCCTCGGCAATGCCCACCATGGGGGGCTTAGGGTTCACGGAGTCCTGCATGTTAGTACGAGACATCAGATACCAAACGAACAGAAGACGAGATTTACCTAGGTTCGGGGCCCTTCATGAGGTAAAACGCTTACTCCTGCTTGTCTGATCTTGATTTATCGATGAAAAAGGTTACAATGGGGCAGCCGATAGGCTGCGTTGTGGTGACCTCGCCGGAAGGCAAGGTTTCTAGGGTTTGGTGTATGCGGGATTTTGTAGGTTGAATTGGTGTCCTCCGGCGGACCCTCTCCTGGCCTTTATATAGGAGGCTAGGTCCCGAGAGTCCTACTCAGATTCAACTATATTACAGTGAGATCTAATCTATCTTTTCCTTATTCGACGTTTCCCTGCCTTGTCCATCAATAATCCGTCTTCTTCTATCTTTCCACTGTTGCAACCGACGTATTAGTCCATCTTGGGTTGCGATGATCCTCATGGGCCCCTTGTTGGGCCAAAGGAGGTAGACCAATATTGGGTATCCTAAGGATAATGCCCACATCAGTGGTAGTGATTGAATAGTGACAATAAATTCGAGATCTACTATGGTTTTTTACCTATCTTTTGTTACCTCACCAGGGATTAAGTGAATTTATGCTATATTTATTTAGTGACAGCTACGATAATCTTGTTTGATCAAGGTAGCATATTTGTATTCAAACGTCATGTCAAAGTACCTAAGGCTATGCTATGTTGATTTTTAATTCCAAATTAATTGTTTGGAGTTTCCCTCCTAGAGGAGTATAAGAGAGATGTGTTGCATCATCTCTATGATAGGACGTGATGCCCATATGAATTCTAATCATGCACATAATAAAGTTTCATTAATATTATATTGTTTGTAAATTTTTATGTCCACTGCACCATATGAAAGAGTGGACAAGTGGAACCCCGGTCCAATTTTAGCCATAAGAAATAACTTCCCAACACCATTTCTATCATTTATATTTTCTGCATTAATTAAATCCGAAAATATAAAAATACTTTTACTATTAGCAAACACAAACCAAAACCCATAAAACCTTGTAGTTATTGTTTTTAACTTGCTCGCCTAGTTATAGATTATTCTATTTACTTTATTTACAAGTTATTTTTGTTTTACTAATACTAAACCTTGTTCTTGACAACCACATTGTGTAGTTGGAGACACAATGCAATTACTTTATTTTGTTGGTTGCTTGAAGAGGTGAAGCAGAAGATAGCCCTAAGCCAATTCCCCACGAGTTTGATGTAAACACCCGAGTCATCCTTGTGGGAAAAAGACGTTTGCTATAGCATTCTGCACTTATAGTCCCCATGAGTTGGTACACACGAAGTTGTTGCCATCAGATGCAAAAGCAGCGGTACAAGACATGTTAGCGCTGAGTGTAGAGGAGAGAATTGTGATTGCATGCTTGCTTTGGTGCTCGTGGACAAGGAGAAATAAAATAAATGCTAAAAAAATTGTGTCAAAGGGAGAGAGTGGATCCCCTTACTCGCAATGAGGAGGAGCGGAAAAGCGCCGCAATCCAAAACCATGGTGGGAATCCAAGGTGTTGAAGGAGCTTGAAAACGTATTCACGCCACACCAAATGGAAGGCTGTCTTGATGTCAAGTTTGAGAAAAACTTTGGCCATCTATCTACAATGAAGCCAGCTCACACGGTTGCGCACATACATGAAATTATTATTGTGGATGCTTTTTTTTATAAAGTCACTTTGGACGATCGAAATGAGCCTGTTCATGTGGGAGCAAGGCACAAGGATAGAATTTTTTCCACGATCTTGGCAAGGCCATGAAAGAGTCTAACAGGTCTAAAACTCAGTGATATCCTCACCCCATCTTTCTTGGGACTTGTAGCTGTGAAGTACAATATTCTAGAATTTTACATTATTTTGTCTTGCGTCGGGACTCTACGAGTAAGAGAAGGACAACCTTCCAAAACACAACTGGCAGGAAAGTAAAAAAAGTGAGACAATAAAACACGTATTCTTCCAATGTTATTTGGCAAGATCTATATGACCAATCATCTAAATAGGTTATACCTTATACACGTCACATAGCGTTGCCAATATCTTCGGCAACTGGCTTAATGGAGTGGATCTTAGGTTTAAAATACTTATTAGGGTGGGAGCGCTTGCCGTTATTTGGTCATTTTGGCTATGTATAAATGATAAGGTTTTTAATGATAAAAATTTATCTCTTATGCAGGTTATCTACCTATGCACCACTTTGCTCCATTCACGGTCGTCTCTTAATTTAGCGTATGGAGAACCGCGACCTCTTTACAGAGGTGTCTACATGGTTGGAGGACATGACGAGTGAATTATTACCTAACGTGGGTGGCAGGGTAATCTCAGGATTGGACCTACACCGCCTTAGGAGTCGACAAAGTTTCATGATGATTTTTGTAAAAAGGGAGGCAAAAGCTTTGCCTCATCTTATTGATTAAGAAGGAGTTTTACAAAGTGCAATTACAAACGAGCAATAAGCTCGTGAATACAAAAGCATACTCTCCGGCATAATTGATCCTAAGTGTTTTGCACCCGCCATGCTCCAAAGAGCCGCCTCATTCTTGATCTTTTGCATCACCATAGTAGGCATGGTGGAGAGATGATGAAAACCCTCGTGTTTCGCTCATTCCATATCTCCCAAGAGGTGAGCATGATGAGGGAGTGATACGTTGCAAACGTATCTATAATTTTTGATGCTTCATGCTTGTTTTACACCAATTTCTATATGTTTTGTTTACACTTCGTTGTACTTTTATGCATTTTCCGGAACTAACCTATTGACAAGATGCCATGGTTCCAGCCCTATTTTCTGTTGTTTTGCATTTCAAAAAGTTATAAATGAAATATTCTCGAATTGGACGAAACACAAAAGTTCCTATTTTCTGTTGAAAGAACATCTCTCACATTATGTTTTGTATGTTTGATGTCAATATATGTGATACACTAATGTTGGATTAAGTGGTACAGGGATTACATAGTTTCATATTTGCGTGTGTTGGATTTGGTCGATCTGTCAAAAGGCAACAGGAAAAGTTTGGCCAGGCCGGATAATCCGGGCCGGATATTCTTGAAATATCCGGCCCCCTGATTTTGGCTAAGTCGTCGACGGAAAGCAGCGCAGTAGGGGGGCCGGACATTTGCCCGGATAATGTCCCGGTATTGTACCAGGGCCGGATTATCCGGGCCGGATATTTTGGAAATATCCGGCCCCCTCGAATTTGGCTAAGGACCTGAAGAATTGGCTCTCTGGTTGTGGGCCGGACATTTGGCCGGACAATGTCACACTTTTGTCCCGTAGGCCGGATTATCCGGGGGGGCGGATTATCCGGCCCCTACTTGGACCGGATTATCCGGCCCCCCGGAAGCAGCAACGGCTCTATTTTGGGAGGGGGTATAAATACCCCCCTTCTTCTACCTTGGTTGCTTGCTCAATCATTACACAAGAATTCTGCCAAGCCACCTCCATTAGAGCCACCTCAAGAAAGTCAAGATTTGCAAGATCTCCTTCCTCCCCCAACCAAAGCTCTTGATCTTTGGGGATTCGAAGGAGAAGCCACCGATCTACATCCTCACCGAAGCGTTCTTCATTTCCCCCTCACTTGTTCGAGGGATCTCATGCTAGTGTTCCTATTTGGTTCCCTAGTTGATTTGTTGATGATGTGTTGTTGTTGATTGTTGTATTGTTACAGATTTGGGAGCCTCCAATTCAGTTGTGGATGTGTGCCCCAAGAACCTTGTAAAGGCCCGGTTTCCGCCTCGAGGAAATCCCTTAGTGGAAGTGGGCTAGGCCTTCGTGGCGTTGCTCACAGGAGATCTGAGTGAAGCCTTCGTGGTGTTGGTTTGGCTTGCGTAGCAACCACACTCCTCCAAACGTAGAGTACCTTCTTGCAAAGGAAGGGAACTACGGGAATCATCTCCGTGTCAACGCGTGCTACACTCTCGGTTACCTCTATCCCACTCTATCTCCTATATATTGCGTAGCTATATCTTGCTTAGTTGCTAACCTCGTCATATAGGTGAATTCACTTAGTTGCATATCTAGAGAATTTACCTTTGTGTCAAACCTAAATTGAAAAAGAACTAAAAATTGGTTAGCACCTATTCACCCCCCCCTCTAGGTGCGGCATACGATCCTTTCAATTGGTATCAGAGCCTCGGCTCTTATTTCGGGCTTAACCGCCTAAGAGTATGCCGGACGAGGAGCCCTCGGAAGGGGCCGCCAATACGGTCTCCATGGAAGAATTCAATTCGTTGAAGTCCTTCATGGAAGCCAAAATGGAAGCCCAAATGGAAAGCATGAAAAAGATGATTGCCGAGCTTTTGGCTCCGGCCCTTCCCAAGGCTCCTAGTCTAGAGGTAAAGGACGCGGGTGTGTCAGAAGAGGGAGGTGCTTCGGCACCACCCCCTTCTACCAAACCCGTGGAAGGTGATAACTTAAACACTAACAAATCTCCCATTGCATCTCCTAGGGATACTAGTGGAGGTGAGAGCTACAATCGAGTAGCTCCACCTTTTCAATCTCCCGATATACCGGTTCCCCATCCTCATTTGAACATTCGGGGCGACCCACCTAAGTTTTCCATTGAAAATTACAATACTTGGCGATTTGAGTTCCGCTCTCATGTTTGCAGTGCCTCCAATGAACTTTGGAGAATCATCCAAGAAGGCTTCAAACCTTACAACCCCGACAAGTTGACTAGAAGAGAAGCGGTTGATAGTCAACTCAACAACACCGCCTTGCACATGATTCAAACTAGTGTGGGGACAAAGGATTTGCCTCGTGTTCGGAACTACACCACCGCCAAGGAAGCTTGGGATGGTTTGGCCGCTAGTTGCATTGGAAGTGAGAGCACGAGAAGGAACAAGTATAATGCTCTTAAGAATAAAGCCGAAGGATTCATGAGGCTACCGGATGAAGATCATCAAGACATGTATTCAAGACTCCTCATTGTTGCCGATGACTTCCGTCTTATTGGTGCCACCCACATCAATGACTCTTGGATCAAGGAGAAGTACATTGAATGCATGATGCCATATGTACCCATTGATGTCAAGACCCTTGTTGGGAGAGAATGCTATTCCTCTCTCTCTTCTCAAGATGCCGTGCACGAGATGCAAGCCCTCAAGGTGCTCGAGCAAAACTCTCATGATTCTCTCAATCGTGCCATTGGTATGTCAAAAGGGAACAATCTTGCCTTGGTGGTCAACCCCTTAGATGAAGTGCACCCTCAAGAGCAATATAGGGCATCTTGGAGTATGTCCTATCCGGAAGATTTGCAATGCCACTACCATGATCACATGGCCTTTCATGCTAAGTCTTTTTGGGTTGATCCCTCCAAGGCCAAGGAAGACAACATCAAGAGAAACCACAAGAGTGGGTTCACTAGCTTTGGTCCAAAAACAAGATCTTGCTACAATTGTGATGACAAGCGCCACTTCATTGCCGAATGCCCCTATGAGAATAGAGAGCTTCATAATGGAAGGCTCATCCCCAAGGACAAGAGCAAAGAATCAAAGGGCAAATATTCAAAAGCCCCCAACAAGAAATTCTACAACAACAAGACCAAGAAGGGCAAGAGGCATCCAAAAGTTATGCTAGTGACTAGGGAAGAATATTCTTCCGATGAAGTTGGAAGTTCTTGTAGTGAGGAAAGTGAAGAAAGCTCAAAGGAATTGGCCGCCATCGTCACCACCAACATTCCCTCTTCATCTCTCTTTGACTCTCCCAATGAGAATCCCCATAACAAGAATGCACATTGCTTCATGGCAAGGTCCTCCTTGGACACATCTATTGTGCTATCAACTCAAGAAGAGTATACCTCCGGAGATGATGATGTTGATGATGAAGAAGATGCAACCTCTAATGGATTGGTCGCTCTTGCCTCCCTCTCCACTAACTCTTCATCACCAAGTGAATCCCCCAATGAAGTCATTCATGTGGAGGAAGAAAGTTGCCTCATGGCCAAATCCTCCGAGGTATCATCTCCTAGCCCCTCTATGCCTAACATATCAAGTGATCTAGGGGTTGATGATGCTAGTCTAAAAGTAAAACAAGAAATGTTAGAATTTGATGAATTCTTGCTTAACCTACAAGGTATCAACAAAAAGCATGTTTCAAATCTCATGGCTCGTTTAGCTCAACAAAATGATATGCTTGAGAAAAAGGGTCAAATAGAGAGAGAAGACTCTCTTGAAATCCATGCTCTTAAAAATGCCCTTGAGGAAAGTCAAGAAACTATAGCCTCTCTTGAGGAGAGGCTAGAAAGTCTTGAAGAGCCTCAAGATGAAATTAACAAGCTCACTAAAGCTAGAGATCATGCTAGGGCTAAGACTAAATTGCTTAAAAAGGAAAAGGCCAAATTTGGTGTTGATCATGAGAAACTTGTGAAGGATCTAGATGAACTAGACAAAGCTCACAAAGCTTTGAAGAGTGAATACTCTCTCCTATCCAAGTCAAATGAGCAACTTCAAATTAGGCTTGCTTCATATGATGTACCTAGTTCCTCTACCCCTTCTTGTGATCATGCAAATATTATTGAGGAAAATGCTAGGTTGAAGGATGAACTTGCTAAGGCCTCCTCTCCCCAAAGTAAACTTTCTTTGGATGATCTTTTGAGTAAGCAAAGATCAAACAATGGGAAGGAGGGCCTAGGTTACAACGCCAAGGCGAAGAAGGCAAACAAGCAAAAGGCCAAGCCCGCACAAGAAAAGAAGAAAGATATCACCAATGGTGAAGCCCCTAAGGGCAACACCACTAATGATGATAATGCGGGAAATGCTAACCCTCACTATGTGTTATTTAAAGATTATTATGGTGATGTTTATGCTAAATATGTTGGCCCATATGATGGTTATGTTGCTTGGTCTATTTGGGTCCCAAAGACCCTTGTTGCTAACAAAAGAGGACCCATTGTGAAATGGGTACCTAAATCCAAGAATTGATCTCATGTAGGACTATGCCGCCGGAGGTTCAAAATGGGTACTTGATAGTGGATGTACAAGTCATATGACCGGCGGCAAGAACCTCGTCAAGGAGTTGAGGCCCAACATAAACAATATCACCGTCTCCTTTGGCGATAATTCTACATCCGAGGTATTGGGTTTTGGCAAGGTTGTGGTTGCACACAACATAACACTTGTGGATGTCATGCTTGTCAAAACCCTTGGTTACAATTTACTTTCCGTTTCCGCCCTTGGCAAGATGGGTTTCGCCGTCTTTATTGATAATGATATTGTGGTCCTCTTGTGGAGCAAGACTCTAAAAGTCGCTTTCGTTGGGTATCGCGAACATAACTTGTATGTGGTGGACTTTTCGGGGACCACCACTTCAAGTGCGATGTGCCTATTCGGAAAGGCGGATGTGGGTTGGTTGTGGCATCGCCGCCTAGCCCATGTCAACATGAGAACTTTGCAAAGTCTTCACAAGGGGAACCATATTGTGGGACTAATGGAAAGTGTTTCTTTTGCCAAAGATCGTGTTTGTAGGGCTTGTGTTGAAGGCAAAATGCATGACTCTCCGCATCCAAGCAAGACTATCATCTCTTCCAAGAGGATCTTGGAGCTCCTTCATGTGGATCTCTTTGGTCCCGTTACTCATGCAAGTCTTGGTGCGAAGAAACATTGCTTGGTGATTGTTGATGATTACTCAAGATACACTTGGGTCTACTTTCTCAAGACGAAAGATGAGACTCAACAAATATTCATTGACTTTGCCACCGAGGTGCAACGCCAACACAACCTCCTCATTAAGGCAATAAGAAGTGACAACGGCTCCGAGTTCAAGAACTACACACTCAATGATTTTCTTAGTGATGAGGGGATTCGTCATCAATATTCCGCTGCTTACACCCCTCAACAAAATGGTGTTGCGGAGAGGAAGAACCGGACTCTTATGGATATGGCAAGGTCTATGATGGCGGAGTATAAATCCCGCTATAACTTTTGGGCCGAAGCCATCTCCACCGCTTGCCATTCTTCTAACCGGCTCTATCTCCGCAAGGGATTGAACAAGACTCCATATGAAATACTCACCGGCAACAAGCCTAACATCTCATACTTCAAGGTGTTCGGTTGTAAGTGTTTCTACCAAATCAAAGGAGTTCGTTTGTCTAAATTTGCTCCTAAAGCTTTGGAGGGTATATTTGTTGGTTACGGTGCCGAATCTCACACTTATAGAGTCTTTGATGTATCCTCCGGGATTATCATTGAATCTTGTAGTGTGAAGTTCGAAGAAAATGATGGCTCCCAAGTGGGGCAAGTTGATGTATGTGCAGGTGATGAAATACCTCAAGATGCCATAGTAAGAATGGGTGTGGGATTTTTCCGCCCCATTGAGGGACACGGTGTGGCGTCTCGGGAAGGACTATGCTCTACCATGGTGGAGCCCTCATCCTCTCAACATCAACAAACCCCATCAAGTGAAGCTAATGATGCACCAACCCAAGAACAAGAAGAAAACCCTCCCTCTCATGTACAAGATCAAGGACAAGATCAACCAAGCATTCAAGATCAACCATTTGATATTTGCACTTCACCAAACATTGTCCAAGATCAAGCACATGAGGTTGAGCATTCTCAAGAAATTGAGGAAGCTCAAATTGAAGGTCAAGACGGGGACCCAAATGATCAAGTTGATCAAGTGACACCTCCAAGGCCTAGAAAGACCAAGGAGGAGATCGAGGCCCGTCGTCTAGCAAGAAGAGATAGGATCCTTGAAATTCGTGGACACACTCATGACAAGGTCCTTGGTGATGTTCGAGCAAAGGTCTCCACAAGAAGGCAATTGGCTAACTTTAGCAATCATCATGCTTATATCTCCGTTGTGGAACCCAAGAAAGTATTTGAAGCCCTTGAAGATTCGGATTGGGTGGATGCCATGCATGAGGAACTCAACAACTTCAAGCGCAACAAAGTGTGGACCTTAGTAGAGAAGCCAAAGGAGTGCCGCAATGTTATAGGCACTAAGTGGATATTCAAGAACAAGCAAGATGAGTTTGGAAATATTGTGAGGAACAAGGCAAGATTGGTGGCTCAAGGCTTCTCTCAAGTTGAAGGAATTGACTTTGGAGAGACCTATGCTCCCGTGGCTCGTCTTGAGTCCATCCGTATCCTTCTTGCTTATGCATCGCATCATAACTTTAAGTTACAACAAATGGATGTTAAAAGTGCATTTCTTAATGGTCCTTTGCATGAAGAGGTTTATGTTAAGCAACCCCTGGGGTTTGAGGATCTCAACTTTCCTAACCATGTCTACAAGCTTGATAAAGCACTTTATGGTCTCAAACAAGCTCCTAGAGCTTGGTACGAGCACCTTAAAGAATTGTTGGTAGACCGTGGGTTTGATGTTGGGCTAATCGATCCCACTCTTTTTACTAAGAGGGTTAATGGGGAGCTTTTCGTTTGCCAATTATATGTTGATGATATCATCTTTGGCTCTACTAACAAAGCTTTTAATGATGAATTTTCAAAGCTTATGACCGATAGGTTTGAGATGTCTATGATGGGAGAGATGAAGTTCTTCCTTGGTTTTGAGATCAAGCAATTGAGAGAGGGAACCTTCATCAATCAAGCAAAATATCTCCAAGACATGCTCAAGAGGTTCAAGATGACCGAGTTGAAGGGTGTGGCCACTCCTATGGTCACCAAATGTCATCTTGCACTTGATCCCAATGGTAAAGAGGTGGATCAAAAGGTATACCGCTCCATGATTGGATCCTTGCTTTACCTTTGTGCATCTAGACCGGACATAGTGTTGAGTGTTGGTGTGTGTGCAAGGTATCAAGCTTCTCCTAAGGAGAGCCACATGATGGCTCTCAAAAGAATCTTTCGATATTTGGTTGATACCCCAAGATATGGTATTTGGTACCCCAAGGGCTCAAGTTTTATTCTCAATGGTTATACCGATGCGGATTGGGCGGGTGACAAGGATGATAGGAAATCAACTTCCGGGGCTTGCCAATTCCTTGGTAGGTCCTTGGTGTGTTGGTCTTCTAAGAAGCAAAATTGTATATCTCTCTCCACCGCCGAAGCCGAATATGTTGCCGCCGCAAGTGGATGCACTCAATTGTTATGGATGAGGCAAACTTTAAAGGAATACGGTGTCATTTGTGACAAAGTGCCTCTATTATGTGACAATGAAAGTGCCATCAAGATTGCCTATAATCCGGTACAACATTCAAGAACGAAGCATATTGAGATCCGGAATCATTTCATTAGGGATCATGTTGCCCGTGGTGATATTGAGCTCATCTATGTTCCTACCAAAGATCAACTTGCTGATATATTCACGAAGCCTCTTGATGAAGCAAGGTTCTCTTATTTGAGGAATGAGCTAAATATCATTGATTCAAGGAGTATAGCTTGACCATCTTGCAAACACACCTTTGTCTCAAAACTTTATTTGGTTTAGATGTGGGCATGGAAATAGGGGAGTGCGGTTTAAACTATTGAGCTATCCCTCCCCCATAATGCCAACATTAAAAGAAATCATTCTCTTTATATCATATAATGATATGTGAGCTTCAATGATGAGTAGTGGTTTTGGGCCCAAGATACATCTTCGCGGTGCCATGCCATAACACTCATATATGGTGGCCTAGGCCACCACACTCTTCTTTGTGAAGAGTTGGAGTTATTTGGATCTTATTGCCTCTTATTTGACAACTCCATGTTCTTATGGGAAATCACTCAAGTTTGGCTTTATTTGCTCATATCTTGCAAACTTAAGTGATCATGTACCATTAACAGTTTGAACTCTCTAAACCTAAGCCTACCTCTCCAACAAACCACTTCCATCTTGCTCATTTGTCATGTTTGGTAAAAACTTGGAGTTTGAGGTTTCTCGGTCGGATGATCTAGGTTGCCCCATCTTATTGGTAAATATGCATCTCATATATGACGTGATAAGTATATTGCATCACATATGGGTTCGCAAATATCCAACTAAAGATAAGCTGGATTTACGGTATTCTGGAATTTTCCAGAACACCGGATAATCCGCCCCCTGGCACCCCGGATTATCCGGCCGGGCCGGATTATCCGCCCTCACTTTGGGCCGGATTATCCGGCCTGGGCGTTTTGCGGGAGGACTAAGGGAGGCCGCGGGGTGAACGGTTGGCTCCCCAATCAGTTCCCCCACGCGCCCCTCTTCTTCCTCCTCAAGCCGCCGGAGTTCCTCCTCCTCGCCGGAGCCGCTCCGTCCGCCCCCTCTCGGAGTTCTTGGGTGGATCGGGTGGATCTCCTCCCTAGCTACCTTTCCCTCCAAGCGGTTTCCACAATGGATGTGGGTATGATTCACAATCTCTAACCCTAGATGTTGTGTTTTATATGTGCTATTTTCTTGGTGGAATTGGTGTCTAGTTGTTCCAAATCTTGTGTAGTGTACTCCTCTTGCATGCTATGAGGCCGATCTAGTTTTAGATATGTTTTTGATTGGAAAACTGCACATCTCGAAGGGCCGGATTTTCCGCCCCTCGAGCCGGCCGGATTATCCGGCCCGGCCGGATTATCCGCCCCCAGGGGACCCCGGATTATCCGGCCTGGAGCTTCATCGCCGCTGCAGTTTGCTTCAATCTATCATGTCTAGATGTGTACCGACTTGTTTGCATGTTTCTCGAGTATATTACTGTATCTTACATGACTTATGAGCATTACCTTTCCTTTGCTACCCGCCTTTGCTTCTCACAGGTGGTGCTTCTCGGGGTGGTCGGAGACGCCAAAGGCATGATCGCTCTAGTGATGAGTTTGCTCCCACTGCTCCTCGCAAGTCCGTCACTGCAAGGCGGAAGAACAAGGAAGTGAGGGAGAACTACAAGACCATGGACCCAGTTTCTTACTCCGCTATCCGTCAGAAGAACTGGTATGATGATGTCCCAAGGGATGAAGACATAGCGGGCAGGAGATATTGGTGCGCTGAGCAGGAGTTCATCTTCAAGGACATCTATGAGCCCATGAAGAATCTGAGACCCATGCAAGCTATTGATGTGGAGATTCTGACAATCAACAATCACTTTGAAGATGCTATCTGGGTAGCTGGAAGGATGGGTTTGCATGATATCATGAAGATTCAGTGTGACTATAGCCCAGATTTGGTGAAGCAGTTCTTTGCCACTTTGGCAATCAGGAAAGATGAGGAACACACCATGGAGTGGATGACTGGCTCCACTCACTGCAGTGCCACTCTGCGTCAGTTTGCTGGTGTTCTTGGAGTTTCTGTTGATGGGGGTCGTCGACTTCATGGACCACAACAGACAGATAAGAATGCTCTTGTGCATCTCTACACCTCAGCGGGAAAGATTGGTCAAGCTAAGGGGCTGCTTCCTATATACAGTCAGCTGCTTCGGTTCTTTCGGGCCACCATTTGCCCAAGTGGTGGCAACAATGATGCTCTTCGGGGAACCCTTGTGGACCTTATGCACCTCAGCTATAAGAGTGCTCGTGATGAGAATGAAGAACATGACTACACTCTTGATATAATGGACTTTATCTTCCATGAGATCCATGATGCCATGGTCTCTCGGACCACCATCCCCTATGCTCCCTACATTCAGCTCCTCATCAACAACTGTGTTGCTAAGGTTGGTGAAGACATTAGTGGGTACCCGTTGGTGAAGCACCATGTCAAGAAGCCCTACAAGCTCAAGCCAGTCTCCTCAGCCGTACCTGCTCCTGACACTTTCATGCGTGATGCTCGCTCCAGTGGCTTTGCTCCTGCACGTCACCCTGATGTCCCGGCCATGAGGAAGCAAGTGAGTCGGCTTAGTTGGTTTCAGCGTCACATCTTGTGCATGAACATTGAGATACACAAGGAAAACTATGCTGCTAGCCGAGAGCGTTCTGAGATTAAGCACACTCAGGCGGTTATTCTTCACAAGCTCAGTGGTGATCAAGGACCCCCGCCTCAGCCTCCAGCTCACCAGGGTTACAGTAGATGGCACTCTGAACAGGTTCCATGGAGTGAACTTGATGACTGCCTTCAAAGGTCCAACACCTCTCGCCGCTCCCCGGATGCTCCTGACACTGATGAGGATGAGGATGAAGAGGTAGCGGCAGACGAGTCCGATGATGATTATGCCTCCGAGTGATTCTCATGGGACGAGTAGCATCGCGCTTGTCCCCTTTTTGGCGTTTCGATGCCAAAGGGGAGAAGTGTTCTATTAGGAACTATCTCGGGGATTTGCATGGTTTGGGCACAAGCATTTGCGTTTACCATGCCTTTATTGCTTGTGTTCCCTCGTATTTGCACTATTTGCTTTGGTTGTGTCGTTTAAAACTATGTGCTATGTGGTGTGAGACATTGTTAAGTGTGAGACATTGTTATGGTTTTCGGATTTCTAAATGTTGAGATCAAGGATGCTATATTATGTGTGATGTTATATCTCCGTATCTTATATCTACACATGGGTATGATTTCTTGCATCCTATCTCAACTTCATATGTGTCAATGTCTTTTGTTAGAGCTCATGTTGGATATCTCTTGTGTTGAGGCACAATACTCCTATGTGTTGTGTATTTGTATTCAAATGCAAACTACTTATATGCACACATGTAGGGGGAGTGCCTCTATGTTTTGCCATCATGCTTATCTCTATAGTGATTCCTTTGCAAATCCGTATATTGTCATCAAACACCAAAAAGGGGGAGATTGAAAGAACATCTCTCACATTATGTTTTGTATGTTTGATGTCAATATATGTGATACACTAATGTTGGATTAAGTGGTACAGGGATTACATAGTTTCATATTTGCGTGTGTTGGATTTGGTCGATCTGTCAAAAGGCAACAGGAAAAGTTTGGCCAGGCCGGATAATCCGGGCCGGATATTCTTGAAATATCCGGCCCCCTGATTTTGGCTAAGTCGTCGACGGAAAGCAGCGCAGTAGGGGGCCGGACATTTGCCCGGATAATGTCCCGGTATTGTACCGGGCCGGATTATCCGGGCCGGATATTTTGGAAATATCCGGCCCCCTCGAATTTGGCTAAGGACCTGAAGAATTGGCTCTCTGGTTGTGGGCCGGACATTTGGCCGGACAATGTCACACTTTTGTCCCGTAGGCCGGATTATCCGGGGGGCGGATTATCCGGCCCCTACTTGGACCGGATTATCCGGCCCCCAGGGCTCTATTTTGGGAGGGGGTATAAATACCCCCTTCTTCTACCTTGGTTGCTTGCTCAATCATTACACAAGAATTCTGCCAAGCCACCTCCATTAGAGCCACCTCAAGAAAGTCAAGATTTGCAAGATCTCCTTCCTCCCCCAACCAAAGCTCTTGATCTTTGGGGATTCGAAGGAGAAGCCACCGATCTACATCCTCACCGAAGCGTTCTTCATTTCCCCTCACTTGTTCGAGGGATCTCATGCTAGTGTTCCTATTTGGTTCCCTAGTTGATTTGTTGATGATGTGTTGTTGTTGATTGTTGTATTGTTACAGATTTGGGAGCCTCCAATTCAGTTGTGGATGTGTGCCCCAAGAACCTTGTAAAGGCCCGGTTTCCGCCTCGAGGAAATCCCTTAGTGGAAGTGGGCTAGGCCTTCGTGGCGTTGCTCACAGGAGATCTGAGTGAAGCCTTCGTGGCTGTTGGTTTGGCTTGCGTAGCAACCACACTCCTCCAAACGTAGAGTACCTTCTTGCAAAGGAAGGGAACTACGGGAATCATCTCCGTGTCAACGCGTGCTACACTCTCGGTTACCTCTATCCCACTCTATCTCCTATATATTGCGTAGCTATATCTTGCTTAGTTGCTAACCTCGTCATATAGGTGAATTCACTTAGTTGCATATCTAGAGAATTTACCTTTGTGTCAAACCTAAATTGAAAAAGAACTAAAAATTGGTTAGCACCTATTCACCCCCCCTCTAGGTGCGGCATACGATCCTTTCAGCGGCGGAGTCCGGAGGGGAGACGAAGAAGCGCCACGAGGCGGCCTCACCTGCCCTTGGCACGACCCACCCCCTGGCCGCGCCTAGGGGTGGTGTGGGCCCCTCAGGCACCCACCGACCTCGCCCTTTCGCCTATTTATTCACATGTTTGGGAAAAACCTAAATACCCGAGCCTCCATCCACGAAAAGTTCCATCGCGGCCGCCATCGCCGACCCTAGCTCGGGAGGGTTCTGAAACTCTTCCGGCACCCTGCGGAGAGGAGATCATCGGAGCCTCTACATCGCCATGCATGCCTCCGAAGTGATGCGTGAGTAGTTCATATCGGACTACGGGTCCATAGCGATAGCTAGATGGTTGTCTTCTCCAATTTATGCTCAATGTTTAGATCTTGTGAGCTTCCTATGATGATCAAGATCATCCTTATGTAATGCTACATGTTGTGTTTGCTGAGTTCTGATGAATATTGAATACTATGGTTGAGATCGATTATATACTTGTCATATGTTATTTGTGATCTTGCATGCTCTCCGTTGCTAGTATATGCTCTGGCCAAGTATGTGTTTGTGACTCCAAGTTATTGTCACTCTTCCAGATTACTAGAGGCATGAACCCACTATCGAGCATAAATACTCCCTCTTGGAGTCACAAGCACATACTTGGCCAGAGCATCTACTAGCAACGGAGAGCATGCAAGATCACAAATAACATATGACAAGTATATAATCGATCTCAACCATAGTATTCAATATTCATCGGATCCCAACAAACACAACATGTAGCATTACATAAGGATGATCTTGATCATGATAGGCAGCTCACAAGATCTAAACATAAGCATAAATTGGAGAAGACAACATCTAGCTACTGTTATGGACCCGTAGTCCAGGTGATGAACTACTCACATCACTTCGGGGCGGGCATGGCGATGTAGAGGCCTCGGTGGTGATCTCCCTCTCCAGCGTGGGAAGAGCTTCAGAACCCTCCCGAGCTAGGGTCGGCGATGGCGGCCACGACAGAACTTTTCATGGATGGAGGCTCGGGTATATAGTTTTTTCTCGAACAGGTGAATAAATAGGCGGAAGTGCGTGGTCGGTGGGTGCCTGAGGGGCCCACACCACCCCTAGGTGCGGCCAGGGCCCGGGCCGCGCCTACGCCTGGTGTGGCCGCCTCGTGGCGCTTCTTCGTCTCTCCTCCGGACTCTGTCTTTGTTACACTAAAATAGTAACTTCGGCTTTTGTTTCGTCCAATTCGAGAATATTTCGATACGTCTCCAACGTATCTATAATTTCTTATGTTCCATGCTAGTTTTATGACAATACCTACATGTTTTGGTCACACTTTATGATGTTTTGATGCATTTTCCGGCACTAACCTATTAACAAGATGCCAAAGCGCCAGTTCATGTTTTCTGTTGTTTTTGGTTTCAGAAATCCTACACAGGAAATATTCTCGGAATTGGATGAAACAAAATCCCACGGTCTTATTTTTCCACGGAGCTTCCGAAGACTGAAGAGGAGACGGAGAGGGGCCACGAGGCGCCTAACCATAGGGCGGCGCGGCCAAGGAGGGGCCGCGCCATATGGTGTGGGGCCCTCGAGCCTCCTCCGACTCTGCCCCTTCCGCCTACTTAAACTCTCGTCGCGAAAACCCTAGTACCGAGAGCCACGGTACGGAAAAAGTTCCAGACGCCGCCACCGCCAATCCCATCTCGGGATTCTGGAGATCGCCTCCGGCACCCTGGAGAGGGGAATCATCACCGGAGGGCTCTACATCACCATGCCCGCCTCCGGATGATGCGTGAGTAGTTCATCCTTGGACTATGGGTCCATAGCAGTAGCTAGATGGTTGTCTTCTCCTCTTGTGCTATCATGTTTAGATCTTGTGAGCTGCCTAACATGATCAAGATCATCTATTTGTAATTCTACATGTTGTGTTTGGTGGGATCCGATGAATATGGAATACTATGTCAAGTTGATTAGTGATCTATCATATATGTGTTGCTTATGTTATTGCATGCTCTCTGTTGCTAGTAGAGGCTCCGGCCAAGTTGATACTTGTAACTCCAAGAGGGAGTATTTATGCTCGATAGTGGGTTTATGCCTCCATTGAATCTGGGACAGTGACAAAAGTTCTAAGGTTATGGATGTGCTGTTGCCACTAGGGATAAAACATCAATGCTTTGTCTAAGGATATTTGTGTTGATTACATTACGCACCATACTTAATGCAATTGTTTGTTGTTTGCAACTTAATACTGGAAGGGGTGCGGATGCTAAGCCGAAGGTGGACTTTTTAGGCATAGATGCATGCTGGATGGCGGTCTATGTTCTTTGTCGTAATGCCCTGATTAAATCTCATAGTGATCATCATGATATGTATATAAATCTTTATTTGTCAATTGCCCACATGTAATTTGTTCACCCAGCATGCTATTTATCTTATTGGAAGAGACACCACTAGTGAACTGTGGACCCGGTCCATTCTTTTACATCTGAAATACAATCTACTGCAATCTCTATTCTCTGTTGTTCTTCGCAAACAAACATCATTCTCCACACCATACGTTTAATCCTTTGTTTTCAGCAAGCCGGTGAGATTGACAACCTCACTGTTACGTTGGGGCAAAGTATCTTGATTGTGTTGTGCAGGTTCCACGTTGGCGCCGGAATCCCTGGTGTTGCACCGCACTACACTCCTTCACCAACAACCTTCACGTGGCCTTCATCTCCTACTGGTTCGATAAACCTTGGTTTCATACTGAGGGAAACTTGCTGCTATACGCATCACACCTTCCACTTGGGGTTCCCAACGGACGTGTGCTTCACGCGTTATCAATTTCCTGTACAACTTTTCTGAAATACAAAACAACAGAAAATAGGGAACTAGCACTGTGGCAGCTTGTTAATAGGTTAGTTCTGGAAAATGTATAAAAGTACAACGAAGTGTAAACAAAACATATAGAAATTGGTGTAAAATAAGCATGGAGCATCAAAAATTATAGATACGTTCGCAACGTATCATTGGCAAAGCCCGCAATTTTGCCACCCCCTCTTTTGAAGACGATCGGCCGTCCACACGCGGTTTTGTAGGATAAGCCATGTAAAAAAGTTTGCACTTGGGAGGGGCCCGATTCTTCCAAACCGCCTCCGGCATGTAAGAGCGAGTCATCTTCTCAAATTGACCTTTGTAAGCCGATGCCATCATGTATTCCCCCGAGGTGGTAAATTTCCATGTGATGTCATCCGGGACATCCTCAACAAGGTGCACCTCTGATACGTCTCCAACGTATCGATAATTTCTTATGTTCCATGCTACTTTATTGATGATACCTACATGTTTTATGCACATTATATGTCGTATTTACGCATTTTCGGAACTAACCTATTAACAAGATGCCGAAGCGCCCTTGTTTCTGCTGTTTTTGGTTTGAAATCCTAGTAACGAAATATTCTCGGTGGACGAAATCACCGCCCGGGGTCCTATTTTTGCACGAAGACCGGGGGAGTCGAAGTGGGGCCGCGAGGTGGCCGGGTGATAGGGCGGCGCGGCCCGAGGCCTGGCGCGCCACCTGTCCCCTGGGCCCCTCGTGCCGCCTCTTGACCTGCCCTTCCGCCTACAAATAGCCTCCGTCGCGAAACCCCGACGAGAGCCACGATACGGAAAACCTTCGAGAGACGCCGCCGCGCGTCCCATCTCGGGGGATTCGGGAGATCGCCTCCGGCACCCCCGGAGAGGGGATTCATCTCCCGGAGGACTCTTCATCGCCATGATCGCCTCCGGAGTGATTAGTGAGTAGTTCACCCCTGGACTATGGGTCCATAGCAGTAGCTAGATGGTCGTCTTCTCCTAATTGTGCTTCATTGTTGGATCTTGTGAGCTGCCTAACATGATCAAGATCATCTATCTGTAATACTATATGTTGTGTTTGTCGGGATCCGATGGATAGAGAATACTATGTTATGGTGATTATCAATCTATTGTTTATGTGTTGTTTATGATCTTGCATGCTCTCCGTTATTAGTAGAGGCTCTGGCCAAGTTTTTACTCTTAACTCCAAGAGGGAGTATTTATGCTCGATAGTGGGTTCATGCCTTCATTGACACCTGGGACAGTGACAGAAAGTTCTAAGGTTGTGATGTGCTGTTGCCACTAGGGATAAAACATTGATTCTATGTCTAAGGATGTAGTTGTCGATTACATTACGCACCATACTTAATGCAATTGTCTGTTGCTTTGCAACTTAATACGAATGGGGTTCGGATGATAACCTGAAGGTGGACTTTTTAGGCATAGATGCGGTTGGATGGCGGTCTATGTACTTTGTCGTAATGCCGGATTAAATCTCACTATATTTATCATATCATGTATATGCATTGTTATGCCCTTCTCTATTTGTCAATTGCCCTGTAATTTGTTCACCCAACATGCTTTTATCTTATGGGAGAGACACCTCTAGTGAACTGTGGACCCCGGTCCTATTCTTTACATAGTATACAATCTACTGCAATACTTGTTTTATTGTTTTCTTGCAAACAATCATCTTCCACACAATACGTTTAATCCTTTGTTACAGCAAGCCGGTGAGATTGACAACCTCACTTTTCGTTGGGGCAAAGTACTTTGGTTGTGTTGTGCAGGTTCCACGTTGGCGCCGGAATCCCTGTTGTTGCGCCGCATCACATTTCGCCACCATCAACCTTCAACGTGCTTCTTGGCTCCTCCTGGTTCGATTAAACCTTGGTTTCTTTCTGAGGGAAAACTTGCTACTGTGCGCATCATACCTTCCTCTTGGGGTTCCCAACGAACGTGTGAGTTACACGCCATCAAGCTCTTTTTCTGGCGCCGTTGCCGGGGAGATCAAGACACGCTGCAAGGGGAGTCTCCACTTCTCAATCTCTTTACTTTGTTTTTGTCTTGCTTTATTTTATTTACTACTTTGTTTGCTGCACCTAAACAAAACACAAAAAAATTAGTTGCTAGTTTTACTTTATTTACTGTCTTGCTCTCCATATCAAAAACACAAAAAAATTAGTTACTTGTCTTTACTTTATTTGCCTAGTTTACTTTATTGCTACTAAAATGAGTAATCCTGAAGTTGAAGTTCGTTCTTTTAAGCAACAAGGTGGAGAAAGTTTTAAAGATGCTTGGTACAGAATTAGTAATGCTCATCATAGGTGCATTAAGAAACACTCCACCACTATCCTTCTTAGGAACTTTTATGTTGGTTTATCTAGTTGGAATAGGTATGTTCTTGATACTCTTTCGGGAGGTAATTTCCTAGGTACTCCCGCTTTAGAAGCTAGTTGCATCATTGAGAGTCTTGCCGGAATACCACCTGTTAATGAAGTTAAAATTGAAATCTCTCTTGAAGATGTTATGAAAAAATTGGAAGCCATGGAGAAAAAATTTCAAGTGTTGAAACTAAATTGGAAATTTTATTTGATAAAACTGATGAACTTGATAAATCCTTAGGAGGAATTGATGAAAGAATTAGTGTCCTAGGAACTTGTGTTGTCCATGATAATCAAGCCAATAGGATTGATGAACTTGAAAAAGCTATGGGAACCTTGGGTTCAACCTTTTCTTCTCTCAAGTATAATGAGAAAGCTTATGTGGGTAGAGAGCAAAAATTCATGTATGCCTCTAAAGTGCCTAAACAAAAGAATTATTATAGGCCTAAAATTGCTAAAACCCCTAGCACCACCATGGAAAATTTAGATAATGGAGCACCTAAAGTACCCCTGCAACAAGTTGTGTTTGCATGAAAAATAATAATGTTGATGCTTCTACTCTCGATGTTACTTGATTTGCACTTTCTGCGCCTAGAAAGGCGTTAAAAAAAGCGCTTATGGGAGACAACCCATGTTTTTACTACAGTACTTTGTTTTATATTTGAGTCTTGGAAGTTGTTTACTACTGTAGCAACCTCTCCTTATCATGTTTTTGTGCCAAGTAAAGTTTCTATGTCAAAGTTGATGTTATATTTGGGATCGCTGCGCAGAAACAGCATTGCTGTCTGTCACGAATCTGGGCACAAGTCTCTGTAGAAAATTCGAAAAAATCTGCCAATTTACGAGCGTGATCCACAGATATGTAACTTTCATTAGTTTTGAGTTTTTCCATTTGAGCAAGTCTGGTGCCACTTTAAAATTCGTCTTTACGGACTGTGTTTTTGACAGATTCTGCCTTTTATTTCGCATTGCCTCTTTTGCTATGTTGGATGAATTTCTTTGATCCATTAATGTCCAGTAGCTTTATGCAATGTCCAGAAGTGTAAAGAATGATTGTGCCACCTCTGAACATGTGAATTATTAATTGTGCACTAACCCTCTAATGAGTTTGCTTGAAGTTTGGTGTGAAGGAAGTTTTCAAGGGTCAAGAGAGGAGTATGATATAATATGATCAAGAGGAGTGAAAGCTCTAAGCTTGGGGATGCCCCGTGGTTCATCCCTGCATATTTTAAGAAGACTCAAGCGTCTAAGCTTGGGGATGCCCAAGGCATCCCTTCTTCATCGACAACATCATCAGGTTCCTCCCCTGAAACTATATTTTTATTCGGTCACATCTTGTGTTCTTTACTTGGAGCGTCGGTTTGTTTTTGTTTTTGTTTTTGTTTTTGAATAAAATGGATCCTAGCATTCACTTTGTGGGAGAGACACGCTCCGTTGTTGCATATGGACAAATATGTCCTTAGGCTTTACTCATAATATTCATGGCAAAGTTTCTTCTTCGTTAAATTGTTATATGGTTGGAATTGGAAAATGCTACATGTAGTAATTCTAAAATGTCTTGGATAATGTGATACTTGGCAATTGTTGTGCTCATGTTTAAGCTCTTGCATCATATGCTTTGCACCTATTAATGAAGAAATACATAGAGCTTGCTAAAATTTGGTTTGCATATTTGGTCTCTCTAAGGTCTAGATAATATCTAGTATTGAGTTTTGAACAACCAGGGAAGACGGTGTAGAGTCTTATAATGTTTACAATATGTCTTTTATGTGAGTTTTGCTGCACCGGTTCATCCTTGAGTTTGCTTCAAATAACCTTGCTAGCCTAAACCTTGTATCGAGAGGGAATACTTCTCATGCATCCAAAATCCTTGAGCCAACCACTATGCCATTTGTGTCCACCATACCTACCTACTACATGGTATTTCTCCGCCATTCCAAAGTAAATTGCTTGAGTGCTACCTTTAAAATTCCATCATTCACCTTTGCAATATATAGCTCATGGGACAAAATAGCCTTAAAAACTATCGTAGTATCGAATATGTACTTATGCACTTTATCTCTTATTAAGTTGCTTGTTGTGCGATAACCATGCTTGGGGAACGCCATCAACTATTGTTGAATATCATGTGAGTTGCTATGCATGTCCGTCTTGTCTGAAGGATCTACCACCTTAGTGGTTGGAGCATGCAAATTGTTAGAGAAGAACATTGGGCCGCTAACTAAAGCCATGAATCATGGTTGAAGTTTCAGTTTTGGACATATATCCTCAATCTCATATGAGAATAATAATTATTGCTACATGCTTATGCATTTAAGAGGAGTCCATTATCTGTTGTCCATGTTGTCCGGTATGGATGTCTAAGTTGAGAATAATCAAAAGCGAGAAATCCAAAATGCGAGCTTTCTCCTTAGACCTTTGTACAGGCGGCATGGAGGTACCCCTTTGTGACACTTGGTTGAAACATGGCATTGCAAAGATCCGGTAGTCCAAGCTAAGTAGGACAAGGTGCGGGCACTATTAGTATACTATGCATGAGGCTTGCAACTTGTAAGATATAATTTACATAACTCATATGCTTTATTACTACCGTTGACAAAATTGTTTCATGTTTTCAAAATAAAAGCTCTAGCACAAATACAACAATCGATGCTTTCCTCTTTGAAGGACCATTCTTTTACTTTTATTGTTGAGTCAGTTTACCTATCTCCCTCCACCTTAAGAAGCAAACACTTGTGTGTGTGCATTGATTCCTACATACTTGCATATTGCACTTGTTATATTACTTTATGTTGACAATATCCATGAGATATACATGTTACAAGTTGAAAGCAACCGCTAAAACTTAATCTTCCTTTGTGTTGCTTCAACACCTTTACTTTGATTTATTGCTTTATGAGTTAACTCTTATGCAAGACTTATTGATGCTTGTCTTGAAGTACTATTCATGAAAAGTCTTTGCTTTATGATTCAGTTGTTTACTCATGTCATTATCATTGTTTTGATCGCTGCATTCATTACATATGTTTACAAATAGTATGATCAAGATTATGATGGCATGTCACTTCAGAAATTATCTTTGTTATCGTTTTACCTGCTCGGGACGAGCAGAACTAAGCTTGGGGATGCTGATACGTCTCCAACGTATCGATAATTTCTTATGTTCCATGCTACTTTATTGATGATATCTACATGTTTTATGCACATTATATGTCGTATTTACGCATTTTCGGAACTAACCTATTAACAAGATGCCGAAGAGCCATTCTTGTTTTCTTGTTTTTGGTTTCAGAAATCCTAGTAACGAAATATTCTCGGAATTGGACGAAATCACCGCCCGGGGTCCTATTTTTGCACGAAGCTTCGAAGACCGGAGGAGTCGAAGTGGGGCCACGAGGTGGCCAGGTGATAGGGCGGCGCGGCCCGGCCCGGCCGCGCCACCTGGGCCCTCGTGCCGCCTCTTGACCTGCCCTTCCGCCTACAAATAGCCTCCGTCGCGGCCCGGTCGAGAGCCACGATACGGAAAACCTTCCCGAGACGCCGCCAAGAATCCCATCTCGGGGGATTCGGGAGATCGCCTCCGGCACCCTGCGGAGAGGGGATTCATCTCCCGGAGGACTCTTCATCGCCATGATCGCCTCCGGAGTGATGAGTGAGTAGTTCACCCTGGACTATGGGTCCATAGCGGTAGCTAGATGGTCGTCTTCTCCTAATTGTGCTTCATTGTTGGATCTTGTGAGCTGCCTAACATGATCAAGATCATCTATGTAATACTATATGTTGTGTTTGTCGGGATCCGATGGATAGAGAATACTATGTTATGGTGATTATCAATCTATTATTTATGTGTTTTTTATGATCTTGCATGCTCTCCGTTATTAGTATAGGCTCTGGCCAAGTTTTTACTCTTAACTCCAAGAGGGAGTATTTATGCTCGATAGTGGGTTCATGCCTTCATTGACACCTGGGACAGTGACAGAAAGTTCTAAGGTTGTGATGTGTTGTTGCCACTAGGGATAAAACATTGATTCTATGTCTAAGGATGTAGTTGTCGATTACATTACGCACCATACTTAATGCAATTGCTTTGCAACTTAATACTGAATGGGGTTCGGATGATAACTTTGAAGGTGGACTTTTTAGGCATAGATGCGGTTGGATGGCGGTCTATGTACTTTGTCGTAATGCCGGATTAAATCTCACTATATTTATCATATCATGTATATGCATTGTTATGCCCTTCTCTATTTGTCAATTGCCCGACTGTAATTTGTTCACCCAACATGCTTTTATCTTATGGGAGAGACACCTCTAGTGAACTGTGGACCCCGGTCCTATTCTTTACATATCATACAATCTACTGCAATACTTGTTTTACTGTTTTCTTGCAAACAATCATCTTCCACACAATACGTTTAATCCTTTGTTACAAGCCGGTGAGATTGACAACCTCACATTTCGTTGGGGCAAAGTACTTTGGTTGTGTTGTGCGGGTTCCACGTGGCGCCGGAATCCCTGTTGTTGCGCCGCATCACATTTCGCCACCATCAACCTTCAACGTGCTTCTTGGCTCCTACTGGTTCGATTAAATCTTGGTTTCTTTCTGAGGAAAAACTTGCTACTGTGCGCATCATACCTTCCTCTTGGGGTTCCCAACGAACGTGTGAGTTACACGCCATCAACCTCGCAGATTTTTTTACCAAATTAAAGCTCAACGAATTGGATGGTGTGTGTTGTTGTGAGCCCATGGAGGAATTGATTTTGGAGATCTAGAAACCATCGATGAGCCCTTTTTATTGATGGTGACATCTTTCCTAGTTGAGATTGCAAAAATGGATGGGGTTGTGTCTTTAGGATTTAACCCATGAAGCCAAGTTGTCGAGGGGTTACCTCAGCAAAGTCCATGGTTATGGGCTTAGGGTTTCAGGGAAAGGTGGTGAGTTGGTGGTTTCACCGATTGGTCAGACAAATAAGGCTATCCGACATATTGATTATGAGGCTAAAGCACCGTAAACTAGAACAAGCTAGGGTTTATAACAATTATTTGATGTCCTCCCGCTGGCTCCTCCTAGCCTTTATATAGGAGGCTAGGTCTCAGAGTCCAGCTCGGGTTGGTTTACATATGTTTCTTGCCTAACTAGAAATATGTCGGCTCCTGTACTGGGCCTTTCCTTATTCGGCAAGCTTCATCCTGTGGGCCTAGGCTTCTATCATCATTGGCTCCAGAATATGCACCAGGGTGACACAAACCTTAGGCCCAATTAGGCATACCCATGTCGCAAGGTGTGTACCAAAAATTAGCGATCCGCCCATCACCAATGGTAATGTTGGTGGCCGCATAGAAGAAATCCATATCCACCTCGTCGCAAAGGTGGGCATTTCCAATCCACGCCTTGGAGGGATCTTTCCAAAGAATACAAGTCCAACGAAGGCGCTGATACGTCTCAAACGTATCTATAATTTCTGATGTTCCATGCTTGTTTTATAACAATACTTACATGTTTTGTTCACACTTTATATCGTTTTGATGCATTTTCCGGAACTAACCTATTGACGAGATGCCGAAGTGCCAGTTCCGTTTTCTGCTGTTTTGGTTTGAAATCCTAGTAAGGAAATATTCTCGGAATTGGACGAAATCAAGGCCCATGATCTTATATTTCCACGAAGCTTTGAACACCGGAGAGAGACCGGAGGGAGCACAGGGGGCCCACACGCCGGGCGGCGTGGCCAAGGCCCGGGCGCGCCCTAGTGTCGGTGGCCCCAGGTCCCTCCGACTCCGACTCTTCGCCTATAAGAAGCTCCCGACCTAAATCTTCGATACGGAAAAACCACGATACGAGAAAAGTTCCGAGCCGCCGCCATCGCGAAACTCCAATTCGGGGACAGAAGTCTCTATTCGGCACCCTGGGACGGGGTGTCCGGAAAGCATCTCCATCGACACCACCGCCATCTCCATCAACGCTGCTCTCCATGATGAGGAGGGAGTAGTTCTCCCCGAGGCTGAGGGCTCTACCGGTAGCTATGTGGTTAATCTCTCTCTCTGTACTCCAATACAATGATCTCATGAATTGCTTTGCATGATTGAGATCCATATGATGAGCTTTGTATCGCTACTAGTCTATGTGCTACTCATGTGATGTTATTAAAGTAGTCTATTCCTCCTGCATGGTGTAAAGGTGACAGTGTGTGCATCGTGTAGTTCTTGTCGTAGGTTATGATCATAATCTCTTGTAGGTTATGGAGTTAATTATCACTATGATAGTATTGATGTGATCTATTCCCCCTTTCATAGTGTAATGGTGACAGTGTGTATGCTATGTTAGTACTCGGTTTATTTTGCAAAGATCTATTATGCTCTAAGGTAACTTAAATATGAATGCCGAATGTTGTGGCGCTTGTTAACTCCGGCTTGAGGGAGCTCTTGTAGCCCTACACAATGAATGGTGTTTGTCATCCAACAAAAGAGTGTATGTAGCACAAATGAAGTTATTAATTTATTATGCAATCAATGTTGAGAGTGTCCACTAGTGAAAGTATGATCCCTAGGCCTTGTTTCCAATACTGCAAACACCGCTTACTTACTGTTCTACTGCATGTTTACTCGCTGCCATATTTATTTCAGATTGTTATTACCACTCATATTCATCTATACCACCTGTGTTTTACTATCTCTTCGCCGAACTAGTGCACCTATACATCGACAAGTGTATTAGGTGTGTTGGGGACACACAAGAGACTTCTTGTATCTTAATTGCAGGGTTGCTTGAGAGGACTATCTTTGACCTCTACCTCCCGAGTTCGATAAACCTTGGGTGATTCACTTAAGGGAAACTTGTTGCTGTTCTACAAACCTCTGCTCTTGGAGGCCCAACACTGTCTACAAGAATAGAAGCACACGTAGACATCAAGCTATTTTCTGGCGCCGTTGCCGGGGAGGTAAGGTAAAAGGTATTCACATCCTCCGACTACTAAGCTATTTCCTAGCACTGTTGCCGGTGTGTGAGTGCTCGAAGCTATCTCCTTTAGATTCTGCAATTTTATCTTTTGTCTCTTGTTTTTATTTTCACTAGTTAGGCATAATGGAAAACAACAAAAAAATTAGTGAGCTTTTTTATATTTTTCCTAATTTAGAATTGTTTGATGCGAAAATTAAAAAACCTATGGAACCTTATTTGCATGCTAGTAGCAATGTTATTAGTACGAATGCAATTACTGCTAATGCTATGGAAAAGTCTAAGCTTGGGGAAGCTAGTTTTTATGATCTTTGTAGCTTCCCAGTTTTAGGGGAGAAAATTTGCTCTGATAATACTTTATCTCCCATATGCGATAACTCTAATGATGCTTGTGATATTTTAAATCCACCTACTGAAAATATTCCTTTCAAGATACCTATGAAAATTATTGAACGTGTTATGGATAACCGCTATGAAGGGGATGGAACTGTTCATCCTGGAGATCATTTACTGTTTTTGCATGAATTATGCGGGTTATTAAAGTGTGCAGGTATTTCAATGGATAAAGTTAGGAAGAAATTATTTGTTATGTCGCTATCTGGTAAAGCGGCGCATTGGTATAAACTGCTGAAGGACGGGCGTTCTCTTGATTGGAAGGATATTGTGCCTCTATTTTATTCTAAGTTCTATCCTCCAAGTGAAATTCACAAAGACCGAAACCGTATATATAATTTCTGGCCTCATGATGGAGAGAGTATTGCCCAAGCATGGGAGAGATTGAAGTACTTAATGCTCAAATGCCCCATTCATGAGCTTCCTGGTAATGTTATCATTGATAATTTCTATGCAAGACTTTCTTTTCAAGATAAAACCTTGTTGGATACTGCTTGTTCTGGATCATTCACACGCAACAAAGAAGAGTTTAAATGGGACCTTCTTGATCGGATTCAGGAGAATACTGAAGAATGGGAGAATGACAAAGGTAGAGAGTCAGGTATAAATTATGATTATGAATGCATTGAAACTTTTATGGATACTGATAAATTTCGAAATATGAGTGCTACTTATGGTCTTGACTCTCAAGTTGTTGCAAATTTTTATAAAGCTTTTGCTTCTCACATTGAATTGCCTAGGAAGAATTTTGATAAGTATCATGAACCTTTTAAAGACGCTTGCATGAAGGATGAAACTGTTATTAATGATTGCAATGAACATGTTCAAACTTCTGAAAATGCTATTTCCTATAAGCATGTTAGTTTTTGTGGAATACATAGACCTTGTGGAATTAATCAAATCAAAGAAGAATATTGTATCCATCATAGGAATGAAAAAACTAGAAAGTGGTCTAGGGCTCTAGATGATCTTGGAGAAAAAGTGTGTGCACTCTATCCTTTTATTTGTGAACTTTGCCATAGAGTTGGTCATTTTAATTTTCAATGATCTTCCAATGATAATTCGAACCCCATGAGTGCTGCAAATTTGTATTGTGATGATGAAATTATTCCTAATCAGCATGATGAACTTACCTTATTTTTGAAGTGTGAAGAGTTATCAAGAAAAATTCTTTGTTAGATATTAACGATCTTGATATTGATGATGTCCCACAAGTATGGGATCGCAACAGTCTTCGAGGGAAGTAAAACCCAAATTTATTGATTCGACACAAGGGGAGGTAAAGAATACTTATAAGCCTTAACAACTGAGTTGTCAATTCAGCACCTGGAAAAGCACTAGTAAGGGGGTGATGTGAAAGCAATGAGTAATATGAGAGCGTAGTAACAGTAACACAGCAGTAATAGTAATATGAGAACAATGGCACCAGAAAATAGTTGATACTACTTCCAATGACATGTAGAACGAGTATATGATGATGAAATATGGACCGGGGTTCCCAGCTATCTACACTAGTGGTAACTCTCCAATAACAAGTGTTGGGTGAACAAATTACAGTTGGGCAATTGATAGGATTGAAATAGCATTAAGACAGAACATCAAGATTATTAATCATGTAGGCATGTTTTCCATATATAGTCATACGTGCTCGCAATGAGAAACTTGTACAACATCTTTTGTCCTACCAGCCGGTGGCAGCCGGGCCTCTAGGGAAACTACTGGAAATTAAGGTACTCCTTTTAATAGAGCACCGGAGCAAAGCATTAACACTCTGTGAAAACATGTGATCCTCATACCTACGCCTTCCCCTCCGGTTGTCCCAATTTCTGTCACTTTGGGGCCTCGGGTTCCGGACATAGACATGTGCAAACAACTTGTAGATACAATCTAAGCAATAAGTATAGAGCTTAAATCTAAGATCATGCCACTCGGGCCCTAGTGACAAGCATTAAACACAACAAGATTGCAGCAACAATAACTTCACAAACTTTATAGATAGACTAATCATAATGTAACAATCCATCGGATCCCAACAAACACAACACCGATTACATCAGATGAATCTCAATCATGTAAGGCAGCTCATGAGATCATTGTATTGAAGTACATGGGGAGAGAATACCAACTAGCTACAACTAGAACCCGTAGTCCATGGGGGAACTACTCACGGAGCATGATGGAGGCGGTGGCGTTGATGGAGATGGCTTGGGGCACTTCCCGTCCGGCGGCGTGCGGAACGGAGACCTGTCCCCCGAATTGGAGTTTCGCGAGGCGGCGGCGCCCCTGGAGTCTTTCGGAGTTTCGTCAAGTGGTATCGCGTTTTTAGGTCGAAAGGGCTTATATAGGCGAAGAGACGGAGTCGGAGGGTTCTGAGCCGCCAGACAACAGGGCGGCGCCCCCGGGCCGCGCCAGCCACATGTGGGTGTGGCCCTCCTGGGTCCCCTTTTGACTTCGGAAGGTTCCGGGAAAAATAGGATACTGGGTCTTCGTTTCGTCGAATTCCGAGAATATTGCCCGAACAGCCTTTCTGAAACCAAAAACAACAGAAAACAGGAACCGACACTGTGGCATCTTGTTAATAGGTTAGTTTCGGAAAACGCATAAAAACATTATAAAGTGTGAGCAAAACATGTAGGTATTGTCATAAAACAAGCATGGAACATCAGAAATTATGGATACGTTGGAGACGTATCAATGTCCTGCATGGGTGTCTTTCTTATTGCATTAATAATTGCCATACAAATACTTACATACAAAATATTTTAGAAGATGACACTTTGCCAAAATATGATAGGACCGCTGTGTGTTTCAAACTTATTAATGAAAAGGAGGGATCCTCCCAAGTTTCTTCTATTGTTTCTGGAAATAAATCAGGTTATGTGGAAAAGCCTCCCTTCAAGCCTCTTCCTCCTAAAGAAGGGAACGAGGAGAAGGAGAGAAGGAAAAGAAGAAGAAGGGAAAGAAGAAGAAGAAGAAGAAGAAGAAGAAGAAGAGAGGGAATAAGAAGAAAGAGGTAACGGCATATCCCCGCGTGTATGAGGTAATAATAGGTAACCGTAAGTATGTTGCTCCTAATGATTATTATGATAATGAATCTGAGTACAATGATCTTCCTATGCCCTTTACCCATATTAGTGATCATGATTTGGAAGAGCACACTACCTTTGATATTGGAAATCTCTTTGGTACTGATTATGAAAGTAATGATGATAGCACTATTCATGTTCCCTCAAATGATGATATTGAAAGCTCTAAGCTTGGGGATGTTGTGTTTGAAGATCCTATATTTGAGACCTTTACTTTTAGTGAAAATGATGATATTATATATTCTGGTTTAGATAATCGCTATAGAGATGGATATGACACATGTTACAATTATCCTTATGAAACTTGTCATAGTTATGATGGGATTGCCAAAAACCATTCCCTTAGTATGCAACTTGTTTACCATGTTCAAATTCTTGATAATAATCCTGCTCCAATTACTATTAATGAGAAGAGTTTTTCTTATGTTAAAAATAATGATAGCTTTTTACATATGAACCATGATAAGAATGTTTTAAGTGATGGTTATATTGTGGATTTCATCAATGATGCTACTGAAAGTTATTATGAGAGAGGGAACACGGTTGTATGCATCTTAATAATATTAAGTTTCCCCTCTTTATGTTGAGAATCTTGAAGTTACTCGTGTCTTATCTTCTTATGCTTGTCACTTTGTTCTTCATGAATTTATTTGTGTACAAGATTCCTTTTCATAGGAATAGGGTTAGGTTTAATTTTTTTTTATACTTGCTTTTCGATGCTCTCTTTGCTTCAACTCTCATCCTTAGGAGAGCATCATCATTAAAATTACTGAGCCCATCTTAATGGCTATAAAGAAAGAACTTCTTTGGAGATAACCCATGTGTTTATTTTGCTACTGTTTTGTTGTGTCTTGGAAGTTGTTACTACTGTAGCAACCTCTCCTTATCTTTATTTTCATGTATTTTTTTGCCAAGTAAAGTCTCTATGGTAAAGTTGATGCTAGATTTAGATTACTGCGCAGAAACAGATTTGCTGTCTGTCACGAATTTGCGCAGAACTCTCTGTAGGTAACTCAGAAAAATCTGCCAATTTACGTGCGTGATCCTCAGATATGTACGCAACTTTCATTAGTTTTGAGTTTTTCAGTTTTAGCAAGTTAAGTGCCCCTGTAAAATTCGTCTTTACAAACTATTCTGTTTTGACAGATTCTGCCTTTTATTTCGCATTGCCGCTTTTGCTATGTTGAATGGGTTTCTTTGTTCCATTAACTTTCAGAAGCTTTGTGCAATGTCCAGAAGTGTTAAGAATGATTGTGTCACCTCTGAATACATGAATTTTTGATTATGCACTAACCCTCTAATGAGTTTTCTTGAAGTCTGGTGTGGAGGAAGTTTTCAAGGGTCAAGAGAAGAGGATGATATACTATGATCAAGAAGAGCGAAAGGTCTAAGCTTGGGGATGCCCCGGTGGTTCATCCCTGCATATTTTAAGAAGACTCAAGCATCTAAGCTTGGGGATGCCCAAGGCATCCCCTTCTTCATCGACAACTTATCGGTCACTTCTAGTGAAACTATATTTTTATTCTGTCACATCTTATGTACTTTACTTGGAGCGTCTGTGTGCTTTTATTTTTGTTTTGTTATTTTCATTCTCTGAATAAATTCATGCTCATGTGGGAGAGAGACACGCTCCGCTTTTTCATATGGAACACTTGTGTTCTTAGTTGTGCTTTAATGTTCATGGCGAAGGCTGAATTGCTTCGTTGATTGCTATTTGGTTGGAATCAGAAAATGCTTCATATGGTTTTGAATAACTTGATACTTGGCAATTGTTTTGAGCTCTCATAGATCATGTTTAAGCTCTTACATCATGTAGTTTAATCTATTAATGGAGAACTACCGTAGAGCTTGTTAAAATTTGGTTTGCATGATTGGTCTCTCTAAGTCTAGATATTTTCTGGTAAAGTGTTTGAACAACAAGGAAGACAGTGTAGAGTCTTATAATGCTTGCAATATGTTCTTGTGTAAGTTTTGCTGTACCTGTTCATACTTGTGTTTGCTTCAAACAACCTTGCTAGCCTAGCCTTGTATTGAGAGGAATTCTTCTCGTGCATCCAAACACCTTGAGCAAAAACCCATGCCATTTGTGTCCACCATATGTACCTATTATGTGGTATTTGTCTGCCATTCCAAAGTAAATTACTTGAGTGCTACCTTTAAAATTTCATTCCTTTATCTTTGCAATATATAGCTCATGGGACAAATAGCTTAAAAACTATTGTGTTGATGAATATGTAGTTATGTGTCTTAATTCTTATAAGTTGCTTGTTGAGCGGTAACCATGTTTCTGGGGACGCCATCAAATTTTTACCTTTGTTGGATATCATGTGAGATGCTATGCATGTTCGTCTTGTCTGAAGTAAGGGTGATTTTCATGATCAAATGGTTTGAGTATGCATATTGTTAGAGAAGAACATTGGGCCGCTAACCAAAGCCATGTATCATGGTGGAAGTTTTCAGTTTGGACATACAACCTCACTCTCGTATGAGAATATTATCTGTTGTTGAATGCTTATGCATTAAAAGAGGAGTCCATTATCTGTTGTCTATGTTGTCCCGGTATGGATGTCTTAGTTGAGAATAATCAAAAGCGAGAAATCCAATGCGTGCTTTCTCCTTAGACCTTTGTACAGGCGGCATAGAGGTACCCCTTTGTGACACTTGGTTGAAACATATGTCATGCAATGATAATCCGTGTTAATCCAAGCTAATTAGGACAAGGTGCGAGAACTATTGGTATTCTATGCATGAGGCTTGCAACTTGTAGGAAGTATTATGCATAGCACATATGAATTATTACTACCGTTGACAAAATTGTTTCTATGTTTTCAAAACAAAAGCTCTAGCACAAAAATAGTAATCCATGCTTCCCTCTGCGAAGGGCCATTCTTTTACTTTATGTTGAGTCAGTTTACCTACTTCTTTCTATCTTAGAAGCAAACACTTGTGTTAACTGTGTGCATTGATTCTTGCATGTTTACTTATTGCACTTGTTATATTACTCTATGTTGACAAATATCCATGAGATATACATGTTACAAGTTGAAAGCAATTGCTGAAACTTAATCATCCTTTGTGTTGCTTCAATGCATTCTACTAAGAATTTATTGCTTATGAGTTAGCTCTTATGCAAGTCTTGTTGATGCTTGTCTTGAAAGTACTATTCATGAAAACTTTTGCTATATGATTCATTTGTTTAGTCATCATCTTTTGTTAGCAATCTATTGCTTTGAATCACTCCATTCACCTCATATGCTTTACAATAATGTTGATCAAGATTATGATGGTAGCATGTCACTTCAGAAATTATTGTTGTTATCGTTTACCTACTCGGAGTAGGAACTAAGCTTGGGGATGCTTGATACGTCTCAAACGTATCTATAATTTCTGATGTTCCATGCTTATTTTATAACAATACTTACATGTTTTGTTCACACTTTATATCGTTTTGATGCATTTTCCGGAACTAACCTATTGACGAGATGCCGAAGTGCCAGTTCATGTTTTCTGCTGTTTTTAGTTTCAGAAATCCTAGTAAGGAAATATTCTCGGAATTGGACGAAATCAAGGCCCATGATCTTATATTTCCACGAAGCTTCCAGAACACCGGAGAGAGACCAGAGGGGCTCGGGGCCCACACGCCGGCGGCGCGGCCAAGGCCGGGCGCGCCCCCTAGTGTCTGGTGGCCCCGGGTCCCCTCCGACTCCGACTCTTCGCCTATAAGAAGCTCCTGACCTAAATCTTCGATACGGAAAAACCATGATACGAGAAAAGTTCCAGAGCCGCCGCCATCGCG
Organism: Lolium multiflorum; assembly: GCA_030979885.1. Taxonomy (NCBI): domain Eukaryota; kingdom Viridiplantae; phylum Streptophyta; class Magnoliopsida; order Poales; family Poaceae; genus Lolium; species Lolium multiflorum. Next base: position 108,410 of record JAUUTY010000212.1, on the reverse strand, counting down.
AAACTCCAATTCGGGGGACAGAAGTCTCTGTTCCGGCACCCTGCCGGGACGGGGAATTGCCCCCGGAAAGCATCTCCATCGACACCACCGCCATCTCCATCACGCTGCTGCTCCCATGATGAGGAGGAGTAGTTCTCCCCCGTGAGGGCTCTACCGGTAGCTATGTGGTTAATCTCTCTCTCTGTACTCCAATACAATGATCTCATGAATTGCTTTGCATGATTGAGATCCATATGATGAGCTTTGTATCGTACTAGTCTATGTGCTACTCATGTGATGTTATTAAAGTAGTCTATTCCTGCATGGTGTAAAGGTGACAGTGTGTGCATCGTGTAGTTCTTGTCGTAGGTTATGATCATAATCTCTTGTAGGTTATGGAGTTAATTATCACTATGATAGTATTGATGTGATCTATTCCCCCTTTCATAGTGTAATGGTGACAGTGTGTATGCTATGTTAGTACTCGGTTTATTTTGCAAAGATCTATTATGCTCTAAGGTTACTTAAATATGAATGTCGAATGTTGTGGCGCTTGTTAACTCCGGCTTGAGGGAGCTCTTGTAGCCCTACACAATGAATGGTGTTTGTCATCCAACAAAAGAGTGTATGTAGCACAAATGAGAGAAGTTATTAATTTATTATGCGATCAATGTTGAGAGTGTCCACTAGTGAAAGTATGATCCCTAGGCCTTGTTTCCAATACTGCAAACACCGCTTACTTACTGTTCTACTGCATGTTTACTCGCTGCCATATTTATTTCAGATTGTTATTACCACTCATATTCATCTATACCACATGTGCTTTATTATCTCTTCGCCGAACTAGTGCACCTATACATCTGACAAGTGTATTAGGTGTGTTGGGGACACAAGAGACTTCTTGTATCTTAATTGCAGGGTTGCTTGAGAGGACTATCTTTGACCTCTACCTCCTGAGTTCGATAAACCTTGGGTGATTCACTTAAGGGAAACTTGCTGCTGTTCTACAAACCTCTGCTCTTGGAGGCCCAACACTGTCTACAAAAATAGAAGCACACGTAGACATCAGGCGCAACGCCCTAGAGAATTTGTCAAGGTCAATGATGCCCAGTCCACCTTTATTCTTAGGCCTACAAATCACTTTCCAATTGACCTTACATTTACCTCCAGAGAGTTTGTCCGCCGCCACCCAAAAGAAGGCCCTTTCAAGCTTGTTGATGGATTGCAAGATGTCGGGAGGGATGGAAAGAGGCGCGATGTGGTAGATAGCTTGAGAGGTAATGATTGATCTCACAAGTGTGCCCCTACCGTCCTCCGCGATATGCTTCCCGAGCCAAGGAACAAGCTTGGCCGCCACTTTGTCAACAAGAGGGTGCACATCAATAGTTTTGAGGCTCCTAGTTGAAAGTGGCAGCCCCAAATGGGGAAGGTGCGGCAGTGGACGGGGAAACCTTGCATAATATCTGCAAGGTTCAACATAGAGCATCTTTTTTTAAAAACAACATATATTAAGTCAGCAGACCGCCTCATTAAAAACCTCCCAGTCCCCTCAGGTACCCTGGTGAGGAAAAGAGTGCGTCTGGAACCTGCTGCTTCGGGATCAGTAAATAGTTACATCATTTGTGAGAAGCTCACAGATAAAATCTGGCGGATCTTCCAACCAAGTGGCATGGGGTTCCTCCGCCTTACAAGCAAACTTATAAGCTACTCTATTACTATCCCTAACACAGTGAGCAAACGAAAAATGGACAAAGCCTCTGGCAAGGAAGGTGCACTTCTCGTAGATCGCCATCGCTGCCCAATTGAGTTTCCTCCATCAAGCATGGTAGAAATAACATCCATGAAATCACTGTTTACAATAATCTTCGTGCATCCAACCTGCCCAGCCAAAAGAAAACCGTCACGAAGAGCCAGGGCTTCCGCCGACCCCGCATCAAAAATTGAAGGAATTCCACAATTACTACCAGCAACAAAGCTTCCATGATCATCACGGATGACATCACCTGTGGTACCTTTAAAGGTCTCAGCAAAGAAAGATGTATCCACGTTTAATTTGCAGCACACTTCCTTGGGTTTCTCCCAACCTTCAATGCAAGTTCCGACAGTCTTCTTAGAAGCTCTATATTAGTTTGTAGTAATCTCCTGAATAGCTAGAGCAGACTTCGTCGGTGAGGAGACTGGTTCATGATGGGACATCTGTCTACGCTGCCACCAGATGTACCAACATGTAGTAATCACAAGTTCCTTTAAACCCACGTCCGAAATATAAGGGCCAGGTCAATCAGGAAGCAAGAGAATAGCCTCTAAGACTTCCGACCCCAGCGTATCAACTGTGCTCATTTCAACCAGATCAGACAGACCCAAGCGCTCCCAAATTTCTGCAACTTGAGAACACTGAAAAAAGGCATGGAGGGTGTCTTCACGGTAGATTTCACAAACCGCACAAGTACTGCTAGTAATAATGTGCCTGTTAGCAAGGACACAATTGCAAGGAATAGTCCTGTGATTGAAGCAATCTCCATAAAAATCTTCACTTTCGCAGAGGTTTTAAAAGACCAATGTTTAGCCTAGATAGGATTGATTCTAGCTGTAGATTGGTCGTTTGTGCGTAGGAGTTTCCTCCCATGCCTATAGTCCTATTCAGTGTAATAGGTCGAGCGAACAATAAAGATTCCCTTCTTGGTGTAATTCTAGGAAATGAAATCCTCCATCATCCCCACAACAAGTGGGATCTTGAGAATACGGTTAACATCAACACTATGAAGGAAGCACGAAGCAGCTCCTCATCCCAGAATGTTAAAATGGAGTTGATCAGTTTAGATACTTTGGAGAGAATGACATTACAACAAGGGGAAATCACCTTTCGAGATGGACATGACGGAATCCACGGATCGTTCCAGATGTCAATATTTTCACCGCTGCCAACACTCCAAATGTAACCTTTTTTGAAAGTCTGAATTCTAACAAAGATGCGTTTTCATGTATATGAGGAGCCTTTTTTCAGCCCGGCATTAAGGTCACCAGAAGGGTAATATTTTGTCCTATATACTTGGGCACACAATGATTCTGGCTCGCAGAGAAGACGCCAGACTTGTTTAGCAAGCATTGCAAGATTGAAGCTTTCGAGATCTCTGAAACCCATGCCACCCTTCTTTTTCAGAACACACATTTTCCGCCACGCGAACCAATGCATATGTTTCTTATCATAATCATCTCCCCACCAATATCGGGACATAGCATCTGTGAACCCTTTAATTACCGATTTAGGGAGTCTAAATACCGACATAGCATACGCAAGAATAGCTTGCGCGATAGCTTTCAAAAAAACTTCCTTTCCTCCAAAGGACAGCAGCTTCTCCATATAGCCCTTTAGTCTGCTGCATATTCTGTCAATCAACTGCATAAAACAGTCATGATATCAAGCTCCAAACAAATAACCTCCTTCACCTCGACAGTACAAGGGCTGAAGAAAATACTCGATTTATTAGCACTCACCAACTGACCAGAAGAGGCACAATAGTCATTCAAAACTCTATGCAAAGCTTGGGCATTCAATATATCAGCTCTCATTAGAATAAGAGAGTCATCTACAAATAATAAGTGAGAGATAACAAGGGCATTAGGACAGACCTTAACACCAATTATGTTTCCTGCCTCATCTTCATGCTTAAGTAAGCTTGACAACCCTGCAACACAAAGAAAAAATAAATAAGGAGACATGGGGTCCCCTTGACGAAGTCCCCAGTACGGCTTGATAGGTGCTGATTCATTACCATTCACACGAATTTGGTATTGGACTGGTGATACGCATTCCATGATTAGATTGACCCACTCAAGATTGAACCCCAGTCTAATCATAATCTTTTCAAGAAAGGACCATTTTACGCGGTCATAAGCTTTGTGCATATCTTGCTTGATGGCGCACATGCCATATTAGCCTTCTTATTCTTAACTAGCATCATGCCCTAAGGCCAAAATATCTTAACAAATATTCATCGTCCATATGCTGATTTCAAAATAAAATATAATAGAGACTGGACATCAACAATCAACAATCAACAAATAAAGTGAATTTGAGTTGATTGGCAACGTGAGAAAAAATATATATGTTTATATACTTTGTTCAGGACATGGTTGCACCATCCCTAGCGACGCTGGCCGCACCTCTCTGTTGACCTTGGATCACCATTGTTGTTACCTTGAGGCTGCTCCAACGACAACTCATAGAGAATATAAACTGGTTTATAAGTACACAGAATCAGTTTCTATATCCATAGATCAGTAATGAGATGATGAAAATTTTACTATTGTACATTAAAATAATTAAAATGAAAATCATAATTAAAAAAATAGGAATAATAAATGACATGGTGCTTTAAGAAAAGTTGCGTGCAAGCTAGAACCTCACGTACCTGTCAAATAACAGATGTAATTCTCAAACAAAATTAGAATATCAAACTCAAAAATATCTAAATATTTTGAAGATAAGGTTTGTATGATAGGACTCATAAGCAACATAGAGCATCTAATTGGCACCGTTTGGCTCTTTTGCACATTAGTAGCCAACCCCGTGATTTCACCGAATCCCTCAAGAATGCTAGCCAACATGTTGAAATCTTCCTTAACCGGTGCCATAAAAACAGCCGCTTCGTCGAGGTTTGTATTCGCACTTTGGATGTGGAGCGGCTGTGTGCATCTTAATTATGCATAGGCAAGATGTAATGCTTAAATATTTTAATTAGTAAAACGTCATTTATCGGAAAAAAGAGAGGAGACACATTTGACAATGGAATTCCTGAGATAGTCCATACGATAGAAACAGAGAAGAACATGTTTTTGACCCCAGGAAGCATGCAGTTCGAGTACTAGCTAGCTAGGCCAACCAAAGAAGAGCTGGTCTATGTAATGTGGCTGATCGTTGGTCATCTTGTGTGTACTCCCAGATACGACCATGCACCACCTTTTTGTTTGGTCTTCGCACTGATCAATGAAGAAAACACTACTTGACCGTGTCCATTCACTGCGTTTGGAAGATTCTCCCGGCTCTACACTCACCAGTCACCGCGTACAGATACAATTCTTACAGATACTAATTGGTGCGATTCAGGATACGAATGCTAACACCCACTGTTCTAGCCATTTTCTTCGAGCAACCGTAGCCGGGCATGATTTCTTGGCACAAACTCAGTCTGCTCCTCTTGCTAGATTGCCTGAGCTTCTCTGCCGCCGCCGCAGCCGACACACTCTATCTCGGAGAATCTCTCACAGGAAACAGGACTCTGGTCTCGGAAGGAGGCAAGTTCGAGCTGGGCTTCTTCTCCCCGGCCGGCAACGGCAACTCCAGCTACTACGCCGGCATATGGTACAAACAAATCCCGGTGCAAACTGTCATCTGGGTGATGAACAGAGACCTCCCGCTCTCCGACCCATCGTCCGCAGAGCTGACGGTAGCTCCAGACGGCAACCTCCTCCTCCTACAAAACGGGAATCAGACCAAGAAGCCAATCTGGTCGTCGACCAACTCCAGCTACGCGCGCCCATCAGTCGGGCCCGTCGTGGCGGTGCTCCTCGACACCGGGAACCTCGTTCTGCGCGGCAACTCCTCGCAGCGGATCGCGTGGCAGAGCTTCGATCATCCAACGGACACGCTCGTGCCGGGCGGCCGGGTGGGGCTGAACAAGCGCACCGGAGAGTACCAGGCGCTCGTGTCATGGAGGAGCGCCGACGACCCCTCCACGGGATGGTACACGGACCGGGTCGACCCGTTCGGCGTGTCCGGCCAGTACACCTTCCTGTGGAACGGCACCACCGTGTACTACTACTCCGGCGCCTGGGACGGGCAGCGCTTCGCGTCCGTGCCGGAGATGGGCATATCGGCCAGGTACAGGTACATCTTGGTCAACAACGACGAGGAAGTCAGCTTCTCCTTCGAGGTCGCCGACCCGTCTACCTTGTCGAGGATGCTGATGAGCCCGAACGGGCAGTACACCATGTACGACTGGTCAAGCAAGTCCGGCGGGCAGTGGCTGCTTCACTTCGCGACTCCCACGTCGCCGTGCGACGTGTACTCCGTGTGCGGGGCCTTTGGGCTGTGCGACGCGGCCAGCTCGCAGTACTGCCGGTGCTTGCCGGCGTTCGACGCCGCGTCGCCGCCGGGGGATTGGAGCGGCGGCTGCGCGAGGAAGACGAGCTTGCACTGCAGCAACGACTCAGCGTCCACCGATGGGTTCCTTCCGGTGCAAAATGTCAAGCTGCCGAGCAGGTACATCACGGACGCTGATGCTGGAGGTAGCGCCGGGGATTGTGCGTCGGCGTGCTTGAGAAACTGCTCGTGCACGGCATACGCGTACGAGGGCGGTTGCTTGGTGTGGGCTGGTGATCTGAGGAACATTCAGCAGCTTACCGACGGCGACGCTGCCGGTTCTAATCTCTTCCTCCGGGTCGCCGCCGCCGACCTTGCTGCCAATAGCAACCATGACGGCCTGTCGACAAGTGATCGCGATGCCATCTTGGTCGCGTCTGCATTAGCTTTTCTCACGATCCTCTGCTGCTTGTTCTCCGTTGTTTCTTGGAGAAGGCGACGTGGCGCGCAAACTGTGTGGCTTGACGGCTCACTCCTGGTGTTCAGCCACGGCTATCTAGTGCGGTGCACGAAGAACTTCTCTGAGAAGCTGGGGATGGGCAGCTTTGGCTCCGTGTACAAAGGGACGCTCCGTGACCACACCGCGGTAGCCGTCAAGAGGCTGGAGCTGGGAGGATCGGCGCACGGGGAGAAGCAGTTCCGCGCGGAGGTGAGGACTCTGGGCAAGATCCACCACGTTAACCTCGTGCGCCTCCGCGGGTTCTGCGCCACGGCGCGCGAGCGGCTGCTGGTCTACGACTACATGCCCAACGGCTCCCTGGCGTCCGCCATGTCGGGCCCGAGTTTCGGGCTGCTGGACTGGGGCGCCAGGTTCGGGATCATGGCCGGCGTCGCCAGGGGGCTCGCCTACCTTCACGAGCAGTGCCAGGAGCGGATCGTGCACTGCGACGTGAAGCCAGAGAACATACTCCTCAACGCGGCCTTCTGCGCGAAGGTTGCCGACTTCGGCATGGCCAAGCTCATCGGGCGGGAGTTCAGCGCCGCGCTTACCACGGCGCGGGGCACGGTGGGGTACCTGGCGCCGGAGTGGGTCCTGGGCCTGCCCATCACGTCCAAGGCGGACGTGTACAGCTACGGCATGACGCTGCTGGAGCTCGTCTCCGGGCGGAGGAACCGGGACACCGGCGGGCGCGGCGTGGGGTACTTCCCGCTCTGGGCCGCGAGCAAGATCAGCGAGGGGCAGTTTCTGGCGATCTTGGACGAGAGGTTGGCGGGGGACGCGGACATGGAGGAGCTGAGCCGGGCGTGCAACGCCGCGTGCTGGTGCATACAGCAGAGAGAGGCGCTGAGGCCGACCATGGGGCAGGTGGTGCAGGTTCTGGAAGGGTCGCTCAGGGTGGGCGCTGCCCCCGTGCCGAGACACCTCGAGCTCTTCTGTGCGGAGGATTCGCGCACGCTCTGAAGAGGGATCAATGGACGATGACGGATGACCTAGCAGCGGCCAAACCAACAGCGAAATGCAAGGAGCGCGAAGCATGGCGAGTTTACAGTACTAGGGGCGTGGTGGCGTGTGCTGGTCAGGACGTGCAGTGGACAGGAATTCGCGGAGCCTTAGTTGTGAGACTAATGAGTGATTGATGAGGGGCAAACTTGGAAGATTTTAGCCTTTCGAAAATGCCCCTTAATCGTTGTGCCAAAAACAATACACCATTAGTCCATTGCACCCTAAATAAGACTTAAAACAAAGGGAGACTTTCCCATCGAAAACGGGGTGCCCGTGGTGACTTCATCAATCTCAGATCTATTTGATAGTCTAGAAACCTCTTGGCTCGCATCGGGTAGCAATTTTCGGCCCGTTTGTTTGTCTGGGCTCCTCCGCGTTCTTTCATGAACCGCTTCTAAAAGCACCATCGGGCCAAGCCTTGAGAGAACCCCAAATCGGCCGTTTCTACCAGGCTCGTCCCTTTCTCTTCACTCATGAGCTTCATGGATGCAACCTTCCTATGTGGAGGAGTTTCGGCTCATTCTCTCTTAAACTACACACCCTCTCTTCAAATCAACACAAACATACCCCGAATCAAAATGTTGTATATGAAAAAGATTTTTTGTCGATGATATAAATCTATTATGACAATCAGTTTCGTCGGTCGTAAATCGTCAATTTTGTGTATGAATTTTTGAGCGAATTTTGCCAAATTTATCGCACACTTTCAACCGTTTCAAATTTCCTTTGAGAAGTAGGTTCACCTCACCATTCGCATGTCTCTCGTGTTGAAAGGTTTTTGTTTCGATGGACCTAGATAAATAGATAAATGATTCACTAGTATATTGTAATTGGTACGTGTGTGTGATTATATTTTGGAGTACTCTTGCTCAACTTCTCACTTGCCATCTTCATGGACAGAGACGTGGTGATGATAGGTGAAAAGTGAGCGGTGATAATCCATGGTGGTGGCCATCCTCGTTGTCGGTGGTGGCATGGTATTCTGTCCGTGCACCGTCGTGATATGCCAGCGTGACCGCAGCGGCATGGTGTTATCCGGCTGACATGAACGACGACGTGGTCATGCTTGTGACCGGCGTGACCGGTGGTGTCATGGTGGTTTTTGGCGACATGGTGATGCTTGTGACCGGCGTGCACGGCGGTGTCATGGTGGTGTTTGGCGACGTCCCCGATGACATGGTGATGCTTGTGACTGGCATGAACGGCGGTGTCATGGTGGTGTACGGCGACATGGTGATGCTTGTGACCGGCGTGAACGGCGACGACAAGGTGATGTTCATCTTCATGGTCGGCGACGTGGTGATGTTTGTGACCGGCGTGAACAGCGGTGTTATGTTGGTGTACGACGACGTCGGAATGCTTGTGACTGGCATGAAAACAGCGGTGCCATGGTGGCGTCTGGCTTCGTGATCGCCGACGTAGCGATGTTTGTTATGGGTGAGCTAAATTCACCATGTTGCCATATAGGTAGGTGAGGCTACCAAGAGCATGTGACCAACTAAATAAACTAGGACTTGGGTACCAAATATTTCAGCCCAGGCCACCAAACGAAGAGCCTTTTCTAGCCCGTGGGCCATCTAGAACGCACAATGTCTTTCTTCTCCCTGGCGCATGGTGCAGAAATCCGGCCGAGGCTACCAAACGGGCCCTTCAAGATCGGTCAGATCAGTTTCCTGAACTCAGTCTATCGAAAGTGCTCATAGGGAAGAATGTGCGCGCGTGCATTTATAGGGATGAGGGTATGTCCGTATGTGTGAGTATCTGCTTTTATATTATCTTTCAAAAATAAAATCTTAGACTGCTAACATATCCTACTATAAGTTGCCGTATCCACCAGCCCACGGACTCTCGATCGTTAGTGAATTTTGGTCCGCCTCTCTTCAATGCCTAAGCTCCTCTTAGCTTTGATACGTACGCTTGATGCATGGTTAGTGAAGGGGATCACTCAGCGTTTTTTTTAACTCACAACGGCACATTTTTATTCACTCATCAAACAAAGATACATCGTTATCGGGACATGACCCCGAGTATGACAAAAAACTGAAAATAGTTGGCTCAGAGCCGGCTAGTCCGCGGCAAAGGCCAGCTGAGGAGCAGCCGGCTGGAGCCGTGGTCGGCCGCCTTGGGGCTGACTGGAACCAGGTCTACGGGGCTTGGCCATGGCCGGCTGAGCCATGGTTTGGGCTGGCTTCAACATGTCATATTCGGTTTGGTTCATCTTTCCCCTGGCCGGCTCCGGGAGTTGTGATCCTTGCAGGGGAAGGCTTCGAAAAGGTCATTCAAGTGCAAAAGTCCACGAGGACATCCAATCCCGTGGATCCCGGAATACTGCAGAGCAACAGGGATCCGCGTGGTGACAGGCCATCATGGCCCGGCATATCGGGGCGGCGCAGGCTACGGGCGGCGCTACGTAGGGGCCGCAGGCTACAGCTGGAAGCTAGATCCGGCCTACGGTCCGTCGCTCGCTCCGTCCTGTCTCTGCCGGCCGCGACAGGAAGGACAAGACGTGGGCGACAGCCAGGGGGCCCCGGGCGCCTCAGGACCACGCGACCAAGCCGGACCGGCGGAGCCGGCACCATAGCTTGTAGGGACTTCTATGTAAATGTTCCTGGCACTATATAAGCCTCAGTAGCACCCTCTTTGGGAGGACCGATCGATCACTTCTAGTTTCATACTTAGAACCGCTCGGGAGAGAGGTCATCGTCTACCTCGAGCCCTCTATCAAGCCGGCCACAGCTCAAGGAGCACCGTTGTACTGTCTACATATCATATACATCTCTAGAGCAGGAGTAGGGGTGTTACCTCCATACGAGGGCCCCGAACATGGTTACGTCGATGTGTCGCTCGTGCTCATACCTGTATCGGGAGACTGCCGTAGGCCAAGGCCGGAACCACTCGACTTAAGCCACCCCATGGCATATGCCGTGACGATACCAGGACAATCGTTCAATACATCATTTAACACACTAACCGTAGAATTACCCTCGATTCAATAACTTCATTTGAATTAAAACAAATTCTAGCTAAGTCTTCAAAGGTGAGCATTCGCGGTGTTGTGCTGCGGCACTAGAGAAAAGGCGCCACAACGACAAAAAAACCTCAATGTGGATGATTTTGAAGGCCACCCGTTGCTATGCGAGCAAGACCATCCCGGCCCAAGCGCCAATGATTGCAACGAGACAGGCACAGAGAGGTGGCCCAGGGCACCTCGACTTGTTGCCACCATCCTACACGGGGCATAGAAATGCAAGTATTCTGACAATTATTTTTAAGTTGCGGGGTTTGGGGAGGAGGATTTTCAATGCGGGATATAAAAACATATCTCTCTATAGCACCCGTGCTAAGTACTCTATGGTTTGGTGCTTTAGCAAGTTTATTGATAGAAATTAATCTTTTATTTTCATATGCTTTGTCATTCCCTTTTTTTAATTATTGCTATGCCATGATTACAAAATCTTATTACTATAGTACATCTTCTACTACTAAATATCTACAAAATCTTCTCATAAATGCAGTCAATTTCAAATTAGTCATAACCACACCGGATGACAAATTCCGTGAGATAAAAAAAAAGAGTAACAAACAAAAGGAATAAAAAATATTCATATTTCCGCCTTTTCTATTCAGGACATCATTCCCGTACTATTTTTTAATGAAAAAAGTGTCATTTCCAAGTAAAAACCCCTAGGATATGAAAGAATGAAAAGTTCTTTCGTTCTTGTGGAATAAGAAGCCCTCGTACCTTACTGAAATGAAAGAAAGAATGGATAGTCCAATAGCAGCCTCAGCAGCCGCAAGGGCTATCACAAAAATTGCGAAAATATCTCCTTTTAATTGGCGACTATCAAATAGATCAGAAAATGTTACGAGTTTTCAATTATGAAGCATGGCTAAGTGATCCTACTCACATTGGATCCAGCGCTGAGGTAGTTTGGCCTATAGTAGGGCAAGAAATATTAAATGGTGATGTAGACGGGGGTTTCCGAGGAATCCAAATAATTCTTTAGTTATTTATTTTAGATTTGCAATTCTTATAATTTTTACTCTTTCTAAGTTTTCTTATTGCCGAGCCATAGTAATTGCACCTATTAAAGAAACTAGAAGAATTATGGAAATGAGTTCAAACGGAAGATAAAAATCGGTTGCTCTTAGGAAGCAGTGCTCAAGCATCTCGGTTCGAATCCGAGTGGCGGCATTCTCGAAAAAGAATATAATAGATTAGAAAATGGATTCAATTCAAAATTCACAATTTTGTAATGAGACCTTCCCCTTGTGCTATTTGCAACTTTAGAACATATATTAAATCATATCTTCTTCTCACCATTTTCATTGTGAGCTAGATCAATTCCTATTCTTTCTTCCAGGCGACTTTACTCCAAAGAATTTGGCCTTCTTATCTTGACTCGATCTCACGAAATTGGATTGACTGGCACACCGCGCATCTGGCATTCGCTTCTCCTATCTATCTCTTCCAACTAAGCTGGGGGTGGGGTGGCAATGGCCCCCTGCAAGTGGGAAACCTACTTCCAGTGGCATCCCTCCTCTCCTCATACTCCTCCATGGCCACCTTGGCCCTGTGGCCGGCCCCACCCTCCGAATCTCGTGCAATGCCGATAGACCAAAGCTGAGTGATTCTTCCACCGCTAGCTAGGCATCACTCCTTGAAGGATGATGCGGGAACCGGAACCGGAACCGCCGTCCCGCCGGAGCGTGAGCGTAGCTCCACATTGCTTGTGTACTCCAGCAGCGATGTGCCGAAGGGCTCGAGCTACTGCGTCGGGAAGCTCACCGCTGTTGGTGCAGCCCGAGGCTGCACCCTCTCTCAACTCACTCGCTCGAACAAGGAAGAAGGATGAAGATGGACACAGGACACACAAATTTCGGTGGCCGGGCACGAACGCCGCCACAGGCGCATTGACACCCAAATCTTTCTTATCTTTGCAATGTCTACATGATCGGCAACTCTAGTATCTACAATCAGTACACGGGGAAAGATTTATACCCAGCTCGCACACACGTAGCTGCCCCACTCCAGCCTGCTCTCCACGAACGGCTCCTACGCGCCCACGATCAGCTTGCTCAGTCCACGCGCACGACGCGGGCAGCTCCCAACAGATCGACGCCGGTCACCCCGGCCTAACTCACTAATCAGATCACGCACGCACGCACACACGCGCCTAGCTACCACGCTGCTGAGTAACTAACTCATGCATGCAACTAACAGCTAGTCTAATCAAGATTACTACTAACATTCTCCCTCCTAATCTTGAACTTGTGATCATGGGACAGCGCCACACGCCGTCGCAGCCACCATCTTCTTCCTGGCGCACTAACGCCCCGCAACTCCTCTTGATTCACTGAGCTCCCGATACGTCTCCAACGTATCGATAATTTCTTATGTTCCATGCTACTTTATTGATGATACCTACATGTTTTATGCACATTATATGTCATATTTATGCATTTTCGGAACTAACCTATTAACAAGATGCCGAAGAGCCAGTTGCTGTTTTCTGCTATTTTTGGTTTCAGAAATCCTAGTAAAGAAATATTCTTGGAATTGGACGAAACTTCAGGGTCCTATTTTTGCACGAAGCTTCCGGAAGACCGAAGAGATAACGAAGTGGGGCCACGAGGGTAGGGCGGCGCGGCCCAGGCCTTGGCGCGCCGACCTAGCCTCTGGGCCCTCGTGTGGCCCCCGCGTTGACCCTCCGCCTACTTAAAGCCTCCGTCGCGAAACCCCCAGTCGAGAGCCACGATACGGAAAACCTTCAGAGACGCCGCCGCGAATCCCATCTCGGGGGATTCAGAGATCGCCTCCGGCACTCTGCCGGAGGGGATTCATCTCCCGGAGGACTCTACACCGCCATGGTCGCCTCCGGAGTGATGAGTGAGTAGTCCACCCCTGGACCATGGGTCCATAGCAGTAGCTAGATGGTCGTCTTCTCCTTGTTGTGCTTCATTGTTGGATCTTGTGAGCTGCCTAACATGATCAAGATCATCTATATGTAATTCTATATGTTGTGTTTGTCGGGATCCGATGGATAGAGAGTACTATGATTATGGTGATTATCAATCTATTGTTTATGTGTTGTTTATGATCTTGCATGCTCTCCGTTATTAGTAGAGGCTCTGGCCAAGTTTTTGCTCTTAACTCCAAGAGGGAGTATTTATGCTCGATAGTGGGTTCATGCCTTCATTGAATCTGGGATCGTGACAGTAGGTTCTAAGGTTGTGATGTGCTGTTGCCACTAGGGATAAAACATTGATGCTATGTCTAAGGATGTAGTTGTTGATTACATTACGCACCATACTTAATGCAATTGTCTGTTGCTTTGCAACTTAATACTGGAGGGGGTTCGGATGATAACCTGAAGGTGGACTTTTTAGGCATAGATGCGGTTGGATGGCGGTCTATGTACTTTGTCGTAATGCCCGGATTAAATCTCACTATATTTATCATATCATGTATATGCATTGTTATGCCTTTCTCTATTTGTCAATTGCCCGAATGTAATTTGTTCACCCAACATGCTTTATCTTATGGGAGAGACACCTCTAGTGAACTGTGGACCCCGGTCCTATTCTTTACGTAGCATACAATCTACTTGTTTTACTGTTTTCTTTGCAAACATCTTCCACTCGATACGTTTAATCCTTTGTTACAGAAGCCGGTGAGATTGACAACCTCACGTTTCGTTGGGACAAAGTACTTGGGTTGTGTTGTGCAGGTTCCGCGTTGGCGCCGGAATCCCTGGTGTTGCGCCGCATCACATTTCGCGACCATCAACCTTCAACGTGCTTCTTGGCTCCTACTGGTTCGATTAAACCTTGGTTTCTTTCAGGGAAAACTTGCTACTGTGCGCATCATACCTTCCTCTTGGGGTTCCCAACGAACGTGTGAGTTACACGCCATCAAGCTCTTTTCTGGCGCCGTTGCCGGGAGATCAAGACACGCTGCAAGGGGAGTCTCCACTTCTCAATCTCTTTACTTTGTTTTTGTCTTGCTTTATTTTATTTACTACTTTGTTTGCTGCACCTAAACAAAAAATTAGTTGCTAGTTTTACTTTATTTACTGTTTTGCTCTCTATATCGAAAACACAAAAAAATTAGTTACTTGCATTTACTTTGTTTGCCTAGTTTACTTTTTGCTTATTTCATCATGCTTAATCCTAAGTTTACTTTGGAAGAGATACCGGTAGGACGAGGGTGTATCATTGGAAGAGATAATATAGAAGAATTTTTCACCCATGTTAGTATGGATGAAGATTTTGAAGATATACCATTATTAAAAACTGCTCCTACTTATGAAAGTGCTTCTGCCTGTTTGATACACATGTTAGAAACTAGATTTGTTAATCTCAATCCCATAATACAACATATGTTTCTTACACTTTCGGATATGGAGATGGGGGAAAAGAGAAATTTTGTTTTAAAAGTCCTTGTTAGAGAATTTGAGGATATAGTTAAAGAAGCTAGAAAAGTTTTTATTAAGCATAAGAGGCTTGGTTTCTTTCCTAATTTTAAACAAATACTTGAAAAGATGGATATGGATAGAATTAAGTATACTAATAATGTTAATGATGGTAGGGAAATTAAAGCGCCAATACCTAGTAAACTACTAGGAATGCATGAAGCCTTGGAAAACAACTATGCTTGGCTTGATTCTGAAAATTTGTTTGATGAGAATAGTAAGCCTAAGAGCAATGAGAGAGGAGTTACCTATATAGACCAGATACAATGCATCGTTGAGAAAACTCCCAACACCCCTGGTAATGATGTTGATGCTTCTACTCTCGATGTTACTTGATTTGCACTTTCTGCGCCTAGCTGAAAGGCGTTAAAGAAAAGCGCTTATGGGAGACAACCCATGTTTTTACCTACAGCAATTTTTGTTTTGTTGAGTCTTGGAAGTTGTTTACTACTGTAGCAACCTCTCCTTATCATGTTTTTGTGCCAAGTAAAGTTTCTATGTCAAAGTTGATGTTATATTTGGGATTGCTGCGCAGAAACAGCATTGCTGTCTGTCACGAATCTGGGCACAGTTCTCTGTAGAAAATTCGAAAAAATCTGCCAATTTACGAGCGTGATCCTCAGATATGTACGCAACTTTCATTAGTTTTGAGTTTTTCCATTTGAGCAAGTCTGGTGCCATCTCTAAATTCGTCTTTACGGACTGTTCTGTTTTTGACAGATTCTGCCTTTTATTTCGCATTGCCTCTTTTGCTATGTTGGATTTATTTCTTTGATCCATTAATGTCCAGTAGCATTATGCAATGTCCAGAAGTGAAAATAATGATTGTGTCACCTCTGAATGTGTGAATTATTAATTGTGCACTAACCCTCTAATGAGTTTGCTTGAAGTTTGGTGTGAAGGAAGTTTTCAAGGGTCAAGAGAGGAGAATGATATACTATGATCAAGAGGAGTGAAAGCTCTAAGCTTGGGGATGCCCCGTGGTTCACCCCTGCATATTTTAAGAAGACTCAAGCGTCTAAGCTTGGGGATGCCCAAGGCATCCCTTCTTCATCGACAACATCATCAGGTTCCTCCCGAAACTATATTTTTATTCAATCACATCTTGTGTTCTTTACTTGGAGCGTCGGTTTGTTTTAGTTTTTGTTTTTGTTTGAATAAAATGGATCCTAGCATTCACTTTGTGGGAGAGAGACACGCTCCGCTGTTGCATATGGACACATGTGTCCTTAGGCTTTACTCATAATGTTCATGGCGAAGTTTCTTCTTCGTTAAATTGTTATATGGTTGGAATTGGAAAATGCTACATGTAGTAATTCTAAAATGTCTTGGATAATGTGATACTTGGCAATTGTTGTGCTCATGTTTAAGCTCTTGCATCATATGCTTTGCACCCATTAATGAAGAAATACATAGAGCTTGCTAAAATTTGATTTGCATATTTGGTTTCTCTAAGGTCTAGATAATATCTAGTATTGAGTTTTGAACAACAAGGAAGACGGTGTAGAGTCTTATAATGTTTACAATATGTCTTTTATGTGAGTTTTGCTGCACTTGTTCATCCTTGAGTTTGCTTCAAATAACCTTGCTAGCCTAAACCTTGTATCGAGAGGGAATACTTCTCATGCATCCAAAATCCTTGAGCAAACTACTATGCCATTTGTGTCCACCATACCTACCTACTACATGGTATTTCTCCGCCATTCCAAAGTAAATTGCTTGAGTGCTATCTTTAAAATTCCATCATCCACCTTTGCAATATATAGCTCATGAGACAAAATAGTCTTAAAAACTATCGTAGTATTGAATATGTACTTATGCACTTTATCTTTTATTAAGTTGCTTGTTGTGCGATAACCATGCTTCTGGGGAACGCCATCAACTATTGTTGAATATCATGTGAGTTGCTATGCATGTCCGTCTTGTCTGAAGGATCTATCATTTTAGTGGTTGGAGCATGCAAAATTGTTAGAGAAGAACATTGGGCCGCTAACTAAAGCCATGAATCATGGTTGAAGTTTCAGTTTTGGACATATATCCTCAATCTCATATGAGAATAATAATTGTTGCTACATGCTTATGCATTTAAGAGGAGTCCATTATCTGTTGTCCATGTTGTCCCGGTATGGATGTCTAAGTTGAGAATAATCAAAAGCGAGAAATCCAAAATACGAGCATTCTCCTTAGACCTTTGTACAGGCGGCATGGAGGTACCCCTTTGTGACACTTGGTTGAAACATGGCATGCAAAGATCCGGTAGTCCAAGCTAAGTAAGACGAGGTGCGGGCACTATTAGTATACTATGCATGAGGCTTGCAACTTGTAAGATATAATTTACATAACTCATATGCTTTATTACTACCGTTGACAAAATTGTTTCATGTTTTCAAAATAAAAGCTCTAGCACAAATACAGCAATCGATGCTTTCCTCTTTGAAGGACCATTCTTTTACTTTTATTGTTGAGTCAGTTTACCTATCTCCTTCCACCTAAGAAGCAAACACTTGTGTGAACTGTGCATTGATTCCTACATACTTGCATATTGCACTTGTTATATTACTTTATGTTGACAATATCCATGAGATATACATGTTATAAGTTGAAAGCAACCGCTGAAACTTCATCTTCCTTTGTGTTGCTTCAACACCTTTACTTTGATTTATTGCTTTATGAGTTAACTCTTATGCAAGACTTATTGATGCTTGTCTTGAAGTACTATTCATGAAAAGTCTTTGTCATATGATTCAGTTGTTTACTCATGTCATTACCTTTGCTTTGATCGCTGCATTCATTACATATGTTTACAAATAGTATGATCAAGATTATGATGGCATGTCACTTCAGAAATTATCTTTGTTATCGTTTTACCTGCTCGGGACGACAGAACTAAGCTTGGGGATGCGATACGTCTCCAACGTATCGATAATTTCTTATGTTCCATGCTACTTTATTGATGATACCTACATGTTTTATGCACATTATATGTCATATTTATGCATTTTCTGGAACTAACCTATTAACAAGATGCCGAAGAGCCGTTGTTGTTTTCTGCTGTTTTTGGTTTCGAAATCCTAGTAAAGAAATATTCTCGGAATTGGACGAAACTTTCGCCCGGGGTCCTATTTTTGCACGAAGCTTCCAGAAGACCGAAGAGATAACGAAGTGGGGCCACGAGGCGGCAGAGGGTAGGGCGGCGCGGCCCAGGCCTTGGCCGCGCCGACCTAGCCTCGGGCCCCTCGTGGCCCCCGCGTTGACCCTCCGCCTACTTAAAGCCTCCGTCGCGAACCCCCGTACCGAGAGCCACGATACGGAAAACCTTACCGAGACGCCGCCGCCGCGAATCCCATCTCGGGATTCGGGAGATCGCCTCCGGCACCCTGCCGGAGAGGGGATTCATCTCCCGGAGGACTCTACACCGCCATGGTCGCCTCCGGAGTGATGAGTGAGTAGTCCCCCTGGACCATGGGTCCATAGCGTAGCTAGATGGTCGTCTTCTCCTTGTTGTGCTTCATTGTTGGATCTTGTGAGCTGCCTAACATGATCAAGATCATCTATATGTAATTCTATATGTTGTGTTTGTCGGGATCCGATGGATAGAGAGTACTATGATTATGGTGATTATCAATCTACTGTTTATGTGTTGTTTATGATCTTGCATGCTCTCCGTTATTAGTAGAGGCTCTGGCCAAGTTTTTGCTCTTAACTCCAAGAGGGAGTATTTATGCTCGATAGTGGGTTCATGCCTTCATTGAATCTGGGATCGTGACAGGTAGGTTCTAAGGTTGTGATGTGCTGTTGCCACTAGGGATAAAACATTGATGCTATGTCTAAGGATGTAGTTGTTGATTACATTATGCACCATACTTAATGCAATTGTCTGTTGCTTTGCAACTTAATACGGGGGTTCGGATGATAACCGAAGGTGGACTTTTTAGGCATAGATGCAGTTGGATGGCGGTCTATGTACTTTGTCGTAATGCCCGGATTAAATCTCACTATATTTATCATATCATGTATATGCATTGTTATGCCTTTCTCTATTTTTCAATTGCCCGACCGTAATTTGTTCACCCAACATGCTTTATCTTATGGGAGAGACACCTCTAGTGAACTGTGGACCCCGGTCCTATTCTTTACGTAGCATACAATCTACTTGTTTTACGTTTTCTTTGCAAACATCTTCCACTCGATACGTTTAATCCTTTGTTACACAAGCCGGTGAGATTGACAACCTCACTGTTTCGTTGGGACAAAGTACTTGGTTGTGTTGTGCAGGTTCGCGTTGGCGCCGGAATCCCTGGTATTGCGCCGCATCACATTTCGCGACCATCAACCTTCAACGTCTTCTTGCTCCTACGGTTCGATTAAACCTTGGTTTCTTTCTGAGGGAAAACTTGCTACTGTGCGCATCATACCTTCCTCTTGGGGTTCCCAACGAACGTGTGAGTTATACGCCATCAGCTCCAACTCGATGCCACAATGGAGTACACAGGGAGGGGTCTTCTAGCCGCTCTAGCGCGCACTCACGACGCCACGGCCGCGCACTGGATGCGCACTGACGCAGTCCACGCACCCACTCCGCCATGATCCGCATGCCCCAGCTCACGCACCTGACGCGCTCCAACGCTATCAACGCGGCCGGCCTGCTGACGGACCAAGTCTTCTCCTTCCCCGGCGACCGTCGCCACGCTCCACACGCCTCCAGCTCACGCCCATGCGCGCGCACTGACGCAGGCAACGCGGCCAGCCCGGCGCGCCCAGGACGCGGTCCTCTTCCTCGGCGACACACGCCGAGTTTCTTCCATGGCCGTCGCATGGCGCCGCTACGGCCTCCGTGGCCGCGCAGCTCCTCCACGCCGCCGCCATGCCGCGCCACCGCGGCCTCTGCGCCACCACGCAGGTCCGCCGCGGTCGCCGCGCTCGCCGCACATACGGCGTCCCCTCGCCGCCTCCGCGTCCGCCGTGCTCGTCGCGGACTGACCGCGCGCCACGGCCGCGCCTCGGATCGACAAGGCTCTGATACCAAATGTTGGTGCAGCCCGAGGCTGCACCCTCTCTCAACTCACTCGCTCGAACAAGGAAGAAGGAGGAAGATGGACACAGGACACACAAATTTCGGTGGCCGGCGCACGAACGCCGCCACGGGCGCATTGACGCCCAAATCTTTCTTATCTTTGCAATGTCTACATGATCGGCAACTCTAGTATCTACAATCAGTACACGGGGAAAGATTTATACCCAGCTCGCACACACGTAGCTGCCCCACTCCAGCCTGCTCTCCACGAACGGCTCCTACACGCCCACGATCAGCTTGCTCAGTCCAAGCGCACGACGCGGGCAGCTCCCAACTGATCGACGCGAACACCCCGGCCTAACTCACTAATCAGATCACACACGCACGCACACACGCGCCTAGCTACCACGCTGCTGAGCAACTAACTCATGCATGCAACTAACAGCTAGTCTAATCAAGATTACTACTACTAACAACCGCTGCGTGGAGCTCTGCCTCAGTCTTCTCGACGTCGACGCTGAGGACGATGTTCTTCCCTCGGATGAATTGTAACTACGGAGAGTCGGAGAACTGTGCTTGAAGCCGTCCACCCTGAGCGCGTCGCCCACACGATAGCATTAGAGGCCTGTGTAGGTGGCGAAGATGAACTCGTCCGAGCTGGACACCGCCGAGATCCATGCAGTCATAGAGATCCACGGTTGACACTAAGCCTCGTGCTGAAATTCTATTCTGCAGTCATAGAGGTCCCACATTATTTAAGGGCTAGTTTTATGGTGTTTGTTCTGCCGGAGCCAGTTTCACACCTTAAAATCATGTTTACAGTGCACTTTATCCACATTTTTAAGGTCCACAAAGTAAGAAGTCTGCTAGAATTGTTCTTAGCAGGCAATGAGTCAAGAAAACTGCAACTTTGTTACATGTTGATTGGCATGTGGGCCAGAGTGTCACAAAACGCTTCCAAAACTGCTTGAAACGAGAGATTTGCAAGACAAAACTTACTCTGCTGTTTGTCAGTTCGGTGACAAAGCTGTCTCCAATGATTGTGGTTAAGTAAAAGAAAACAGTGTGGTTTCTATGAAACCCTAGCTCCAACTATTGCGTTCTGGTGAGCGTTGAGCGGAACAAAAGTGGTACTGGCTAGCTAACTTTATGCACTCTTTTTAAGTGAGAATCCGGGAGATGGAGACGATGATTAAGACAGAGGACCAGAGCGAGAATTACATATTCGCGAGTACATGAGTCCACTCACCAACGTTTACGTCACGCTCTTGACTTTCTGGACCACGCTGGCAGGCCTTTGCCAATTATCTCCGTGTGTTCAGAAAATGGATATGTGTAATTTGGAGAGCTGTGAGTTAAGAGAGAGTATATGGTGTGTAGTTTGGGCGAACATATAAATTTCCTCTAAGGACATGAAAGATTTAATAAAAACCGCACCAAAGTGTGTAATGATGTTTCACCTCCACAGGAACATTATGTTTCGTCGGATAAATGTAGAAAATTTCCAGTGCTATCTAGACACATTTGATAGCTCCAGCGACGGTTAAGGATGTCAACTTTTATATAGGCAGGGTATAAGGACATTTTTATACACATTATTAGTATCATAATCTACCCGTTAAGTCATGGATAGGGACCATGTACAGCCTTATACCCATGGGTATATCTATATGCTACCCAATTTCTTGTCAATTTGTCAAGCGGCGTGTCTACTTTAGTAGACTTATGAATTAGAGTATTAGATTGTAATTTTAAATTTCATGATTATCATGTACTAAACTACCTATTATTCAGCTAAGGTAATTGATTTTTTTATCAATTGTGCTATCCATAAAGTAAAGTTATGAATAATTTGTATACTATACTTGAGCTACTTGTTGGGTACCCCATGATTACGGGTACATGTCGGGTATAGGCATGGATAAAGTTGTATACACATGGGCACGGGAATGGTTAAAATTTTGTTACCCATTAACTATATGTGTATGAGTATGATATTGATCTAAGCCACCCATTGTCACCCTTAGCGACTTCCAAGTGCCAACTGCCAAACCAAGAAAAAAAGGAAACATGAGGAACGTCCGAGGGACAATGTTACTTCACTAAGCAAAGACAATGATAGGATCGTCTTTTATTTGCACCATACTTTGTTTGCTTTTGCGCAGCTGCACATTGCAAATTCGCGATACGCTGGAGGAAAGAAGAGGAAAGAGAGAAGAAATGGGCAGGCCCACCGGGTTCGCCTCAAGCAGCAAGAAGAGAGCACAAAAGGTATAGAAGATAGTGCCTTCTAAAAGTGAAATCCATGACCATGTGAGGTGTACATTAGTAGTACTACTCAGACTGCTCATAGTGGGAGTAACATAGCTAGTAACATCACACATCTCAATGCATTTTGGTGACATGGCATGCTAATTAATGAAGAAAGAGAGTGAGGTGGTAACTATGTTCACACATCACACATCCTGGCAGATGAGTCTACAACATAATAAATGATACAATGCATGACACCACATATAAGTTACTACCCACTATGAAGGTAGTAACCTAGACTAGTAACATTCCAATGTTACTAGTCTAAGTTACTCCCCACTATGACCAGCCTCATTGCTGAACTTTGTACAATGTGTTCGGTGGGCCAAGGTAGATGCATAATCGGCTCATAATGCAGAGAAGGTGTCGACCGAGTAGCAGAATCAGCAAGACTGCCTGTTTATATTAGCAGGATATTGGATTCTACGCTGGCCCTGTCCACACTCCACAGGCCAAGATTTCCACTCGGAGCACCGGTACATTTTCACCTCTTGCGAGTCCTGCAAACGGTTCCCCCCAAAATGTCCGTTTCATCTCGGCCGGTAGCGTTCAGAACTCAGTGTTCCTGTACTCTGTCATACTGACACGCCACATTGACTGCGTTCAGCAGCACAGTCCGCGCCAACGGTACCAACTGACTGCAGATCGAGTAACTACCAGTAGGGCTAGGGCCGCAATGCGCGCAGAGAATCCTTGAGATGGAGACGACGACGATTGGGACACACACGTCGGTCTCTGTCCAGGGCCGCGACGTACTCCTACGTAGGAAACGGCTAGGATACGGCGGTGGCTCGCAGGTCTTGGTTAGGTCAAGAATGATGGTCGCTATACACCAAAAACTAAAACGCAAAACGTCAAAGCAACTCAACGCAAAGAACACGAGGCCGCTGGTGCAGAGATCGGATTTCACGATCACGACGGGCCGCCGCGCTGGAGTACTGTACCTACCGCGAAAGCTCTTCTTTCACTGCCGCGATCAGCGGGCTGCGATGCACCGACTTGGGTGGGTCGGTCAAGTCAATCAGCCGAGTGAAACTCTGATCGATGCAGCGGCTTAATCATTACGGCCTGCTAGACAAGACTGGCGGCACGGGGCATCCGTGATAGGACTGCACAACCAGTGACAGGCAGAGAATTTACTGTATTTTTCACGAAATCAAAATTTTCACCCTTTAATTTATTGATAAAGGAATTTATTAATATCTCAATATACCAATAACATCTAACCTCGGCAACGTACTCCCTTTGTTTTGTTTAGAAATGTAAAATGTTGGGGCATTTTTCTTTGATTCATCCACTTTAGTTCGTATCTGGTTACCCACTTTAGTTTGTATCTAGTTTATTTTTAAATAGCTACAACATCTTATATTGATGCACGAGTAGAGTAATATCTTAATGGCAGTATAAATGTACACAACTAATAAAGACAACATTTGAAGTCCAAATTCTTCACGAAGATACCTCTGCGAAGGAAAATAGTGCACAAATGTTCGTCGTCGATTGTAGATCCTATATTTTCACCCTGAAAAATGCAGCCGCTCTCAAAACAATCCTTCAACAAGGTTATTGCCAAGCACAACTAATTAAAGCCAAACTTTGATTCTCACCCTGAAACTTTACTTGTGTTATCGCCCACTTACATACCGCTGCTACGTATTACGAAACACCAAGAAAATTCCTCGTCGTCGTAAAAACTCGAACCACCATTACTAGTCCTATTGTCTCGACTTTCATAACATTCTCCGCCTCTAAGATCTCCATTGAAAGAAACATGTCTCATGATGGAAACATATAGCAGAGCTTCGCGTCGCTTCCTCCTAAACCAAACAGTCAAAAAAAACATAGGTAAATCTCATCCGATCCAGCAATCTCCATACATAAGGCGTCTAAGGGAGTTTGACGGCGGAGCCTTCCTGAGCCCCACACTTCGGCCAGATCAAGGAGGACACGCATCAAGCAATTCTTTGTCTTGGCGCGAAAGAAACCTAGGACCGCTGCCTTTATTGGGCAGATTGATAGGCCCCCACACCGCCGCCCACCGATCGACCCCCTCGTGCAGAAGAGGAAGCCGTCACCGACCATTGGCCCAACGACGAGTGAATCGTTGCTAACCCCATCACCGAAGAAGACCACAACCGTCGGATGGTAAGGAGAGCTGTCGAGAGGGAGATGCGCACGTGACCCGTCGTCCACCACCAATCATTGTCGCGCCGCCCAGGACATCGGGTCCACAGCCGTCGTGATCTCCCCCGCCGCCAGCCGCGGCCCTAACGTCGCAGCCCCCACCATGGCGAACAAGCGCGACACACCACAAGACTACCGCTCGAGGCCGTCGCCCTGGATCCCACCATGCCAGCCTCGCTACTGGCCAGAGGTCGCTGCCGCCGATCACACGGGACGAGAGCATGCCACTACCCACAACTTCACGGGCTTTGCCCGCACGCATGTCGGTGGCGGCAGGAAGGAGGGAGGATGGGAAAGGGGGTTAGGGAGGCGGTTGCTAGGGTTGCATTTCACACACAAATGCACAAGAGATCACTTACCCAAATCGATTAAGCACGACATATACCCAGTGTTCCAACTCACACGACGGCAAAACTTCGTGTACGACGAGAATCAGAACACTGATTCAGCGATGACTGGAAGCTTCCCACAAGTTCATACGAAAATCATGTGATGACCCACCGCCATGTGCAAACTGAGATTCGTAATCAGAAGAAACCCATCCCCAATTGCTAGTTAACCCAGTTTAATATTGGTCCGGCTTAAACATCTCAGTCGCACCATATGCGCACTCTTTTCCACTCCTGGCGACCACGACAAGACAAGAGTCGCTCGCGCAGAAGAAGGTCAAGTTTCAACTTCAAAGAATTTTCTACACTCTTGAGGTCTACCGGTGCCATTTTTACAATGCCAAATTGCCTACCCCACGACCCAAGTAAGCAAACCGCACACCTTTGACGGGTCGACCCACCACCACCACCACCCGTCGGCTGTCGACAAGGCGGAGCATGGAAGTGGGAAACCAACCGTACCAGCTCACCGGCCGCCGCTCGCCGTCCCATGGCGCGCCACCGCTACCGGCCGAAACAGATTACACGGGCGCGGGCGTGGCGATGCGCGTCGGACAGCGCGGTACCCCCACCGACTCCCACACACAAAACCAAGCGAACAGACACGCCACGGAGGAGCGGCGAGCGGAAAGCGGTCAGATTCCACTCGCCGCTCGCTCGCTCGCTAGCCCCCACCACCACTTCGGCGCTTCCCTTTGCTGCTAAGCAACGGATGAAGTCATCAAGAAGTAGAACTAATAACCATGGTGATTCAATCACACTAGCAATTCATATACTCACTACTAATGGCATCCGGTAATTCACAAAAATCAGCGGTACTACACCTCGATCGTCTAAGGTGAGGTGAGGCGAGAGCTCGAAATTTACCAGCCCCCACGCACGGCGAGGAATCGACGCACAGCAGATTCCTTCACATCCACATATCTATCATCTGCAGTAATAATAATTAGACTATAGCAGTACTCCAGCTTCCTTCTGCGGCCGTTCGGCGGCGGCGGCGAGGAGGAGGTTGGCTTGGTTGCTTCCTACACGCTGAGCCCGTCGACGCCGCATTGCTTGTACGTCACGGACTGCCTCCTGGGGCTGATGGCGATCGCGCAATCCAGCGACACCTGGTTTGTTCAGGAGTCACTTTCGATCAGCCCTGGAGCGCTTGCGGCGGAAGGAAGCGAGCAGAAATTGGTTTGCGGGTGGCGAAAGGGAAAAGGGAATTTACCTGTACTTTTGGGGATGAGAAGCCCAGGAGGAGGATTTTGGCGGCGACGTCGCCGGTGATGCGGAGCTCGACGCGGTCGTAGAGGGATGCGTCGCGGATGAGATCCTGGGCGTCGGACTGGAGGACGTTGAAGCGGTCGACGACGACGCGGGTCTGGAGGAGGCGGGTGCTGTGCGCGGGCTGCTCGAACCCGGGCACGGCGGCCACCCCGAGGGGCACGCCGTGGTACATGACGTCGAGCGCCGTGGCGCCGTAGCGGATGCCCACCTTGTTGGGGTTGACGGCGGTGAAGAGGAGCGTGATGTTGAGGGAGAGGTAGGCGGCGGCGGGCGCGGCGGCGGAGGGCGGGGCGACGAGGAGGTACTGGACGGAGACCTGGTTGAGGTCGAAGTGGGGCTTGCGGGGCTTGACGGCGAGGATGACGACGAGCGCGACGGCGAGGGCGAGGAGGGCGAGGAAGATGGCGAGCATGAAGATGCAGCAGCAGCAGCCGCGGAGGGACGCGGAGGAGGAGCCGTAGGAGGGCGAGCCGGCGCCGCCGTAGTGCGGGCGGCGCTGCGGGTACGACGGCGGGCCGTGGGCATAGCCTGGTGGCGGTGGGGCGTCGGATCCGGTGGTCATGGCGGCCGTCGCCGTGCGAGGGGCACGGGGAGTGAGGTGAGGTGGGGGTGGGTGAGTTTTGGATTTTGGGAGCTAATGATGGGGCATCTGCGACGTCGTGGTACTTGAGTTGCGGGGGTTTGCGCTTGATTGATGTGGTGGAGGTGGTGCGAGTGGAGGAAGAGAGGGGAAAGTTTGGGGGAGGTGATTACGATTTACTACGGGCGTCACAGTGGTGGGGGCGTGTGTCTAGTGGGAGCGTACGTGTATTCTATGCTTTTTTCTTTTCTTTTCTTCCTTCTCTCGTGTTCCGGTTTTATTCCACTAGGGTTTTGCAGAAGAGAATTTTAGCATGGAGTGTGGCTGTCGTCTGTCGACTCCGCCGAACCTGGAATTCCAGTTTTGCAGAAGCAGAATTATTAGAGAACAAAGAACAGAGTAAGAACATATTCACGGGTATGTTTTAAATAGGCATTGACATGTGCTTCGGCGGTGAGCCTTTCTCCAGATCTCACCGCCGGCCACTCTCTCCCTCGCCGCCGCCGGACATGGGGGCTGGTGGGAGAGGGGTTTGGTTTCTAGTAGCTTTAGGGTTTCTCTTTCTTTTCTTCTCCCAGGTAAATAATCAGACGGCCAAATCCAGATGTGATGTAAGTTTTCTTCAGCCCCCCTTCTTCATGGCCATGGCTGTGAGATGGAAGACTAGAGAAGGATTTGCAGCAGATCCTATGCCGGCACCTCTCAGCCAAATCCATGGTGAGGCGTTGCTTAGGCTGCCATCACTCCCACACTTCTATTCCTCTTTCTCTTCCTTCAATAATTGTTGCTGCGTCTCCGGATGTCCTAGCCTGGGTGGATTCCTTTTCTCTAGTCGTCACTGGCGAGGTTGGGGATGCCTCCCTGGCTAGTACGGTTCTAGTGCTCGACGGGGTTCTAGTGGTACTGCAACCTGGAGCACATCCTCGGCGGCCCTCCGACGGTCTCAGGCCGTCCTGCCGTCGACTCACATAGCCGAAGGGCGGCTGCTCCAAGCTCTGTCACCTGCGTCATCTCTCTGTCAACCTCCTGGCTTGCATGCCACAAGGGAGGCTCTTCTTCTGCTCCAACATGGCGGTTCCCAGCTGCACCATCCCAAGTGGCATAGTCCCCGACGACGGCACGGATGGCCGTGCGTGGAGGTTCACGGTGGAGATGGCCTGATCGCTTTTTACATCTTTACTGCTGTTTGCATACTGTGAGGGCTTGATTGTAATTTTTGTTTACTTTGTAGTCATGTCTGTACTCTGTAATCCCACTGCTCAAATTAATGGCAGTATCTAGGTCCTTCGGGACCGAACCTTTGTTCAAAAAAAAAAACCAGCTTCAATAAAAAAACCTAGCAAATGGAGATAAAAAATTAAATTAAATTTTTTGAATGGCAATTCAAATGTTGGCCAACATCCGGCCACCAAATCGTCGTCATCTCATAGTCCAGCGACCAAAAACAACTTAGGTTTCATGGATAAATGGATCAGTGGAACGGCGTGAGCGGTGGAGGTACCTCCATGACATCCGGCTGGGTGTTGATCACGACCGGCTACTTCACTACCGATGGTGTTGCCGATGCCACCACCGCTTGGACTGCCATCACCTCCTTGTCGATGCGCTCACATTACATCTCACGCCATGCTCGCACCAATGGAACCATGTTCAACATGTCCGCCATCAGGATCTTTGCTTCTTCTGTCATCTTGGCCAATACGATGTCGGATGCATCATTCATGGCCTTCACCATGTCGGCTTGGGCTTCCATCTCGGCGGCCTCCACCTTCTCCCTCTCGAGGCCAATGTTAATATCTTATTTATCCAACATGGTCTTCCACATAGCGACGGCGCTCTCATCTTTATCCTTGTTCTCGGTGGTGAAGTAGGACACCATTATCTTCTCAATGGAGGCGTCAATGGCGGCCAATAATGTCGCCCCATTTCTCCCAGCCTTCGCCTTCTTGTTGCCAATTGGACGTCACGTCGAGGCAGGGTGACTGGTCCACTTTCAATGTCGCTGATGTCTACGGATGCTTCTATTCTTGTAGACAGTGTTGGGCCTCCAAGAGCAGAGGTTTGTAGAACAGCAGCAAGTTTCCCTTAAGTGGATCACCCAAGGTTTATCAAACTCAGGGAGGAAGAGGTCAAAGATATCCCTCTCAAGCAACCCTGCAATCATGATACAAGAAGTCTCTTGTGTCCCCAACACACCTAATACACTTATCAGATGTATAGGTGCACTAGTTCGGCGAAGAGATAGTGAGATACAAGTGGTATGAATGAATATGAGCAGTAATAGAAATCTGAATAAAATATGGCAGCGAGTAAACATGCAACAGAACAGTAAACAAGCGGAGATTCGATGTTTGGAAACAAGGCCTAGGGATCATACTTTCACTAGTGGACACTCTCAACATTGATCACATAATAAAACCACTCTACACTCTCTTGTTGGATGATGAACACCACTAATTGCGTAGGGCTACAAGAGCACCTCAATGCCGGAGTTAACAAGCTCCACAACATTCGATATTCATATTTAAATAACCTTAGAGTGCATGATAGATCATTGCAATTACACCAGGTACTAACATAGCATGCACACTGTCACCATCACACTATGAAGGAGGAATAGATCACATCAATACTATCATAGCAATAATTAACTTCATAATCTACAAGAGATTACAATCATAACCTACGCCAAGTACTACATGATGCACACACTGTCACCATTACACCATGGAGGAGGAATAGAGTACTTTAATAACATCACTAGAGTAACACATAGATGAATAGTGATACAAAACTCATATGAATCTCAATCATGTAAGGCAGCTCATGAGATCATTGTATTGAAGTACATAGGAGAGAGATTAACCACATAGCTACCGGTACACATAGCCTCGATGGAGAACTACCCTCCTCATGGGAACGGTGATGAAGATGGCGGTAGTGTCGATGGAGATGCCTTCCGACTTCCCCGTCCGGCGGCGTGGAACAGAGACTCTTGTCCCCCATATCTTGGCTTCGCGATGGCGGCGGCTCGGAAGGTTTCTCGTACCGTGGATTTTTCGTATCGAAGATTTTCAGGGGACCTTTAAATAGGCGAAGAGGCGGAGTCGGAAGGGTTACGGGGCGCCACACAATAGGGGCACCCTTGGGCCGGCCCATGCGGTGGCCCTGTGGCTCTCCTCTGGCCCCTCTCCGGTGTTCTGGAAGCTTCGTGGAATTATAAGGTGATGGGCGTTGATTTCGTCCAATTCCGAGAATATTTCCTTACTAGGATTTCTGAAACCAAAAACAGCAGAAAACAGCAACTGGCCCTTCGGCATCTCGTCAATAGGTTAGTGCCGGAAAATGCATAATAATGACATATAATGTGTATAAAACATGTGAGTATCATCAATAAAGTAGCATGGAACATAAGAAATTATAGATACGTTTGGGACGTATCAAGCATCCCAAGCTTAGTTCCTACTCGCCCTCGAGTAGGTAAACGATAACAAGGATAATTTCTAAAGTGACATGCTATCATAATCTTGATCAATACTATTGTAAAGCATATGAGATGAATGCAGCGATTCGAAGCAATGGTGAAGATAATGAGTAAACAAATGAATCATATAGCAAAGACTTTTCATGAATAATACTTTCAAGACAAGGATCAATAAGACTTGCATAAGAGTTACTCATAAAGCAATAAATTCGAAGTAAAGGTATTGAAGCAACACAAAGGATGATTAAGTTTCAGCAATTGCTTTCAACTTGTAACATGTATATCTCATGGATAGTTGTCAACATAAAGCAATATAACAAGTGCAATAAGTAAACATGTAAGAGTCAATGCACACAGTTCATACAAGTGTTTGCTTCTAAGATAGAAATAAGTAGGTAAACTGACTCAACAATAAAGTAAAAGAAAGGCCCTTCGCAGAGGGAAGCATGGATTACTATATTTGTGCTAGAGCTTTTCATTTTGAAAACATAGAAACAATTTTGTCAACGGTAGTAATAAATCATATGTGTTATGTATAAGATATCCTATAAGTTGCAAGCCTCATGCATAGTATACCAATAGTGCTCGCACATTGTCCTAATTAGCTTAAATTAACATGGATTATCATTGCATAGCATATGTTTCAACCAAGTGTCACAAAGGGGTACCTCTATGCCACCTGTACAAAGGTCTAAGGAGAAAGCTCGCATTGGATTTCTCGCTTTTGATTATTCTCAACTTAGACATCCATACAGGACAACATAGACAACAGATAATGGACTCCTCTTTAATGCATAAGCATTCAACAACAGATAATATTCTCATAAGAGATTGAGGATTAATTGTCCAAACCGAAACTTCCACCATGGATCATGGCTTTAGTTAGCGGCCCAATGTTCTTCTCTAACAATATGCATACTCAAACCATTTGATCATGAAAATCGCCCTTACTTCAGACAAGACGAACATGCATAGCAACTCACATGATATTCAACAAAGGTAAAAGTTCATGGCGTTCCCAGAAACATGGTTATCGCTCAACAAGCAACTTATTAAGAAATAAGACACATGAGTACATATTCTTCACCACAATAGTTTTTAAGGCTATTTTCCCATGAGCTATATATTGCAAAGACAAAGGATAGAAATTTTAAAGGTAGCACTCAAGTAATTTGCTTTGGAATGGCAGAGAAATACCATGTAGTAGGTAGGTATGGTGGACACAAATGGCATAGTTTTTGGCTCAAGGATTTGGATGCACAAGAAGAATTCCTCTCAATACAAGGCTAGGGTAGCAAGGTTGTTTGAAGCAAACT
Source organism: Lolium multiflorum (assembly GCA_030979885.1). Taxonomy (NCBI): domain Eukaryota; kingdom Viridiplantae; phylum Streptophyta; class Magnoliopsida; order Poales; family Poaceae; genus Lolium; species Lolium multiflorum. The sequence goes on along the minus strand of JAUUTY010000212.1, from coordinate 76,815 downwards.
CAAGTATAAAACGGTGCAGCAAGACTCACATATGAACATATTGTAAGTATTATAAGACTTTACATCGTCTCCTTGTTGTTCAAACACCTTAACCAGAAAATATCTAGACTCTAGAGACCAATCATGCAAACCAAATTTTAATAAGCTCTATGTAGTTCTTCATTAATAGGTACAAAGTACATGATGCAAGAGTTTAAACATGATCTATATGAGCACAACAATTGCCAAGTATCAAATTATTCAAGACATTATACCATTTACCACATGCAGCATTTTCTGTTTCGAACCATATAACAATGAATGAAGTAGTTCAACTTTCGCAATGAACATTAAGGATAAAGCTAAGAACACATGTGTTCATATGCAACAGCGGAGCGTGTCTCTCTCCCACACAAGCATGATGGATCATATTTTATTCAAACAAAAATAAAAACAAAAACAAACAGACGCTCCAAGTAAAGAACATAAGATGTGACCGAATAAAAATATAGTTTCAATAGAAGAAACCTGATAAGTTGATGAAGAAGGGGATGCCTTGGGCATCCCCAAGCTTAGATGCTTGAGTCTTCTTGAAATATGCATGGATAAACCAGGGCATCCCCAAGCTTAGACTCTTCACTCTTCTTGATCATAGTATATCATCCTCCTCTCTTGACCCTTGAAAACTTCCTCCACACCAAACTCAAAACAAACTCATTAGAGGGTTAGTGCATAATCAAAAATTCACATGTTCAGAGGTGACACAATCATTCTTAACACTTCTGGACATTGCTCAAAGCTACTGGAAGTTAATGGAACAAAGAAATCCATCCAACACAGCAAAAGAGGCAATGCGAAATAAAAGGCAGAATCTGTCAAAACAGAACAGTCCGTAAAGACGAATTTTGTAGAGGCACCAGACTTGCTCAGATGAAAATGCTCAAATTGAATGAAAGTTGCATACATATCTGAGGATCATGCTCGTAAATTGGCAGATTTTTCTGAGTTACCTACAGAGAATCATACCCAAATTCGTGACAGCAAGAAATCTGTTTCTGCGCAGTAATCCAAATCTAGTATGAACCTCACTATCAAAGACTTTACTTGGCACAACAATGCAATAAAATAAAGATAAAGAGAGGTTGCTAAAGTAGTAACAACTTCCAAGCAGAAATGAGTTTGTACACGCACGCATGGGTACACGAGCTATCTCAGCCACCCATTACTTCGTGATTCGGATAAGTAGCACACATGGGTTGTACTTTTGCATTTGCCTAATCTAATTTGTGGAAAGAGAATCTCACCCATTACTTCGTGATTCGGATAAGTAGCACACATGGGTTGTACTTTTGCATTTGCCTAATCTAATTTGTGGAAAGAGAATCTTTGAAAAGGTAGCAGATAGGACGTGCCCGTCATGTTTCTGTGTAGCCACTTGTCAGCGAGCTCTGCCTAACTTTCTCTTCAACCACACGAAGAATTGTCTCCCATGTCTTCCTCTTCTTTTTCCCGAGCTCCGACCTGGGAGAGGCAGCTCCAGTCTTCGGCCTTGACGTCGTGCAGATCGGAGGCCGTGCCTCCCCACGCCCGTCGCCTCCCAGACCGCGCCCATGACTCCCTGCCCCGGTCGCGAACGACGCTTGCTGGCCACGTCCCAGCCGCGACCGTGCCTCCCCGCCCCGGTAGCGCTCGTCACCGCTCCGGTCTGCCCGCGCCCGTCGTCTCCTTGTTTTGAGTTTGTGGGAGTTGCAGCGCAAGCCCGACAACGTTCCGAGTTCGCGGGAGCTAGATGGCAAGCCCGAGGGATGCGAGCTCACTAGCGTGCAGAGGAGGCCGTGGCGAGGATGGCGGCTAACGCGGTGGACCGGGAGGGCACTGCACGGCTGGAGCGGTGCGAGTTCTTGGATGGAGGCGGGCACACGCGCCTGCGCTGTTGAGCTCGAGCTCGCCTTATGGCAGGGTATGGACAAGCGCGTCGCCAGTCATCTAATTCAGTCAAAGTGGAGTGCCATGCTCTCTGTCCCCCGTGGCATTTCTGGTAGCTGGTGGACGCGCAGGGGTGGCTGTTGAACTGGCCATCGTCATGGTCGACCGGCGGTGGCGTGCGTAGGCGGCAGCCTTCCGGAAGGAAGCCAGCATTGTGCAAAACTTAACCAACATATTTTTTTTAAGCTGAAACTAGCATCAATACGTCGTCTCTGCGCGGGCAGTTTGAAGAGAAGATTCAGCGCTTGGATTTGAGATTGGCCTATACATGGGAGTAGCGTTTGCAGAAGGGAGAACGGCGCACATGTATGGGAGAAGGGCGAGTATAGAGGACGTGCAAGCGGACGTGCTGGCCTGCACGCTGCGGCGCCTGTCGGGCGTTCGCTGGCCGCGACAAGCTGCCTGACAGCGGGGCTCCGTGCGCTCGCCACGGACCCGCGCACGTGGTGCGCGCTCTGCCTCGACCCATCCCGAGTTCCTCGCCGCATCTTCGGCGACGCGTCCCTTTCCCGTGCGTAGACGCCGCCGACCAGGTCGGCCTCCTCCATGAGAAGCTCCTATTTGCGGTTGCGGTAGAGGTGCCCCTGCTTTCCCGCGTGGTCGAGATGACCGCGTGCTCTTCGCCGTTGTTGTACGGCTCGCCGCCGTCGAGGCCGTAGACTGCAAGAAGTCCGCGCATGTGGCAGCAGCCTTCTCTCCAGCTAAGCTGGCTGGTCGTCGACTCCGCCCGCGGCAGGACGATGAACTCGAGCAGGCGGGCTGGGGCCCCGAGCCGGCGCTGGTGCACCGGCGAGATGCTGGTGCGGCTCGCGGTGGTGCTGGGTGGGTGCAAGTTGGAGACCACCGTGAGCTGATCCGAGGAGGTCGGACACATCAGTGAGATCAACCTCGCCGTGGAGGACGCCGACGGCTCAGCGCTGAGTGGCGAGGCCATGATGTTCAGATGTGGCGCAGAATATGGGAGAATGGCGAGAAGCATATGGTGACAACTGACCACGATAGAAGACGTGCACGCGGACATGCTGGCCTGCGCGCTGCGCCGCCTGTCGGCCTCGGCGCAGAATATGGGAGAAGGGCCCCGTGTTGATGACAAAAGGCTATACACAACGCAAGATTCTTGGGGCCACAGGTCGAGGGTACATGATGGGTTTGACCATTTTACTAGCTAACGATAAGACATAAAGTGAATGAGATGCTAAGAGTGGAACATATTGCACGAATCTCGAACAGGAACATGTGGACAGGATAGCTTCCTTACCCATGCTTGGGTGTACAAAATCCATTCTCAACTTCCAAAACATAAATATTAAAAAAGTACTGTAGTAAAATAAAGATATGGGTTATCTCCCAAGAAGTGCTTTCTTTATAGCCATTAAGATGGGCTCAGCAGTTTTAATGATGCACTCGCAAGAAATAAGAGTTGAAGCAAAAGAGAGCATCAAGAAGCAAATTCAAAATAAATTTAAGCCTAACCCACTTCCTATAAAAAGGAATCTTGTAAATAAACAAATTCATGAAGCATAATGCAACAAGCATAGGAAGATAAAACCAGTGTAACTTCAAAAAAATTAGCATATAGAGAGGTGTTTTAGTAACATGAAAATTTCTACAACCATATTTTCCTCTCTCATAATAATATCCAGTAGCATCATGAGCAAACTCAACAATATAACTATCAAATGAAACATTCTTATCATGAGTCTCATGCATAAAATTATTACTACTCCCAACATAAGCATAGTCATTCTTATTAATTGTAGTGGGAGCAAATTCAACAAAGTAGCTATCATCAAATATAGGAGGCATATTGTAATCATAATTAAATTTATCCTCCATAGTAGGCGGCACCAGAAGACCACTATCATTATAATCATCATAAATAGGAGGCAAAGTATCATCAAAGAAAATTTTCTCCTCAATGCTTGGGGACTAAAAATATCATGAAAACCAGCTTCCCCAAGCTTAGAACTTTCTATCATTATCAACAATGGTATTCAAAGCATTCATACTAATATTACTACCAGCATGCAAATAAGGTTCCATAGGTTTTTTAATTTTCGCATCAAACCATTCGTGTCTTGACTCATGAAATAGTACAAAAAGCTCACAGATGTTTTCCATTATGCCTTACTAGTGTTTAACAAGAAACAAAAAGATGCAATTGCAGGATCTAAAGGAAATAGCTTCGAGCACGCACACAACGGCAACAGAAAAGTACTTAGTTACCCGGGACCGGAGTATGAGTGCTTTTACCTTTCCTCCCGGCAACGGCGCTAGAAAAGTACTTGATGTCTACGGATGCTTCTATTCTTGTAGACGGTGTTGGGCCTCCAAGAGCAGAGGTTTGTAGAACGGCAAGTTTCCCTTAAGTGGATCACCCAAGGTTTATCGAACTCGGGAGGAAGAGGTCAAAGATATCCTCTCAAGCAACCCCGCAATCACGATACAAGAAGTATCTTGTGTCCCCTTAAGCTTGGGGATGCGATACGTCTCCGACGTATCGATAATTTCTTATGTTCCATGCCACATTATTGATGATATCTACATGTTTTATGCATACTTTATGTCATATTTATGCATTTTCCGGCACTAACCTATTAACGAGATGCCGAAGAGCCAGTTGTTGTTTGTTTTTGGTTTCAGAAATCCTAGTAAGGAAATATTCTCGGAATTGGACGAAATCAACGCCCAGGGGCCTATTTTACACGAAGCTTCCGAAGACCGGAGGACTTTCAAGTGGGGCGACGAGGCGGCGACACGCCGGGCGGCGCGGCCCACCTCCGGCCGCGCGGCCCGTGTGTGGGCCTCGCGTCGCCTCTTGACCTGCCCTTCCGCCTACATATAGTCTTCGTCGCGAAACCCCCAGTACCGAGAGCCACGATACGGAAAACCTTCCAGAGACGCCGCCGCCGCAAATCCCATCTCGGGGATTCAGGAGCTCCGCACCCTGCCGGAGAGGGGAATCATCTCCTGAGGACTCTTCACCGCCATGGTCGCCTCGGGTGATGAGTGAGTAGTTCACCCCTGGACTATGGGTCCATAGCGGTAGCTAGATGGTCGTCTTCTCCTTATGTGCTTCATTGTCGGATCTTGTGAGCTGCCTAACATGATCAAGATCATCTATCTGTAATGCTATATGTTGTGTTTGTTGGGATCCGATGGATAGAGAATACTATGTTATGTTGATTATCAATCTATTACCTATGTGTTGTTTATGATCTTGCATGCTCTCCGTTATTAGTAGAGGCCTGGCCAAGTTTTTACTCTTAACACCAAGATGGAGTATTTATGCTCGATAGTGGGTTCATGCCTCCATTAAATCTGGGACGGTGACAGAAAGTTCTAAGGTTGTGGATGTGCTGTTGCCACTAGGGATAAAACATTGATGCTATGTCCGAGGATGTAGTTATTGATTACATTACGCACCATACTTAATGCAATTGTCTGTTGTTTGCAACTTAATACCGGAAGGGGTTCGGATGATAACCTGAAGGTGGACTTTTAGGCATAGATGCATGCTGGATAGCGGTCTATGTACTTTGTCGTAATACCCAATTAAATCTCACTATACTCATCATATCATGTATGTGCATGGTCATGCCCTCTCTAATTGTCAATTTCTCAACTGTAATTTGTTCACCCAACATGCTATTTATCTTATGGGAGAGACACCTCTAGTGAACTGTGGACCCCGGTCCATTCTTTTACATTGAATACAATCTACTGCAATACTTGTTCTACTGTTTTCTGCAAACAATCATCATCCACACTATACATCTAATCCTTTGTTACAACAAGCCGGTGAGATTGACAACCTCGCTGTTTCGTTGGGGCAAAGTACTTTGGTTGTGTTGTGCAGGTTCCACGTTGGCGCGGAATCCCTGGTGTTGCGCCGCACTACATCCCGCCGCCATCAACCTTCGACGTGCTTCTTGGCTCCTCCTGGTTCGATAAATCTTGGTTTCTTTCTGAGGGAAAAATTGCTACGGGACGAGCAGGAACTAAGCTTGGGGATGCTGATACGTCTCCGACGTATCGATAATTTCTTATGTTCCATGCCACATTATTGATGATATCTACATGTTTTATGCACACTTTATGTCATATTCGTGCATTTTCCTAACTAACCTATTGACGAGATGCCGAAGGGCCAGTTGCTGTTTTTGGTTCATAAATCCTAGTAAGGAAATATTCTCGAATCGGACGAAATCAAGACCCAGCATCCTATTTTGCCCGAAGCATCCAGAACACCCGAGAACCGCCAGAGAGGGGGCACAGGCCCACGGGACCATAGGCCAGCGCGGCCTGGGTGTGGCCCGCGCCACCCTATGGTGTCGCCGCCTCTTTGACCCTCTGACGCCGCCTCTTCGCCTATAAGAAGCCCCTCGACCTAAAACCTCGAGACGGAAAAAAGCCACGGTACGAGAAACCTTCCAGAGCCGCCGCCATCGCGATGCCAAGATCCTGGGGACAGAGTCTCTCGTTCGGCACGCTGCGGGAAGTGCCCCCTAAGGCTCTCCATCGACACCACCGCCATCTCCATCAACACCCTGCTCCCATGAGGAGGGAGTAGTTCTCCATCGAGGCTCGGGGCTGTACCGGTAGCTATGTGGTTCATCTCTCTCCTATGTACTTCAATACAATAATCTCATGAGTTGCCTTACATGATTGAGATTCATATGATGATGCTTGTAATCTAGATGTCATTATGCTAGTCAAGTGAATTTTACTTATGTGATCTCCGGAGACTCCTTGTCCCACGTGTGTAAAGGTGACAGTGTGTGCACCGTGTGGGTCTCTTAGGCTATATTTCACAGAATACTTATTCACTGTTATGAATGGCGTAGTGAAGTGCTTATTTATATCTCTTTATGATTGCAATGTGTTTTGTATCACAATTCATCTATGTGCTACTCTAGTGATGTTATTAAAGTAGTTTTATTCCTCCCGCACGGTGTAATGGTGACAGTGTGTGCATCCGTGTTAGTACTTGGCGTATGCTATGATCATGATCTCTTGTAGATTGTGAAGTTAACTATTGCTATGATAGTATTGATGTGATCTATTCCTCCTACATAGTGTGAAGGTGACGGTGTGCATGCTGTGTTAGTACTTGGTTTAGTCGTGTTGATCTTTCATGCACTCTAAGGTTATTTAAATATGAACATTGAATTGTGGAGCTTGTTAACTCGGCATTGAGGGTTCGTGTAATCCTACGCAATGTGTTCATCATCCAACAAGAGTGTAGAGTATGCATTTATCTATTCTTTATGTGATCAATGTTGAGAGTGTCCACTAGTGAAAGTGTAATCCCTAGGCCTTGTTCCTAAATATTGCTATCGCTGCTTGTTTACTGTTTTACTGCGTTACTACTACCACCATCAACCACACCAAAGCAAGCTATTTTCTGGCGCCGTTACTACCGCTCATATTCATTCATACCACCTGTATTTCACTATCTCTTCGCCGAACTAGTGCACCTATTAGGTGTGTTGGGGACACAAGAGACTTCTTGCTTTGTGGTTGCAGGGTTGCATGAGAGGGATATCTTTGACCTCTTCCTCCTGAGTTCGATAAACCTTGGGTGATCCACTTAAGGGAAACTTGCTTGTTCTACAAACCTCGCTCTTGGAGGCCCAACACTGTCTACAAGAATAGAAGCACCCGTAGACATCAAGCTATTTTCTGGCGCCGTTGCCGGGAGGAAAGGTAAAAGGTACTCACACTCCGGATCTCGGCTACTAAGCTATTTTCGCCGTTGTAAGTACTCGAAATTTCCTTTAGATTCTGCAATTGCATCTTTTGTTTCTTGTTTACACTAGTTTGGCATAATGGACGACAATGAGCTTCTTATTCTATTTCCTGATTTAAGACATGGATGGTTTGATGCGAAAATTAAAAACCCATGGAACATATTAGTATGAACACTTTGAATACCATTGTTGCTAATGATATGGAAAATTCTAAGCTTGGGGAAGATGGTTTTGATGAGCATGATCTTTTTAGTCCCCCAAGCATTGAGGATAAAATTTACTTTGATGATACTTTGCCTCCTATTTATGATGATTATAATGATAGTGGTCTTTTGGTGCCACCTACTATGGAGAGTAAATTTTATAATGATTATACTATGCCTCCTACACTTGATGAGAATAATAATGATAGCTACTTTGTTGAATTTGCTCCCACTACAACTAATAAAATTGATTATGCCTATGTGGAGAGTAATAATTTTATGCATGAGACTCATGATAAGAATGCTTTATGTGATAGTTATATTGTTGAGTTTGCTCATGTTGCTACAGAAAATTATTATGAGAGAGGAAAATATGGTTGTAGAAATTTTCATGTTACTAAAATGCCTCTCTATGTGCTGAAATTTTTTAAGCTACACTTGTTTTATCGTCCTATGCTTGTTACTTTGCTCTTCATGAACTTGTTTATTTACAAGATTCCTATGCATAGGAAGCATGTTAGACTTAAATTTGTTTTGAATTTGCCTCTTGATGCTCTCTTTTGCTTCAAATACTATTTCTTGCGAGTGCATCATTAAAACTGCTGCAGCCCATCTTAATGGCTATAAAGAAAGAACTTCTTGGGAGATAACCCATGTGTTATTTTGCTACAGTACTTTGTTTTATATTTGCGTCTTGGAAGTTGTTTACTACTGTAGCAACCTCTCCTTATCTTAGTTTTGTGTTTTGTTGTGCCAAGTAAAGTCGTTGATAGTAAGGTTCATACTAGATTTGGATTACTGCGCAGAAACAGATTTCTTTGCTGTCACGAATCTGGGCCTAATTCTCTGTAGGTAACACAGAAAATTATGCCAATTTACGTGAGATATGTACGCAATTTTCATTCGATTTGAGCATTTTCATTTGAGCAAGTCTGGTGCCTCAATAAAATTCGTCTTTACGGACTGTTCTGTTTTGACAGATTCTGCCTTTTATTTCGCATTGCTTCTTTCGTTGTGTTGGGTGGATTTCTTTGTTCCATTACCTTCCAGTAGCTTTGAGCAATGTCCAGAAGTGTTAAGAATGATTGTGTCACCTCTGAACATGTGAGTTTTTAATTATGCACTAACCCTCTAATGAGTTTGTTTCGAGTTTGGTGTGGAGGAAGTTTTCAAGGGTCAAGAGAGGAGGATGATATACTATGATCGAGAAGAGTGAAGAGTCTAAGCTTGGGGATGCCCCGGTGGTTCATCCCTGCATATTTCAAGAAGACTCAAGTATCTAAGCTTGGGGATGCCCAAGGCATCCCCTTCTTCATCGACAAATTATCAGGTTCCTTCTCTTGAAACTATATTTTTATTCGGCCACATCTTATGTACTTTACTTGGAGCGTCTGTGTGCTTTTGTTTTTGTTTTTGTTTTTGTTTGAATAAATGCTTGTGTGGGAGAGAGACACGCTCCGCTGGTTCATATGAACACATGTGTTCTTAGCTTTTAATGTTCATGGCGAAGGTTGAAACTGCTTCGTTAATTGTTATATGGTTGGAATCGGGAAATGCTACATGTAGTAATTGGTAGAATGTCTTGGATAATTTGATACTTGGCAATTGTTGTGCTCATGTTTAAGCTCTTGCATCATATACTTTGCACCCATTAATGAATAAACACCTAGAGCTTGCTAAATTTGGTTTGCATATTTGGTCTCTCTAAAGTCTAGATAATTTCTAGTATTGAGTTTTGAACAACAAGGAAGACGGTGTAGAGTCTTATAATATTTACAATATGTCTTTTATGTGAGTTTTGCTGCACCGGTTCATCCTTGTGTTTGTTTCAAATAACCTTGCTAGCCTAAACCTTGTATCGAGAGGGAATACTTCTCATGCATCCAAAATCCTTGAGCCAGCCACTTTGCCATTTGTGTCCACCATACCTACCTACTACATGGTATTTCTCCGCCATTCCAAAGTAAATTGCTTGAGTGCTACCTTTAAATAATTCAAAATTTATCACCCCTTATTTGTGTCAATGTTTTATAGCTCATGAGGAAGTATGTGGTGTTTATCTTTCGATCTTGTCATTTACTTCGGACAGACTTTCACCAATGGACTAGTGGCTCATCCGCTTATCCAATAATTTTGCAAAAGAGCTGGAAATGGGGTGCCCAGCCCCAATTAATTAATTTGCGTTAATAATTCTCTTCACATGTTTTGCTCTGATCTATCAGTAAGCAACTTAATTTTGCAAATAGACACTCCTTCATGGTATGTGAATGTTGGAAGGCACCCGAGGATTCGGTTAGCCATGGCTTGTGTAAGCAAAAGGTTGGGAGGAGTGTCATCCATAAATAAAGAAAAACTAAACTAAAGTACATGTGTAAACAAAAGAGAAGAGGGATGATCTACCTTGCTGGTAGAGATAACGTCCTTCATGGGAGCCGCTCTTGAAAGTCTGGTTGATGAGGTAGTTAGAGTGCCCACTACCATTCGTTGACAACAACAAACACCTCTCAAATTTTTACTTTTATGCTCTCTTTATGTTTACAAAACCAAAGGTCTAGCACAAATATAGCAATCGATGCTTTCCTCTGCGAAGGACCATTCTTTTACCTTTTATGTTGAGTCAGTTCACCTATCTCTCTCCACCTCAAGAAGCAAACACTTGTGTGAACTGTGCATTGATTCCTACATACTTGCATATTGCACTTGTTATATTGCTTTGCATTGACAAACTATCATTGAGATATACATGTTACAAGTTGAAAGCAACGGCTGAAACTTGATCTTCCATTGTGTTGCTTCAATGCCTCTACTTTAAATTATTGCTTTATGAGTTAACTCTTATGCAAGACTTATTGATGCTTGTCTTGAAGTACTATTCATGAAAAGTCATTGCTTTATGATTCAGTTGTTTACTCATGTCATAGCCATTGTTTTGATCGCTGCATTCATTACATATGTTTACAATATGATCAAGTTTATGATGGCATGTCACTCCAGAAATTATCTTTGTTTATCGTTTACCTGCTCGGGACGAGCAGAACTAAGCTTGGGATCTGATACGTCTCGACGTATCGATAATTTCTTATGTTCCATGCCACATTATTGATGATATCTACATATTTTATGCACACTTTATGTCATATTCGTGCATTTTCCGGAACTAACCTATTGACGAGATGCCGAAGGGCCAGTTCCTGTTTTCTGCTGTTTTTGGTTCCAGAAATCCTAGTAAGGAAATATTCTCGGAATCGGACGAAATCAAGACCCGCATCCTATTTTGCCCGGAAGCATCCGAACAGAGAACCGCCAGAGAGGGGGCACAGGCCCACGGGACCATAGGCCAGCGCGGCCTAGGTGTGGCCCGCGCCACCCTATGGTGTCGCCGCCTCTTTGACCCTCTGACGCCGCCTCTTCGCCTATAAGAAGCCCCTCGACCTAAAACCTCGAGACGGAAAAAGCCACGGTACGAGAAACCTTCCAGAGCCGCCGCCATCGCGAAGCCAAGATCTGGGGGACAGGAGTCTCTGTTCCGGCACGCGGCTGGGCGGGGTGCCCCCGGAAGGCTCCTCCATCGACACTACCGCCATCTCCATCAACGCTGCTGTCTCCCATGAGGAGGGAGTAGTTCTCCATCGAGGCCGTACCGGTAGCTATGTGGTTCATCTCTCTCCTATGTACTTCAATACAATAATCTCATGAGATGCCTTACATGATTGAGATTCATATGATGATGCTTGTAATCTAGATGTCATTATGCTAGTCAAGTGAATTTTACTTATGTGATCTCCGGAGACTCCTTGTCCCACGTGTGTAAAGGTGACAGTGTGTGCACCGTGTGGGTCTCTTAGGCTATATTTCACAGAATACTTATTCACTGTTATGAATGGCGTAGTGAAGTGCTTATTTATATCTCTTTATGATTGCAATGTGTTTTGTATCACAATTCATGTATGTGCTACTCTAGTGATGTTATTAAAGTAGTTTTATTCCTCCTGCACGGTGTAATGGTGACAGTGTGTGCATCCGTGTTAGTACTTGGCGTATGCTATGATCATGATCTCTTGTAGATTGTGAAGTTAACTATTGCTATGATAGTATTGATGTGATCTATTCCTCCTACATAGTGTGAAGGTGACAGTGTGCATGCTGTGTTAGTACTTGGTTTAGTCGTGTTGATCTTTCATGCACTCTAAGGTTATTTAAATATGAACATTGAATTGTGGAGCTTGTTAACTCCGGCATTGAGGGTTCGTGTAATCCTACGCAATGTGTTCATCATCCAACAAGAGTGTAGAGTATGCATTTATCTATTCTCGTTATGTGATCAATGTTGAGAGTGTCCACTAGTGAAAGTGTAATCCCTAGGCCTTGTTCCTAAATATTGCTATCGCTGCTTGTTTACTGTTTTACTGCGTTACTACTGCTACCATATTACCACCATCAACTACACGCCAGCAAGCTATTTTCTGGCGCCGTACTACTGCTCATATTCATTCATACCACTTGTATTTCACTATCTCTTCGCGAACTAGTGCACCTATTAGGTGTGTTGGGGACACAAGAGACTTCTTGCTTTGTGGTTGCAGGGTTGCATGAGAGGGATATCTTTGACCTCTTCCTCCTGAGTTCGATAAACCTTGGGTGATCCACTTAAGGGAAACTTGCTGCTGTTCTACAAACCTCTGCTCTTGGAGGCCCAACACTGTCTACAAGAATAGAAGCTCCCGTAGACATCAATATACTATGATCAAGAAGAGTGAAGAGTCTAAGCTTGGGGATGTCCCCATGGTTCATCCCTGCATATTTCAAGAAGACTCAAGCATCTAAGCTTGGGGATGCCCAAGGCATCCCCTTCTTCATCGACAACTTATCAGGTCACTTCTCTTGAAACTATATTTTTATTCGGTCACATCTTATGTACTTTACTTGGAGCGTCTGTTTGTTTTTGTTTTTGTTTGAATAAAATATGATCCATCATGCTTGTGTGGGAGAGAGACACGCTCCGCTGGTTCATATGAACACATGTGTTCTTAGCTCATAATGTTCATGGCGAAGGTTGAAACTTCGTTAATTGTTATATGGTTGGAAACGGGAAATGCTACATGTGGTAATTAAAATGTCTTGAATAACTTGATACTTGGCAATTGTTGTGCTCATGTTTAATCTCTTGCATCATATACTTTGCACCCATTAATGAAGAAATACATAGAGCTTGCTAAAATTTGCTTTGCATAATTGGTCTCTCTAAGGTCTAGATAATTTCTAGTAAAGAGTTTGAACAACAAGGAAGACGGTGTAGAGTCTTACAATGTTTACAATATGTCTTTTATGTGAGTTTTTGCTGCACCGGTTCATCCTTGTGTTTGTTTCAAATAACCTTGCTAGCCTAAGCCTTGTATCGAGGGAATACTTCTCATGCATCCAAAATCCTTGAGCCAACCACTATGCCATTTGTGTCCACCATACCTACCTAATACATGGTATTTCTCCGCCATTCCAAAGTAAATTGCTTGAGTGATACCTTTAAAATTTCTATCCTTTACCTTTGCAATATATAGCTCATGGGACAAATAGCTTAAAAACTATTGTGGTATTGAATATGTACTTATGCACTTTATCTCTTATTAAGTTGTTTGTTGTGCGGTAACCATGTTTCCTGGGGACGCCATCAACTACTCTTTGTTGAATATCATGTGAGTTGCTATGCATGTCCGTCTTGTCTGAAGTAAGGGAGATTTACCACTCATTTAATGGTTAGAGCATGCATAATGTTAGAGAAGAACATTGGGCCGCTAACTAAAGCCATGATACATGGTGGAAGTTTCAGTTTGGACATATATCCTCAATCTCATATGAGAACATTAATTGTTGCTACATGCTTATGCATTAAAGAGGAGTCCATTATCTGTTGTCTATGTTGTCCCGGTATGGATGTCTAAGTTGAGAATAATCAAAAGCGAGAAATCCAATGCGAGCTTTCTCCTTAGACCTTTGTACAGGCGGCATAGAGGTACCCCTTTGTGACACTTGGTTAAAACATGTGTATTGCGATGACAATCCCGGTAATCCAAGCTAATTAGGACAAGGTGCGGGCACTATTAGTATACTATGCATGAGGCTTGCAACTTGTAAGATATAATTTACATAACACATATGCTTTATTACTACCATTGACAAAATTGTTTCTTGTTTTCAAAACCAAAGCTCTAGCACAAATATAGCAATCAATGCTTCCCTCTGCGAAGGGCCTTTCTTTTACTTTTATGTTGAGTCAGTTCACCTATCTCTCTCCACCTCAAGAAGCAAACACTTGTGTGAACTGTGCATTGATTCCTACATACTTGCATATTGCACTTGTTATATTACTTTACATTGACAATATCCATGAGATATACATGTTATAAGTTGAAAGAAACCGCTGAAACTTAATCTTCCTTTGTGTTGCTTCAATACCTTTACTTTGATTTATTGCTTTATGAGTTAACTCTTATGCAAGACTTATTGATGCTTGTCTTGAAAGTACTATCCATGAAAAGTCTTTGCTTTATGATTCATTTGTTTACTCATGTCATTACCATTGTTTTGATCGCTGCATTCATTACATATGCTTACAATAGTATGATCAAGGTTATGATGGCATGTCACTCCATTATCTTTGTTATCGTTTTACCTGCTCGGGACGAGCAGAAACTAAGCTTGGGGATGCTGATACGTCTCCGACGTATCGATAATTTCTTATGTTCCATGCTACTTTTATGATGATACTCACATGTTTTATACACATTATATGTCATATTTATGCGTTTTCCGGAACTAACCAATTGACGAGATGCCGAAGGGCCAGTTGCTGTTTTCTGCTGTTTTTGGTTTCAGAAATCCTAGTAAGGAAATATTCTCGGAATCGGACGAAATCAACGCCCAGCATCTTAGGATTGCATGAAGCTTCCAGAACACCCGAACATCTGCCACATGAACAAGGTCCACATAGCCACGCAAAAGCCGCGCGCGGCCAAGGGGGGCGCTGCCCGGCACGCCGGGGGCCTCTTCGCCTATATAAAGGTCCCGACCTAAAGGTCCCGAAAAGCCTTCGACTAAAGACGTCCGAGACGCGGCGCACGAGATCCCTGCAAGAAAGGTCTCCGGCTCCGCACGCCGCCGGGACGGGGAAGTCCGGAAGGCTCCTCCATCGACACCACCGTCATCTTCATCAACGCTGCTGTATCCCATGAGGAGGGAGTAGTTCTCCATCGAGGCTAAGGGCTGTACCGGTAGCTATGTGGTTCATCTCTCTCCTATGTACTTCAATACAATAATCTCATGAGCTGCCTTACATGATTGAGTTTCATATGATGATGCTTGTAATCTAGATGTCATTATGCTAGTCAAGTGGGTTTTACTTATGTGATCTCCGGAGACTCCTTGTCCCACGTGTGTAAAGGTGACAGTGTGTGCACCGTGTGGGTCTCTTAGGCTATATTTCACAGAATACTTATTCACTGTTATGAATGGCATAGTGAAGTGCTTATTTATATCCCTTTATGATTGCAATGTGTTTAGTATCACAATTTATCTGTGTGCTACTCTAGTGATGTTATTAAAGTAGTTTATTCCTCCTGCACGGTGTAATGGTGACAGTGTGTGCATCGTGTAGTACTTGGCGTAGGCTATGATCTTGTAGATTATGAAGTTAACTATTGCTATGATGGTATTGATGTGATCTATGCCTCCTTTCGTAGCGTGAAGGTGACAGTGTGCATGCTATGTTAGTACTTGGTTTGGTTATGTTGATCTGTCGTGCACTCTAAGGTTATTTAAACATGAACATCGAATATTGTGGAGCTTGTTAACTCCGGCATTGAGGGTTCGTGTAATCCTACACAGTTAGTGGTGTTCATCATCCAACAAGAGAGTGTAGAGTCTAGCATATATCTATTTATTCTATTATGTGATCAATGTTGAGAGTGTCCACTAGTGAAAGTATGATCCCTAGGCCTTGTTCCTAAATACTGCTACCGCTGCTTGTTTACCGTTTTTTACCGCATCCGTACTTCCCGCAATACCACCCATCAACCACACACGCAAGCTCTTTTTCTCGCGCCGTTACTACTGCTTATACTTATTCATACCACCTGTATTTCACTATCTCTTCGCCGAACTAGTGCACCTATTAGGTGTGTTGGGGACACAAGAGACTTCTTGTATCGTGATTGCAGGGTTGCTTGAGAGGGATATCTTTGACCTCTTCCTCCCTGAGTTCGATAAACCTTGGGTGATCCACTTAAGGGAAACTTGGTGTTGTTCTACAAACCTCTGCTCTTGGAGGCCCAACACTGTCTACAAGAATAGAAGCACCCGTAGACACGAGACGCCGCCGCCGCCAATCCCATCTTGGGATTCAGAGATCGCCCCTCCTGCCGGAGAGAGGAATCATCTCCCGGAGGTCTCTTCATCGCCATGATCGCTCCGGATCGATGTGTGAGTAGTCCACCCCTGGACTATGGGTCCATAGCAGCTAGATGGTTGTCTTCTCCTCATTGTGCTATCATGTTAGATCTTGTGAGTTGCCTATCATGATCAAGATCATCTATTTGTAATCCTTCATGTTGTGTTTGTTGGGATCCGATGAATATTGAATACTATGTCAAGTTGATTATCAATCTATCATATATGTTATTTATGTTCTTGCATGCTCTCCGTTGCTAGTAGAGGCTCTGGCCAAGTTGATACTTGTGACTCCAAGAGGGAGTATTTATGCTCGATAGTGGGTTCATGCCTCCATTAAATCTGGGACAGTGACAGAAAGTTCTAAGGTTGTGGATGTGCCGTTGCCACTAGGGATAAAACATCGATGCTTTGTCTAAGGATATTTTTGTTGATTACATTATGCACCATACTTAATGCAATTGTCTGTTGTTTACAACTTAATACTGGAAGGGGTTCGGATGATAACCTGAAAGTGGACTTTTAGGCATAGATGCATGCTGGATAGCGGTCTATGTACTTTGTCGTAATGCCCTGATTAGATCTCATAGTACTCATCATGATATATGTATGTGCATTGTTATGCCTTCTTTATTTGTCAATTGCCCAACCGTAATTTGTTCACCCAACATCTGCTTATCTTATGGGAGAGACACCTCTAGTGAATGTGGACCCCGGTCCTATTCTTTACATCTGAAATACAATCTACTGCAATTGTTCTTTACTGTTCTTCGCAAACAACCATCATCATCCAAACTATACATCTAATCCTTTGTTTACAGCAAGCCGGTGAGATTGACAACTTGGCCTATGATGAAGGCTTCCGGAGTTACCACTTGAATAATATCAACATCTTTATTATAAGAATCACCAGAGATATAATGCTTGAGTCTTTGTCCATTCACCACTTGTGTGGCATTACCTTGTAGAGAGCTGATTTTAATTGCTCCTGATCGATACACCTCATCAATGACATATGGTCCTTCCCATTTTGAGAGTAATTTCCCTGCGAAAAATCTGAGACGAGACCGATACAATAGGATTTTATTCCAACATTAAATTCTCTTTTGATAATTCTTCTACCATGCCATTTCTTAAATTTCTCTTTAAAGAGTTTATCATTTTCATAAGCTTCATTTCTCCATTCATCTAGAGAACTCAATTGTAGCAATCTTTTCTTACCGGCAAGTTTAGGATCTTTATTTAGTTCTCTCACAGCCCAATAAGCTTTGTGCTCTAGTTCTAAAGGTAAATGGCAAGCTTTCCCATAAACCATTTTATACGGTGACATACCCATGGGATTTTTATAAGCAGTTCTATAAGCCCATAGTGCTTCTTTCAATTTAATAGCCCAGTTCTTTCTAGATTTATTAACAGTCTTTTGCAAGATAGATTTAATCTCTCTATTTGATAATTCCACTTGCCCACTAGTTTGAGGATGATAAGCTGAAGCAATTCTATGATTAATACCATATTTAGCAAGAGTTTTCTAAAACCACCATGAATAAAATGAGAACCTCCATCAGTCATAATATATCTAGGAACTCCAAATCTAGGAAAAATAATATCTAAAAGCATTCTTAAAGAGGTCTCACCATCAGCACTTTTTGTAGGTATGGCTTCCACCCATTTAGTAACATAATCAACACGACAAGTATATGAGTGTTACTTTGAAGAAGGGAAAGGCCCATGAAGTCAAATCCCAACAATCGAATGTTCAATAACAAGAGTATAATTCATAGGCATTTCATTGCGTTCGAGATATTACCAACCCTTTGACATTCATCACAAGATAAAATAAACTTTCTGCATCTTTGAAGAGAGTTGGCCAATAAAAACTGATTGTAGAACCTTATGCCTCTATCTCCCATGATGTCCTCCATAAACACTACCATGACATTTACTCAATATCTCCCGTTGTTCATATTCAGGAACACATCTTCGCAGAATACCATCCACTCCTTCTTATATAAGTGTGGGTCATCCCAAAATAATGCCTCAAGTCATAAAAGAATTTCTCCTTTGCGAGCTGAAAAGGTTGGAGGCAAGTACTTGGATACAATAAAGTTAGCATAATCAAGATACCAAGGACTATCTCGCGAGCTCACCTTTATTACAGCTAATTGTTCATTTGGAAAACTATCATGAACAGGAACAAGATCATAAGTAATATTTTCCAATCTAGACAAATTATCATCAACAGGATTATCAGCACCTTTCCTATCTATAATATGTAAATCAAATTCTTGCAAAAGAAGTACCCATCTAATAAGCTTGGCTTAGCATCTTTCTTTGTCATAAGGTATCTAATTGCAGCATGATCAGTATGAATTGTAACTTTTGAATCAACAATATAGGATCTAAACTTATCACAAGCAAAGACTACATCTAATAATTCTTTTTCAGTTGTAGCATAATTTCTTTGAGCATCAAGAGTTTTGCTAGCATAATGAATAATTCAACTTTTTATCTACTCGTCGTCCAAGAATAGCGCCTACAAGAAATCACTAGCATCACACATAATTTCAAAAGGCAAATTCCAATCGTGAGGTTCAACTACAGGAGCGCTTTCTTTAGAGTTTCAAAAGCTTCCTTACAATCATCATCAAAAACAAAAGGTACATCTTTTTGAAGAAGATTAGTAAGAGCTTTGAAATCTTAGAGAAGTCTTTAATAAATCTCCTATAAAACCCAGCATGACCAAGAACACTACGAATACCTTTAACATCCCTAGGATAGGGCATCTTCTCAATTGCTTCAACTTTAGCTCTATCAACTTCAATACCTCTCTCTAAATTTTATGTCCCAATACAATTCCTTCATTAACCATAAAATGGCATTTCTCCCAATTAAGAACAAGGTTAGTTTCTTCACATCTCTGCAAAACTTTATCAAGGTTTCGCAAGCAATTATCAAAAGAATTCCCATAGACAGAAAAATCATCCATGAATACCTCTACAATACTCTCACAAAAACCATGAAAAATAGCAGACATGCATCTTTGAAAAGTAGCAGGGAGCATAAACCATAAGGCATACGCCTATAAGCATAAGTTCCATAGGGACAAGTGAAAGTGGTTTTTTCTTGATCTTTAGTTTTAACAGCAATTTGTGAAAACCCGAATAACCATCAAGAAAGCAAAAATGAGTATTTTTAGACAACCTTTCTAACATTTGATCAATAAAAGGTAAAGGGTAATGATCTTTCTTAGTAACCTTATTAACTTTTCGATAATCAATGCACATTCTATACCCTACAACTACTTTTTGAGATGAGCTCATCATTATCATTAGGCACAACAGTCATTCCTCCTTTCTTAGGAACACAATGCACATGACTAACCCATCTACTATCAACAATAGGATATATAATACCCTTCAAGAAGTTTTAATACCTCATTCCTTACCACATCCTTCATCTTTGGAATTAGACGACGCTGATGTTCAACAACAGGCTTTGCATCATCTTCCATATTAATAGCATGTTGGCAAATAGAGGGAGAAATCCCCTTCAAGTCATCAAGAGTATAGCCAATAGCTCGGTGTTTCTTCAATATTTCCAATAACCTCTCTTCTCTGAAAGCTTAGAACTAATAATAACAAGATATATTTTGTTATCATCAATATGAGCATACTTAAGATTATCGGGCAATGGTTTTAAATCAAAAACAGGATCTTCCTTTGGTGGTGGTGTTGTACCTAAATCTTCAACTGGCAAGTCATGTTTAAGAATAGGTTGACGAAGGAAAATTTCATCAAGCTCGTTTCTTTCTTCCCTAAAGACTTCACTCTCACTATTCTCCAAATGTTGCCGCAATGATTATTAGGAGCAAGAGCAATAGATGCACACTGTTCAACTCTAAAATCATTATTAGGCAAATCACTTTATAAGGAGTTTTGGAAAATTTAGAGAAATTAAACTCATAAGATTCACAAATTTAGCAAATTTTTTCCTTTTTGCAATCTATAACAGCTCCACAAGTATTTAGGAAAGGTCTACCAAAAATAATAGGACAATACTTACTAGCAGCAGAACCAAGTACCAAAAAGTCAGCAGGATATTTAATCTTACCACATAGAACTTCCACATCTCGAACAATACCAATAGGAGAGATAGTTTCTCTATTAGCTAGCCGAATAACCACATCAATGTCTTCAAGTTCACAAGAACCAATTTCATGCATGATCTCCGTATAAAGCTCATAAGGAATGGCACTAATACTTGCACCAATGTCACATAAACCATAATAACAATGATCACCAATTCTAACAGAGAGCATAGGAACACTGGCTTTCCTAGACTTATTAGGATGCGAAACAATATTAGAAGCATCTTCACAAAAAATAATATGACCATCTTCTACATTTTCAGTCACAAGATCTTTAATTATTGCAACAACAGGTTCAACCTTTATTTGTTCTTCATGTTCTATAGGTTTCTTTGCACTTTTATTAACCGCACTAGATATAACAGAGTACTCCTTCATTTTAGGGAAAGGAGTATTTTCAATATAAGCTTCAGGAATAATATGATCAACAGTTTCAATTATAGCATATTTATTTATAGATGAATCAATTTTATCTTTATATGGTTCATGATACTTATCAAAATTCTTCCTAGGCAATTCAAAGTGAGAGGCAAAAGCTTTATAAAAGTTTGCAACAACTTGAGAATCAAGACCATAAGTAGCACTCATATTACGAAATTTATCGGATCCATAAAAACTTCAATGCATTTATAATCATAGTTTATACCCCTCTCTATCTTTGTCGTTCTCCCATCCTTCAGTATTCTCCTGGATCCGATCAAGAAGGTCCCTTTAAACTCTTCTTTGTTGCATGTAAATGATCCAGAACAAGAAGTATCCAGCAAAGTCTTATCTTGAAAAGACAATCTTGCATAGAAATTATCAATAATAATATTACCAGGAAGCTCATGAATGGGGCATTTGAGCATTAAAGACTTCAATCTCCCCAAGCTTGGGCAATACTTTCTCCATCATGAGGCCAGAAATTATATATGCGGTTCCGATCTGTGTGAATTTCACTTGGAGGATAGAATTTGGAGTAAAATAAAGGCACAACGTCCTCCCAATTAAGAGAATCCCTATTCTTCAACAATTTATACCAGTGCGCTGCTTTACCAGACAGCGATATAGAGAATAGTTTCTTCCTAACTTCATCCATAGCAATACCCGCACATTTGAATAACCCGCATAATTCATGTAAAACAATAAATGATCACCAGGATGGACAGTTCCATCCCCTTCATAGCGGTTATCCACAACACGTTCAATAATTTTCATAGGTATTTTGTATGGAACCCTTGCTCACCTGGCGCATCCAGCATCGGCAACACAGTAGAGAGTTTTCCAACTAGGGCTGCAAGAGAAGACCCTTCCTCGTAGCGACGGCCCGCAAAGCCTCCCCGGTCACACGTCCGATGCTATCGCAGGGCGTGCCACCCGACCTATACCGGTCAGGAAGGTGTTGGATGATGCCTCGCTTAGTTTCTGTAGGCATACACGTAAACGTTAAATACGAGCCTCGATCGTTCTCGGTTATCCCGTGAATCGGCCAAAGAGCCGATCCACCCATGATTCGTACAAGGTACGAATATATGGTGGTCCTGCTTGATCAAGATAAAGTTAAAACGATCTACGACGATTTAGGTTTTCACCGCATAATCGATCATCCTACTCACGATTGGGCCTCGCGCTCGCGTACGGTGATCGTAAGCCGGTCCTAGACAAGGCCTAAAAACCAACACGAGGTTGATCCCCGGAACATCCCGTCTAGGGCTAGCAAACTACACCACGCCGCCGGATCCTCCAACCCTTTGTAAGGCCTAACTATTGCGGATATTAAACTAATCCTTGACGAACAAGGAGCAACCGTAACGGATCGGATCTACTAAACTATGATCAAGCGGGGTGCCGCCCCTACACCTAAGATAGGTGTAAGGGGTTGCACTCACGACGCATATGATACGAAGAACAATGCTAACCCTAACACATCTAAGATAACTACGTTGCTCGCCATCAAAAGGCTTCAGTACGAGCAACGCATGAACAACGTGGGCAGGCTTGTGCTGATCGCAAGATGCGATCTAGGCAGCATGGTGCTTACCGGAGAAACCCTCGAGACGAAGGAGTTGGCGATGCGCCGAGATTTGTTGTGTTGAACGTTGGTTGTTGTTTATTCCATAAACCCTAGATACATATTTATAGTCCAAGGGACTTTCTAATTCGGGTGTGCACCTAACCGTGCACGGGTAAAACTCTAATTCCTAACCGACACGCATCCTACTATGGTACATATACATGGGCAAACTAGCCCAAACTTTGCATGTAAGGCCGATTCACGTATTTCTTCTATACATATTCTTCAAGTCCATCTTGATCGCGGCCCACCTCTGACTCGGTCAAATTCTGGTGATAACACATGCCCCCCTGGTTTTGGAAATGTCATTTCCAAAATCATTACGCTTTTCTTTCGTCGGGTCATGTCGTGGCAGAGCAGAAACCGCAGAATCTTCCATCATTACGCCTCGCCTCCCTTCTCTGTACAAATTGACAATTTCGGCATCACGTCCTCGAGAACCGTCATGGCATTAAATCTCCACTACACTCCCTTTATTTATCTGTGCCAAACGGTTCACCACTCCATCCCCTTGCTCTGTTCTGTCCACCAGCGCCAAAAAACCCTCTCCCCCTGTAGCAATGTCTTCCTCCTCCTCTTCCCCCTCAGGCCTCCCCCTCCAATCGTCGCCGAAGAACAAGAAAGAGGACGACCTCCATTCCGGGGCGAACCCCATCTCCTCCGACAAGGAGAAGAAAGAAGGAGAAGTGGAGAAGACCAAGGCCTCCCCCTCCGCCAGGCTCCCGTCGAAGAAGCGCTCCCGCATGTGGGCGGACAGCGAGGACGAAGATGATGACGAGGAAGGAGAAGAGGAGGAGGAAGATGATTCCTCCTCTTCCGCTGGATATCCGCCGACGAAGCGCTTCCGCAGCTTGGGCGGACAGCGAGGATGATGATGATGACGAGGAAGAAGAGGCTCGGCCGAGGCCTGGGCAGCAGCGACGAGGAAGCCTCCGGAGGTAGCGCGGCGGCAACTCCGATGCCGACGATGATGCTACGAGGATTAGGCAATGTAGCATTAGTAATTGGTCAATCGGCTCTTCTTTTGTTCTTCTTTGAGCAGTCGGCTCTTCATTGTAAGAAATCCCAATATTAATGAAGAATTTCCCTTAACTTGATTTCGCCGATTTCTTTTCGCACTGATTTAGCCGATTGTTAATTTGATCCCCGCTCAATAAGCCGATGGCAACGTATCGGTAACCTGCGAACCTTGTCCAAATTCAGATCCCCAAGCTTTCAACCGAACAGGTCCAATCCGCAGTCACTGAGCATAGTGTTGGATTTAACGGCAAAACCCCGAAATAATGCCTCGGCCTCATCATTAACCTCAGGTTTTCAGACATTCTCCCGCCAGACCCTTTTCTTCCAACTCCCCTTTGCTTTCAGGGGCTCTCTGGGACCACTGCTATCTCAACCCGGAGGTTGGATACGATACTTCTGCAGGATAGGCACCACTCATCCACAGATTTCCTTTCGATAGTCTATAACATAAGTTTGAAATCCTGTTCTGTTTTCTTGTAGTAACCAAACCTCAGAACAGTTGAGATTGCAGAGCCAGCCGATTTTAACAAAATCGGCTCCCTATAGCAAAGGGGTCCTTCAGGGCAAGCTGCCCCCCGAGTGTTAGTCAAGGCGAGAAAGATAGTGAGTCAGCCAAATGTGCCGCCATTGGCCTCACATCACAATGCAGAACCAACCGATTTCAACAAAATCGGCTCCCCAGAGCAGAGAACCTTCAGGGTGAGCTGCCCCGAGCCTTTCAGCCCACTTCTTGCGCCTTGTCGGTCGATCGGCTCTTTCCTTTGGCGGTTTTGATGTAACCCATTCTTAACCTGATCTGCACACCCATGCTGCTCTTGGCATTGTTCTTGAAGAGAGGATCTGAGCCATTAAACCACTCCCTTGAGGAGTTCTTCCATTAGAGGCTCTCTTCGGCTTTATATCCTTAAGTCGATGTCTGCTGCATCGGCTGTGCTTAAAAATTTTTGAATTTTTTACGGCCGATTTATGTATCGGCCCCTGATGTCTACGAGAGCTTCTATTCTTGTAGACAGTGTTGGGCCTCCAAGAGCAGAGGTTTGTAGAACAGCAGCAAGTTTAAGTGGATACCCAAGGTTTATCGAACTCAGGGAGGAAGAGGTCAAAGATATCCCTCTCATGCAACCCTGCAACCACAAAGCAAGAAGTCTCTTGTGTCCCCAACACACCCAATAGGTGCACTAGTTCGGCGAAGAGATAGTGAAATACAGGTGGTATGAATAAGTGGTAGCAACGGCACAAGAAAAGTGCTTTGCCCAGGACAATAAACAAGCAGTAGTAACGCAGAAGTAGTAACGCAGTAAAACAGTAAACAAGCAGCGATAGCAGTATTTAGGAACAAGGCCTAGGGATTAGACTTTCACTAGTGGACACTCTCAACATTGATCACATAACAATAGATAAATGCATCTACACTCTTGTTGGATGATGAACACATTGCGTAGGATTACACGAACCCTCAATGCCGGAGTTAACAAGCTCCACAATAATGCTCATATTTTAGTAACCTTTAGTGTAAGATAGATCAAAAGACTAAACCAAGTACTAGCATAGCATGCACACTGTCACCTTCATGCATATGTAGGAGGAATAGATCACATCAATATTATCATAGCAATAGTTAACCTCGCAATCTACAAGAGATCATGATCATAGCATAAACCAAGTACTAACACGGTGCACACACTGTCACCTTTACACACGTGCAGGAGGAATAAAACTACTTTAATAACATTGCTAGAGTAGCACATAGATAAATTGTGATACAAACACATTGCAATCATAAAGAGATATAAATAAGCACCTCACTATGCCATTCAACAATGAATAAGTATTCTGTGAAATATAGCCTAAGAGACCCACACGGTGCACACACTGTCACCTTTACACACGTGGGACAAGGAGTCTCCGGAGATCACATAAGTAAAACTCACTTGACTAGCATAATGACATCTAGATTACAAGCATCATCATATGAATCTCAATCATGTAAGGCAGCTCATGAGATTATTGTATTGGAAGTACATAGGAGAGAGATGACCACATAGCTACCGGGACAGCCCCGAGCCTCGATGGAGAAACTCCCTCCTCATGGGAGCAGCAGCTGTGATGAAGATGGCGGTGGAGGCAGCGGTGTCGATGGAGAAGCCTTCCGGGGCACTTCTCCAGCTCCGGCAGGGTGCCGAACAGACTCCTGTTCCCGAATCTTGGCTTGCGACGGCGGAGGCTCGGAAGGTTTTCCGTATCGTGGTTCTTCGCATCAGGGTTTTCGCGGAGGCTTTATATAGGCGAAGAGGCGGCGCAAGAGGGTCGGGGTGGCCACACCATAGGTCGGCGCGGCCAGGGCTCCGGGCACCCTATCATCCGGCCACAGGCCCTCCGCGGCTCGGGTGTTCCGGATGCTTCCCGTGAAAATAGGAACTCGGGTCTTGATTTCGTCCGATTCCGAGAATATTTCGTTACTAGGATTTCTGAAACCAAAAACAGCAAACAACAACTGCTCTTTCTACATCTTGTTAATAGGTTAGTTCCAAAATGCACGAATATGACATAAAGTGTGCATAAAACATGTAGGTATCATCAATAATATGGCATAGAACATAAGAAATTATCGATACGTCGGAGACGTATCAAGCATCCCTGCTTAGTTCGCTCGTCCCGAGCAGGTAAAAGGATAACAAAGATAATTTCTGAAGATATGCCATCATAACCTTGAACATACTATTTGTAAACATATGTAGTGAATGCAGCGATCAAAACAATGGTAATGACATGAGTAAACAAGTGAATCATAAAGCAAAGACTTTTCATGAATAGTACTTCAAGACAAGTATTAATAAGTCTTGCATAAGAGTTAACTCATAAAGCAATAAATCAAAGTAAAGGTATTGAAGCAACACAAAGGAAGATTAAGTTTCAACGGTTGCTTTCAACTTGTAAGATGTATATCTCATGGATAATTGTCAACATAGAGTAATATAACAAGTACAATATGCAAGTATGTAGGAATCAATGCACAGTTCACACAAGTGTTTGCTTCTTGAGGTGGAGAGAGATAGGTGAACTGACTCAACATAAAAGTAAAAAGAATGGTCCTTCAAAGAGGAAAGCATCGATTGCTATATTTGTGCTAGAGCTTTTATTTTGAAAACATGAAACAATTTTGTCAACGGTAGTAATAAAGCATATGAGTTATGTAAATTATATCTTACAAGTTGCAAGCCTCATGCATAGTATACTAATAGTGCCCGCACCTTGTCCTAATTAGCTTGGACTACCGGATCATCGCAATACACATGTTTTAACCAAGTGTCACAATGGGGTACCTCTATGCCGCCTGTACAAAGGTCTAAGGAGAAAGCTCGCATTTTGGATTTCTCGCTTTTGATTATTCTCAACTTAGACATCCATACCGGGACAACATAGACAACAGATAATGGACTCTCTTTAATGCATAAGCATGTGGCAACAATTATTATTCTCATATGAGATTGAGGATATATGTCCAAAACTGAAACTTCCACCATGAATCATGGCTTTAGTTAGCGGCCCAATGTTCTTCTCTAACAATATGCATGCTCCAACCATTAAGGTGGTAGATCTCTCTTACTTCAGACAAGACGGACATGCATAGCAACTCACATGATATTCAACAAAGAATAGTTGATGGCGTCCCCGAAACATGGTTATCGCACAACAAGCAACTTAATAAGAGATAAAGTGCATAAGTACATATTCAATACCACAATAGTTTTTAAGCTATTTGTCCCATGAGCTATATATTGCAAAGGTGAATGATGGAATTTTAATGGTAGCACTCAAGCAATTTACTTTGGAATGGCGGATAAATACCATGTAGTAGGTAGGTATGGTGGACACAAATGGCATAGTGGTTGGCTCAAGGATTTTTGGAAGTATTCCCTCTCGATACAAGGTTTAGGCTAGCAAGGTTATTTGAAACAAACACAAGGATGAACGGTACAGCGAAACTCACATAAAAGACATATTGTAAACATTATAAGACTCTACAATCGTCTTCCTTGTTGTTCAAAACTCAATACTAGATATTATCTAGACTCTAGATAAACCAAATATGCAAACCAAATTAGCAAGCTCTAAGTGTCATTAATGGGTGCAAAGTATATGATGCAAGAGCTTAAACATGGAACAAAAATTGCCAAGTATCACATTATCCAAGACATTATAGCAATTTACTACATGTATCATTTTCCAATTCCAACCATATAACAAATTAACGAAGAAGAAACTTCGCCATGAAAATTAAAAGCTAAGAACACATGTGTTCATATGAACCAGCGGAGCGTGTCTCTCTCCACACAAGCATTTATTCAAACAAAAACAAAAACAAAAGCACACAGACGCTCCAAGTAAAGTACATAAGATGTGGCCGAATAAAATATAGTTTCAAGAGAAGGAACCTGATAATTTGTCGATGAAGAAGGGGATGCCTTGGGCATCCCAAGCTTAGACGCTTGAGTCTTCTTAGAATATGCAGGGGTGAACCACCGGGGCATCCCCAAGCTTAGAGTTTTCACTCTCCTTGATCATAGTATATCATCCTCCTCTCTTGACCCTTGAAAACTTCCTCCACACCAAACTCAAAACAAACTCATTAGAGGGTTAGTGCATAATAAAAATTAACATGTTCAGAGGTGACACAATCATTCTTAACACTTCTGGACATTGCATAAAGCAACTGGACATTAATGGATCAAAGAAATTCATCCAACATAGCAAAAGAGGCAATGCGAAATAAAAGGCAGAATCTGTCAAAACAGAATAGTCCGTAAAGATGGATTTTATTAGGGCACCAGACTTGCTCAAATGAAAATGCCCAAATTGAATGAAAGTTGCGTACATATCTGAGGATCACTCACGTGAATTGGCAATTTTCTGAGTTACCTACAGAGAATTAGACCCAGATTCGTGACAGCAAAGAAATCTGGAACTGCGCAGTAATCCAAATCTAGTATTTACTTTACTATCAAAGACTTTACTTGGCACAACAAAACAAAAAACTAAGATAAGGAGAGGTTGCTACAGTAGTAAACAACTTCCAAGACACAAATATAAAACAAATTACTGTAGCAAAATAACACATGGGTTATCTCCCAAGAAGTTCTTTCTTTATAGCCATTAAGATGGGCTCAGCAGTTTTAATGATGCACTCGCAAGAAATAGTAGTTGAAGCAAAAGAGAGCATCAAGAGGCAAATTCAAAACACTTAAGTCTAACATGCTTCCTATGCATAGGAATCTTGTAAATAAACAAGTTCATGAAGAGCAAAGTAACAAGCATAGGAAGATAAAACAAGTGTAGCTTCAAAAATTTCAGCACATAGAGAGGCATTTTAGTAACATGAAAATTTCTACAACCATATTTTCCTCTCTCATAATAACTTAGTAGCATCATGAGCAAACTCAACAATATAACTATCACATAAAGCATTCTTATCATAAGTCTCATGCTTAAAATTATTACTCTCCACATAAGCATAATCAATTTTATTAGTAATAGCGGGAGCAAATTCAACAAAGTAGCTATCATTATTATTCTCTTCAAGTGTAGGAGGCATAGTATAATCACAATAAAATTTACTCTCCATAGTAGGTTGTACCAAAAGACCACTATTATAATCATCATAAATAGGAGGCAAAGTATCATCAAAGAAAATTTTCTCCTCAATGCTTGGGGGACTATCATGAAACCGGCTTCCCCAAGCTTAGAACTTTCTACATTATTATCAACAATGGTGTTCAAAGCGTTCATACTAATATTACTACCAGCATGCAAATAAGATTCCATAGGTTTTTTAATTTTCGCATCAAACAATCCATGTCTTAAATCAGGAAATAGAATAAGAAGCTCATTGTTGACCATTATGCCAAACTAGTGTAAAAAAAAAACAAAAAGATGCAATTGCAGGATCTAAAGGAAATAGCTTCGAGCACAAACACAATGGCACGGAAAAGTAATTTGGAACCGAGTATGAGTGCCTTTTTACCTTTCCTCCCCGGCAACGGCGCCATAAAAGTGCTTGATGTCTACGGGAGCTTCTATTCTTGTAGAGATGTTGTTGGGCCTCCAAGAGCAGAGGTTTGTAGAACAGCAGCAAGTTTCCCTTAAGTGGATACCCAAGGTTTATCGAACTCAGGAGGAAGAGGTCAAAGATATCCCTCTCATGCAACCCCGCAACCACAAAGCAAGAAGTCTCTTGTGTCCCCAAACACCCAATAGGTGCACTAATTGCGAAGAGATAGTGAAATAGGTGGTATGAAGTGGTAGCAAAGGCACAGAAAGTGCTTTGCCAGATGAAACAAGCAAAAAGAGTAACGCAAAGAAATAGTAACGCAAAGAAAAACGAAACAAGCACGATAATAAAGATTTAGGAACAAGGCCTAGGGATTAGACTTTCACTAGTGGACACTCAACATTGATCACATAACAGAATAGATAAATGCATACTCTACACTCTTGTTGGATGATGAACACATTGCGTAGGATTACACGAACCCTCAATGCCGGAGTTAACAAGCTCCACAATAATGCTCATATTTTAGTAACCTTTAGTGTAAGATAGATCAAAAGACTAAACCAAGTACTAGCATAGCATGCACACTGTCACCTTCATGCATATGTAGGAGGAATAGATCACATCAATATTATCATAGCAATAGTTAACTTCGCAACCTACAAGAGATCATGATCATAGCATAAACCAAGTACTAACACGGTGCACACACTGTCACCTTTACACGTGCAGGAGGAATAAAACTACTTTAATAACATTGCTAGAGTAGCACATAGATAAATTGTGATACAAACACATTGCAATCATAAAGAGATATAAATAAGCACCTCACTATGCCATTCAACAGTGAATAAGTACTTCGTGAAATATAGCCTAAGAGACCCACACGGTGCACACACGGTCACCTTTACACACGTGGGACAAGGAGTCTCCGGAGATCACATAAGTAAAACTCACTTGACTAGCATAATGACATCTAGATTACAAGTCATCATATGAATCTCAATCATGTAAGGCAGCTCATGAGATTATTGTATTGAAGTACATAGGAGAGAGATGACCACATAGCTACCGGTAGAGCCCCGAGCCTCGGCGGAGAACTACTCCCTCCTCATGGAGGCAATGTGATGAAGATGGCGGTGGAGATGGCAGCGGTGTCGATGGAGAAGCCTTCCGGGGCACTTCCCTGCCCGGTGGTGCCGGAACAGAGACTCATGTCCCCCAGATCTTGGCTTCGCGATGGCGGCGGCTCTGGAAGGTTTTCCGTATCGTGGTTCTCTAGGGTTTTCACGACGGAGGCTTTATATAGGCGAAGAGGCGGCGCAGAGGGTCGAAGGGTGGCCACACCATAGGTCGGCGCGGCCGTGGCACGCCACCCTATCATCCTGGGCCCATAGGGCCCCCTCCGGCGCTCTAGTGTCTCCGGATGCTTCCGTGAAAATAGGAACCGGGGTCTTGATTTCGTCCGATTCCGAGAATATTTCGTTACTAGGATTTCTGAAACCAAAAACAGCAGAACAACAACTTGCTCTTCGGCATCTTGTTAATAGGTTAGTTCCGTAAAATGCACGAATATGACATTAAGTGTGCATAAAACATGTAGCATCATCTATGCATAAAAAATAAGAAATTATCGATACGTCGGAGACGTATCAGCCCCCATACTTCAATACCCATCTTGAAAGAATATCTTGGGCTGCTGGGCATTTGCAAGACACTCCTACTGCATATCCTCGTGTTCTATTACCTGGGTGCCCCCCCGAGCCGATTCTGTCAAGAGAATTGATGGTATCGGCTCTTTAGGTAGTCCCTGCTGGGTCAAACGTTGGTGATGGTGAGGATAATTTTGGCCGATTGCTGGAATCGGCCTCCACGTTGCTTGTTCGATGAAGGTTTTGTAATGTCCCTCCATAAATTTTGGGGCCGATCACAAGGATCAGCCTCGCCACGTTTGCTCATTGATTTGCTCCAGCTACGGTTAGGCTGGATACGACCAGCCAACCCATCCTCTGTCTTGATGCGCTTGCGTCCACCTTGAGTGCATCGTTTAATCCTCGAGCAGTAAACTCCGTTGGGAGGATGAACACCATGTTTGTGCCAGCCGATGTCTCATCATCGGCTTTCCTTTGCTTGGGGCGCCACTCTTTTCTTCGTAACCCTCTTCGTCCAGGGTTCGCTGAATTTTGGCGGCCAGATCAGGCCGTGCCTTCCTCAACGTGTGCAGTATAATCTTCGCTCTTTCCAACCCACGCGGACGCCGAACCCTTCGTTTTTGGAGGCCGAGCCCATCGCACCACCTGCCGATGATACTTGTCTTCTTCATCATCGTCCTCTAGTTCCCCGAGATCTTCCACCCGAGCAGACTCAGCGCGCTCGTTCCGAGGCGGGAGAGGCCCTAGGCGCTTGAACACGGACACGTTAGCCGCATCCTTCTTCTTCGTTTGCATTCGGGCCGATTGTTGCAATCGGCTCATTCCAACCCAGCAGTTGTCCGAAGAAGGTCCAGGTGCCTATCCACGTGGTCTTGCCTCTGACTTTCCCTTGGCGTGGCGCTCGTATCGCTCCTCGTCGTGATCATGCCGACGACGTCTCCCGTCGTCCCTAGCCGACGATCTTTTCATCATCGCGTCGTATCGCTCGGCTGGTCATACCGACTCCACACTTGTTGAGGAGGTGATCGAGAGAGGTCGTTGATATCTTATGTTCTTCACTTCTCCCTCCGTGACGAGCGCTACCGCTTGGCGCTTCCGATCGCGTGGAGCAAGCCTCCTCTGTCTTTGCTATGAGAGCAGCTGCCCTCATCCCCGTCCTTACCAGTGGTGCCTGGTCCCACCATGTTGATATTGTATGAGAAAATCTGGGCACCCTCCATGGTAAGTATTCCACCATGTTAACGGCGGAAGGGGTGTGTGTCGCACCTTCATGGCGTACTAGTTTAAAATTAGCCGTCCATTTTCTATCGCCATTTGGATCTGCTGCCGCACACCTGGGTCGTTGGTGGTGTGGGTGAACGTGTTATGCCACTTGCAGTATGGTTTCCGTTCAGCTCCTGCACCGTAGGGATCTTGTGGCCTTCGGGTAACTTCTTCCGTGAGTAGAGATCGAAAATCTGCTCAGTTTTGGTCACGTCGAAGTCGAACCCCCTTGGAGGCCGGCTTTACCCATTTGCAGGACACGGGGCCTGCCGCTCGAGTCCATTCAGCCACTGCTACCTCTCGATCTCCCGCAGCACCTTCATCCTCGTCTGCCTCAACCAGGGCCACCGCACGCTTGAATTTGTCCTGGTAAACATCTGTGGCGCTGTTCATATGCTGACAGCCTGCACCATGTGCGCCAATGAAGGGTAGTCTGCTTGGGAGGCCACGTCCTTGATCACCAACTCGACTGCTTCTTTTTCACTTACGTGAACCGAATAGCATCGGTCCTCACGGTCCTGGAAGCGCTGGATTCCGACACCGTTTCTCCACGCTCTGACGTATTTGTGCTAGATCGGCAATGCCACCTCTTAAGCTCAGTGATACCGCTCATGGAACCGTCTTCCAACTGCTTCCAAGTCCGATTGAGTTCGGTGGCGCGATGTGTACCACCGAAAGCCGATCCCGTGAGGGACTGTGCGAAGAACCTCACACGCAGCTCGTCTGACGCTGAGATCATGCCCAGTTGTGCCAAATATCGGCTCACATGCTCGATGGAGCGGAACCATCCGATCCACTAAACTTTGTGAAGTCCGGAGCCGATATTTGGGTGGTAGCGGGATCAATTCGTATGGGGTACGGCTTGGTATAGCCGAACGTCTTCCTTTTCGGCATCATGCCGAACTGATCTCTTCAGACCACAAATCTGATCCGGTGATGGGAAGGTGACGAACCCCGAAGATTCGCTGTGGTGGCATACTTAACCAACCATGCTTGCTTTTCCGCTTTCCGAGCCAACCGCAGAGCTGGGCTCGAGGTTTGTCGGAGGCGTATTTAGCTAGCCACGTTTGCTTCTCAAGATCCGCTCCCGACGTTCCTCCTGCTGTTTCAGAGGCTCCCTGCTGTCGTGCTGGTCGAGAGTGCCCAGGTCTGCAGCTCGGCACATATGCGCACGCGTATCCGTGCGGGATCTCCTTGGCTCAGGTAGGAATTGGTAGTCACTAGGATCACCACCAATTTTGTAGACGACGTATGCCGATGAGTTCGGCACTTCCGGTGTTGCCCATGCGAACGGCAGCGGTGGATGGGATGGAGTGGCATCTCTCCTTGTAAGTCCCCAGAGCTGGTCCCGACGGAGAATACCGATGGCTCATGATTTCCTGGATCACGCGCAGACACGCTCCAAAGTGTTCACCAGGCTCAGAGTGGCGGTGCAGCGAGTGAGCCACCATGTAGTTGATCTCCTGACGCAGCGACCTGGTGTTCTTCTGACGGGGCGGACAGGTCCACTCCATCGAGTGCGCCTTCAGGTGAGAACCCCTTCCATGACGCCATGGGAGCGGGTTGTGGAAAGAGCCGATGAGTTCGGCTTCGAGGACCGCCTTGATTTCGTCATGCTTCTTCTTGAGCTCGTCAGTGCATCCTCGTACTTGACCGGAGTGCTTTCCGCCATCTCGGATGTAGACTGCGATGCGGTGGATGTCGAAGATTGTCCCACCGGCGTGCCGAATGTGTTGCGGTCGAACCCACTGGCGGCAGGCACCGGCAACACAGTAGAGCCGGGAACAACTAGGGCTGCGGCTGGCCCCAGTCCCTCAGAGCGACGGCCCGCAAAGCCTCCTGGTCACATGTCCGATGCTATCGCAAGGGCGTGCCACCTGACCTATACCTGGTCAGGAAGGTGTTGGATGATGCCTCGCTAAGTTTCCTGCAGGGCATACACGTAAACGTTAAATACGAGCCTCGATCGGCTCTGGGTTATCCTGTGAATCGGCTCAAAGAGCCGATCCACCCATGATTCGTACAAGGTGGCCGAATATATGGTGGTCCTGCTTGATCAAGATAAAGTTAAAACGATCTACGACGCATAATCGGATCATCCTACTCACGATTGGGCCTCGCGCTCGCGCACGGTGATCAGCTGTCCAAAGCCTAAAAACCAACACGAGGTTGATCCCGGAACATCCTGTCTAGGGCTAGCAAACTACACCCTACACGCCGCTGGATCCTCCAACCCTTTGTAAGGCCTAACTATTGCGGATATTAAACTAATCCTTGACGAACAAGGAGCAACCGTAACGGATCGGATCTACTAAACTATGATCAGGTCGCCCCTACACCTAAGATAGATGTAAGGGCTAGATGTATAAGGGTTGCACTACGACAGCATATGATACGAAGAACAATGCTAACCCTAACACATCTAAGATAACTACGTTGCTCACCATCAAAAAGGCTTCAGCACGAGCAACGCATGAACAACGTGGGTAGGCTTGTGCTGCCGATGCGATCTAGGCAGCATGGTGCTGAAGAGAAACCTCGAGGACGAAGGAGTTGGCGATGCGCCGATTTGTTGTGTTGAACATTGGTTGTTGTTTATTCCATAAACCCTAGATACATATTTATAGTCCAAGGGACTTTCTAATTGAGGCGTGCACCTAACCGTAAAACTCTAACTCCTAACAGACACGTATCCTACTATGGTACAGATACATGGGCAAACTAGCCCAAACTTTGCATGTAAGGCCGATTCACGTATTTCTTCTATACATATTCTTCAAGTCCATCTTGATCGCGGCCCACCTCTGACTCGGTCAAATTCTGGTGATAACAGAACCTCATTCTCACCTGGCGCCTCATCCACTACCTTTGCAGTAGTAGTAGATTTCCCAAAGAGGAATTAAGAGAAGACCTCTCCATAATGAATTATAGCAGCAGGCAGAAATAAAAACAGCACGTACAGTAAAGATTTTCCTTACCAATTCCACTTACCAATAGCGCTTCACTCCCCGGCAACGGCGCCCGAAAATAGTCTTGATGACCCACAAGTATAGGAGGTGTATCGTAGTACTTTCGATAAATAAGAGTGTCGAACCCAACGAGGAGCAAAAGGTGTTGACAAACAGTTTCGATGAAGAATTCACTGTAAATGCTCATACAAGTATTCGGTTTTGATATAAAGGTAAATAAAGTACAAGTAAGTAAATGCGAGAGAAATAATTGCAGCGAGTGGCCCAATCCTTTTAGCACACGGTTTGTTTACTTATAATGACCAAACGTTTTCGAGGACACACGGGAATTTAGTCTAGTGCTTTCGCTTCATATAGCTGATTAATCTTCATTGTTTTGATAAGTGTTGTGTGGGTGAACCTATGCTAATGCACCGCCCTTCCTAGGACTAATACATACTTGTGATTATACCCCTTGCAAGCATCCGCAACTACAAGAAAGTAATTAAGATAAATCTAACCACAGCCTTAAACTCTGAGATCCTGTTATCCTCCCCGCATCGATATACTAACGGGGGTTTAGGCTGTCACTCCGGCAACCCCGCAATCAGCAAACGAATACAAGATGCACTCCCCAGGCCCATAAATGTGAAGTGTCATGTAGTCGACGTTCACATGACACCACTAGAAGAATAACACCACAACTTAAATATCATAACATTGAATACTAACCAACATAATTCACTACTAACATTTAGACTTCACCCATGTCCTCAAGAACTAAACGAACTACTCACGAGACATCATATGGAACATGATCAGAGGTGATATGTGTTTGACACGAGAAAAACGTCCGCGGAAGACAGATGCGCTACGTTGAGGGGGAGGATGGTAGCGTGTTTTTCTCATGCGTCGGGGTAAAATAAAAGAAGTGCGGGCGTGCTAGTGTACCGTAGTACACAAGAAAAAGATAGGGAAGCATGCATTTCATTAATCTCTCTTGGAGAAACAAAG
This sequence comes from Lolium multiflorum, assembly GCA_030979885.1. Lineage (NCBI taxonomy): Eukaryota > Viridiplantae > Streptophyta > Magnoliopsida > Poales > Poaceae > Lolium > Lolium multiflorum. The sequence goes on along the minus strand of JAUUTY010000212.1, from coordinate 40,309 downwards.
TACAAGTTCCCGAATACAAAGCGCTCCGTGGCCTGCTTGCGCGGCCAGCCTGACTATGGCGATTGCGATCTCCTGGTTCCCGGGGCCTCGGAAGGCACCCGGTTAATTACTCCCGCGGGTTACGCCGCGAGACACCTCCGATTAAGCCGTGTGGTCGTCTTCGTCGTCTTCGCTTCGCGTTCTCCATGCATGATGTGGTGGTGGTGTGTGTGGGCGGCGGCAGAGCCCGTGTCCTCGTCGGTACACGCGCCGCAAGTAGCGTGGCCTTTGCTCCGGCCAAGCCCGCCCTCGCCGTCGTGCCTCGTCGGTCTTGACGGTGTTGATGTAGTTGGAGTTGAAGTAGCATGGGTCCGCTCAGCTAGGACTTCTTGACGACCAGCAGCCTCGTCGGGGTGCGCAAGGGGTATGCCTCGCGGGAGTAAATTGTCGATGGAGATCGGCGTCGGTGTGAAAACGCGCACGCGTAAGTCGGTGTAGCCGATGTGGTCGGCGCCTCGTCCTTAGCCTGACGCCAAGTTTATGGCTGTCGGCGTAGTCAAGGACGCCGTCTCACGGGCTCGCGGGGAAGTGGAGTCGATGGCGCGCCGAAGGAACCGTCGCGTGAGGAAGGTGGGTCGCCTCGATGGGAAGCATCGTTGGCGCGACACCGGGCAGCGGCGCCGCGGAAGCAGGCGTTGGTTTGGGCGTCTCGCCGGCCCAAGCATAACTGGCCGTGGTGGACGCCCGGGCTTGGCCGGAGTGGATGTCTGATGCCTGCCATGGCTTGGCAAACGGGCAAAGTGGCTAGCTTGTACATTCGTGTTCATGCCATGCACGTCCACCCGTTCGAAGGTGTAAGCTTGATGTAGAGAGGTGCTCAGGATTCCGGCAGCACCGTACGTATGTGCCCAGGCCTTATCCCGGGAGCGTCCATGCGTGAAGGAGGTGACGGCTACTCGCACACAACTGCTGGTAGCCATGCCACGTCGCGTCAACGGTGGTGAAGAGCTACTCCAGCTCGGGCATTCAGGGCCGCACGTCGTTATCGCGTCCCATAGGTAGTGGAGATGGCGCGCGCTGCACGCAAGCTGCCTCGTCAAGGACGCGCTGCCACCTCGCGGGCGGTGAAGATGTCGCTGGGTTACGCTGCAGCCCCACGCCATGATGCCGTTTCCTTGGACGTCGCTTGCAGAGTTGGAGATGACACCGGGCCACGCCGGCAGCTCCCACACGGATGTCGTCGCCCGATGCACGCCAGAGCCTCGCTAAGGACGTTGTCGCAATGTCTCGTGGTGTGGTGAAGATGGCGCCGCGCTGTACGCCAGCAGCCTCGGCGCGGACTCGTCGTCGTCGCGCCTTGCGGGTGGAGATGGCGCCGTGCTGCACGCCTGCGGCCTGTCACGGACTCGTCATTGCACGATGGCAGCTTCGCTGGCGCCGGCTGCCGCTCGTTATGGCGGATGGCGCCAGACTGTACGCCGGCAGCCCTGGCATCGTTGTCGGTGACATGGTGTAGAGTTGAAGATGACGTCGCGCTGCCGGTGATGTGGACGTTGTCGTCACGCCCCATAGGTGTGGTGGAGATGGCGCCGCGCCGTCGCGCCTCGTAGGCGCCGTGGAGATGGCGTCGCACCGCACTTCTTTGGCCTTGTCAAGGTCGGCGTCGTCCCGCCTGGTGGGTGTGTTGATGGCGCCGCGCTGCACGCCGGCAGCCTCCTCGCGGACGTTGTCGTCGCGGCTTGTGGTGGTGTTGATGGCGTCGCGCTGCACGCCGGCAGCCTCGTCACGAACGCCGTCGTCGCGGCTCGTGGGTGTGTTGATGGCGCCGTGCTGCACGCCGGCAGCCTCGTCACGAACGCCGTCGTCGCGGCTCGTGGGTGTGTTGATGGCGCCGTGCTGCACGCCGGCAGCCTCCTCGCGGACGTCGTCGTCGCGGCTTGTGGTGGTGTTGATGGCGCCGCGCTGCACGCCGGCAGCCTCCTCGCGGACGTCGTCGTCGCGGCTTGTGGTGGTGTTGATGGCGCCGCGCTGCACGCCGGCAGCCTCCTCGCGGACGTCGGAGATGGCGCCGCGCTGCACGCCGGCAGCCTCGTCAAGGTCGTCGTCGTCGCGCCTCGTGGGTGTGGAGATGGCGCCGCGCTGCACGCCGGCAGCCTCCTCGCGGACGTCGTCGCCGCGTCACGGGCGGTGAAGATGTTGCTGGGCTGCACGCCGGCAGCCCCATCACCATGACGCCGTCTCGTTGGGCGTCACTCACGGAGTTGGAGATGACGCCGGGTGCACACCTGCAGCCCCGACATGGGCGTCGTCGTCACGACTCGCAAGTGGTGGTGAGGACGCCGCGTTGGACGCTGGCATGCCCGTCACACGCGCCTTGGCGATGGCTTGCAGGAGTAGAGGCGTCAGGCTGCCCGCCGTCGTGTCCCGCCGGCCAGCAACTCGAACGCCGTCGTCGCGAGCTCCGTGCGCCACGGTGTGGTATGCATGTTAAGAGAGAGAAAGAGAGAGAATCAACCACTGTTCTCACCATTGGCGGCCATGGTCTCCACTTCTTGTTCCTGGTCGGCGTTCGGCGTCGGTGGACGAGGGCCTCTGGCGTCCACCCGCTGAGAGCCGTGCGTGCGCCTCTTCGCGCGAGATCCCCGCGGCCGGCCGGGTGTTCTGCGTCTCTTGCCGTGAGTTCTCTCCGTGAGCTTGGCTGGTTGCTGTTCTTTGGGGACGAGAGTGTGCGTGAGGCCTTCGTCTCCTGCGTCTTCGCCCTTTTTTAATCGATGTCTCTTCTGCCTCCTTTTATAGACACCGGGCGGGGCGACGCTGGGTTGGTTAGCGATGAAGCCGGCAGCGATGTTTATCTCAACGCTGGAACGCGCCCTCCAGAAGAATCTCACCCGTACGAACATGTGATGCTTATCCGATCGTTCGGGTCAGCTAGCCAAAATATATTGTGTACTTGAGGCAAACTGATCAGCTCGTATACAGCTTCTCGCGTGTATGCGCGAACGGGCCGACCGACGCCATGTACACACACATGTACGTACTTGGTCAGCTTATATACACATACAGCTGCAAAATACCCTAATTAATTATCTGCCTTCTCAATCTTGAACTTGCTTTGGCGCTCGTGCACGTGATAGTGCTAGCTGCCTGAGCGTGCCATGCTCATATATAGCTTGGATCGATTGATTTACAAGCTCAATGCTTGCAGGTTGAATTAATCAATTGAACGATTAGCTTCACCATGTATGGCAGCTTTACTTGCTGAGTACTGTTTTATTCTCGGACTCAGAACTTTGTCGTGAGCTACTATGGTGTACAAAAACACGTCGAACAAATCCCATTCTCAAAATGGAGGTAGCAAATTGGCCTCAGCTTGGCGAAACGTCCGGCGCAACCAGTACATGTGCAGCCTGTGCCTTCGCATCTTAGGAGGCACCCTAGGACGTTGTTGATATAGATGATCTTTGGAGTTCGAGCGACTTGTTGGAGTTTCGAGTGCTGATGTAGAGGTAGTGTCGCGAGTGCCGAGCGTTGATGTAAAGGCAATGTCGCGAGTGCCAAGCTTTGATGTGGAGCTGCCAAGTGTTGATGTAGAGGCGGTGTCGCGAGTGCCAAGTGTTGATGTAGAGGCGGTGTCGCGAGTGTCGAGCGTCGATGAAGAGGCATGTCACGGCTGCGTTGACGTAGAGGCAATGTCGCGAGTGCCAAGCGTTGATGTAGATTTGTGCGGGAAGGTACGTCCGCATACGCGTTTTGAAGAAGACCGGTTGGGATCGTGTGTGATGCCACCCAACCGGCTGGTCTTCCTTCATCTTCATTCCACGGCGAAATAACATGCCGCGTGCGTGGAGAAATTTTATCAATCCAGCCGGGACCATGTAGCCATCATGGTGCCAGCAGCTAGATTGAAGGGTTTCACAGATTCGCGCTAGCCGCACTGGCGCGCTGCACTGCTCCCGTATCTTCATGTGTTGATGTAGATGTGCCGCCGGAAAGTCATCGGCGTCAACACCGTCCCGGTATTGCCGAAGTAGGTCGGTGTAGACATTTGAAGGTCGTGGCGAGCCCATCATCATGGGCGCCGAGTCGCAACTCAACTTGTGAAAGCGTGTTCCTGTACTTTCTCGGGTTCGAGGAAACAAGAGCAAGGAAACACGAAGCAAGGTAGAGAGTAACAAAAAACACGGTTTTGGTTTGGGATTTTTTAAATGTTGGCTTTCCCGTTATACACTAGCTATATGTGTGATATCCGAGAAGGCCGCCGAAGGACTTGTCATTGGGAACCGTCGAAAGACCATGACGATTATATCTTGTCCTTGCGTGTAAGTGTGTGTGGAGGCGCCGTATTCAGAGATGCTTCCGAGAGGCAGTAGAGAGTCATACCCTAGCCCATAATGGTACCGAGGAACCCCACGGCTCAGCATGCCCCCAGCATGATGCCCCACGGACCCAGAGGCTTGGGCATGGTAGGACGGGGCTGAATGGCTTTGGGACAATGGCTTGGGAGTTTCCATGCCTTCTTGAGGGGTGGTGAACAGCTACCTTCCGCCTTCTTTCCAATGGGTTCCCTCGATCTTCGGGACCTTTATACTTGATTCTTGGATTTTCTGGATGTTTGCCGTCTTGTGAGGGCTGCTTGTACAGGCCGTTTGAATGACCATGGACTTCATGAGATTACTGATACGTCTCCAACGTATCGATAATTTCTTGTGTTCCATGCCACATTATTGATGTTATCTACATGTTTTATGCACACTTTATGTCATATTCGTGCATTTTCTGGAACTAACCTATTAACAAGATGCCGAAGTGCGAGTTCCTGTTGTTGTTTTTGATTTCAGAAATCCTAGTAACGAAATATTCTCGGAATCGGACGAAATCAACGCCAAAGTTCCTATTTTTCCCGGAAGCATCCAACACCCGAGAGCCGCCGGGGAGGGGGCCTTGGACCCAGATGACAGGCGGCGCGGCCTCGGGCCCGGCCGCGCCGCCATATGGTGTGGCCCCCCTGCTGCCCTCGCCGCCTCTTCGCCTATATAAAGCCCCCGCATCGAAAACCCTGATGCGAAGAACCACGATACGGAAAACCTTCCAGCGCCGCCATCCGAAGCCAAGATCCGGGGGACAGGAGTCTCTGTTCCGGCCGGCCGGGGAAGTGCCCCCGGAAGGTTTCTCCATCGACACCGCCATCTCCACCGCCATCTTCATCACCGCCGCCGCTCCCATGAGAGGAGTAGTTCTCCATCGAGCTCGGGCCGTACCCTAGCTATGTGGTTCATCTCTTCCATGTACTTCAATACAATGATCTCATTGAGATTCATATGAGTTTGTATCACAATTCATCTATGTGCTACTCTAGTGATGTTATTAAAGTAGTTCTATTCCTCCTGCACGTGTGTAAAGGTGACTAGTGTGTGCACCGTGTGGTTCTTGTCGTAGGCTATGATCATGATCTCTTGTAGATTGTGGAGTTAATTATCATTATGATGGTATTGATGTGATCTATTCCTCCTACATATGCATGAAGGTTACGGTGTGCATGCTATGCTAGTACTTGGTTTAGTCGTGTTGATCTATCTTACACTAAAGGTTACTAAAATATGAGCATTATTGTGGAGCTTGTTAACTCCGGCATTGAGGGTTCGTGTAATCCTACGCAATGTGTTCATCATCCAACAAAAGTGTAGAGTATGCATTTATCTATTCCGTTATGTGATCAATGTTGAGAGTGTCCACTAGTGAAAGTGTAATCCCTAGGCCTTGTTCCTAAATACCGCTGAGTTACTACGCTTGTTTACTCGTTTTACCGTGTTACTATCGTGCAATATTACCACCATCAACTACACGCCAAGCACTTTTCTCGGCACCGTTACTACTGCTCATACTTATTTATACCACCTGTATCCACTATCTCTTCGCCGAACTAGTGCACCTATTAGGTGTGTTGGGACACAAGAGACTTCTTGCTTTGTGGTTGCAGGGTTGCATGAGAGGATATCTTTGACCTTTTCCTCCCCGAGTTCGATAAACCTTGGGTATCCACTTAAGGGAAACTTGCCGTTCTACAAACCTCTGCACTGGAGGCCCAACACTGTCTACACAGAAAGGAGGGGGAACGTAGACATCAAGCACTTTTTCTGGCGCCGTTGCCGGAGGAAAGGTAAAAAGGCACTCATACTACGGTCTCAGGTAAAGTATTTTTCTGGCGCCGTTGTGTGTGTGCTCAAAGCTATTTCCTTTAGATCCTGCAATTGCATCTTTTTGTCTCTTGTTTACACTAGTTTGGCATAATGTATAAGAGTGAGCTTCTTGTTCTATTTCCTGATTTAAAACTTGGATTGTTTGATGCGAAAATTAAAAAACCTATGAAATCTTATTTGCATGCTGGTAGTAATATTAGTAGAACGCTTTGAACACCATTGTTGATAATGATATAGAAAGTTCTAAGCTTGGGGAAGCTGGTTTTCATGATATTTTTAGTCCCCCAAGCATTGAGGAGAAAATTTTCTTTGATGATACTTTGCCTCCTATTTATGATGATTATAATGATAGTGGTCTTTTGGTGCCACCTACTATGGAAAGTGAATTTGATTATGATTACAATATGCCTCCTATATTTGATGATGAGAATAATAATGATAGCTACTTTGTTGAATTTGCTCCCACTACAACTAATAAAATTGACTATGCCTATGTGGAGAGTAATTACTTTATGCATGAGACTCATGATAAGAATGCTTTATGTGATAGTTATATTGTTGAGTTTGCTCATGATACCACTGGATATTATGTGAGAGGAAAATATGGTTGTAGAAATTTTCATGTTACTAAAATGCCTCTCTATGTGCTGAAATTTTTGATGCTACGCTTGTTTTATCTTCCTATGCTTGTTACTTTGCTCTTCATGAACTTGTTTATTTACAAGATTCCTATGCATAGGAAGCATGTTAGACTTAAATGTGTTTTGAATTTGCCTCTTGATGCTCTTTTGCTTCAAATACTATTTCTTGAGTGCATCATTAAAACTGCTGAGCCCATCTTAATGGCTATAAAGAAAGAACTTCTTGGGAGATAACCCATGTGTTATTTTGCTACAGTACTTTGTTTTATATTTGTGTCTTGGAAGTTGTTTACTACTGTAGCAACCTCTTCTTATCTTAGTTTTGTGTTTTGTTGTGCCAAGTAAAGTCTTTGATAGTAAAGTAAGTACTAGATTTGGATTACTGCGCAGAAACAGATTTCTTTGCTGTCACGAATCTGGGTCTAATTCTCTGTAGGTAACTCAGAAAATTATGCCAATTTACGTGAGTGATCCCCAGATATGTACGCAACTTTCATTCAATTTGAGCATTTTCGTTTGAGCAAGTCTGGTGCCTCAATAAAATCCATCTTTACGGACTGTTCTGTTTTGACAGATTCTGCCTTTTATTTCGCATTGCCTCTTTTGCTATGTTGGATGAATTTCTTTGATCCATTAATGTCCAGTAGCTTTATGCAATGTCCAGAAGTGTTAAGAATGATTGTGTCACCTCTGAAAATGTTAATTTTTATTGTCCACTAACCCTCTAATGAGTTGTTTCAGTTTGGTGTGGAGGAAGTTTTCAAGGGTCAGAGAGGAGGATGATATACTACGATCAAGAGAGTGAAAGCTCTAAGCTTGGGGATGCGGTGGTTCACCCCTGCATATATCAAGAAGACTCAAGCGTTAAGTTTGGGGATGCCCAAGGCATCCCCTTCTTCATCGACAACATTATCGGGTTCCTCCCCTGAAACTACATTTTTATTCGGCCACACATCTTATGTGCTTTTTCTTGGAGCGTCTGTGTGCTTTTGTTTTTGTTTTTGTTTGAATAAATTGGATAAATGCTTGTGTGGGAGAGAGACACGCGCTCCGCTGGTTCATATGAACACATGTGTTCTTAGCTCATAATATTCATGGCGAAGTTTCCTCTTCGTTAAATTGTTATATGGTTGGAATTGGAAAATGATACATGTAGTAATTTGCTATAATGTCTTGGGTAATGTGATACTTGGCAATTGTTGTGCTCATGTTTAAGCTCTTGCATCATATACTTTGCACCTATTAGTGAAGAAATACATAGAGCATGCTAAAATTTGGTTTGCATATTTGCTCTCTCTGGTCTAGATAATTTCTAGTATTGAGTTTGAACAACAAGGAAGACGGTGTAAAGTCTTATAATGTTTACAATATGTCTTTTATGTGAGTTTTGCTGCACCGTTCATCCTTGTGTTTGTTTCAATAACCTTGCTAGCCTAAACCTTGTATCGAGAGGGAATACTTCTCATGCATCCAAATACTTGAGCCAACCACTATGCCATTTGTGTCCACCATACCTACCTATACTACATGGTATTTCTCCGCCATTCCAAAGTAAATTGCTTGAGTGCTACCTTTAAAATTCCATCATTCACCTTTGCAATATATAGCTCATGGGACAAAATAGCTTAAAAACTATTGTGGTATTGAATATGTAATTATGCACTTTATCTCTTATTAAGTTGCTTGTTGTGCGATAACCATGTTTACTGGGGAACGCCATCAACTCTTTGTTGAATATCATGTGAGTTGCTATGCATGTTTGTCTTGTCTGAAGTAAGGGCGGTTTTCACATCAAATGGTTTGAGTATGCATACTGCTAGAGAAGAACATTGGGCCGCTAACTAAAGCCATGAATCATGGTGGAAGTTTCAGTTTGGACATAAAACCTCAATCTCTTATGAGAATATTAACTGTTGTTGAATGCTTAAGCATTAAAAGAGGAGTCCATTATCTGCTGTCTATGTTGTCCCGGTATGGGTGTCTAAGTTGAAGAATGATCAAAAGCGAGAAATCCAATGCGAACTTTCTCCTTAGACCCTTGTACAGGCGGCATAGAGGTACCCCTTTGTGACACTTGGTTGAAACATATGTTATGCAATGATGATCAGTGTTAACCCAAGCTAATTAGGACAAGGTGCGGGCACTATTGGTACACTGTGCATGAGGCTTGCAACTTATAAGATATAATTTACATGATGCATATGCTTTATTACTACCGATGACAAAATTGTTTCATGTTTTCAAAATCAAAGCTCTAGCACAAATATAGCAATCAATGCTTTTCCTCTATGAGGACCATTCTTTTACTTTCATTGTTGAGTCAGTTCACCTATTTCTCTCCATCTCAAGAAGCAAACACTTGTGTGAACTGTGCATTGATTCCTACATACTTGCTTATTGCACTTATTATATTACTCTATGTTGACAATATCCATGAGATATACATGTTACAAGTTGAAAGCAACCGCTGAAACTTAATCTTCTTTTGTGTTGCTTCAATACCTTTACTTTGAATTATTGCTTTATGAGTTAACTCTTATGCAAGACTTATTGAACTTGTCTTGAAGTGCTATTCATGAAAAGTCTTTGCTTTATGATTCACTTGTTTACTCATGTCATATACATTGTTTTGATCGCTGCATTCACTACATATGCTTTACAAATAGTATGATCAAGATTATGATGGCATGTCACCCCAGAACTTATCTTTGTTATCGTTTACTGGCTGACGAGCAGAACTAAGCTTGGGGATGCGATACGTCTCAACGTATCGATAATTTCTTGTGTTCCATGCCACATTATTGATGTTATCTACATGTTTTATGCACACTTTATGTCATATTGCATTTTCTGGAACTAACCTATTAACAAGATGCCTAAGTGCTGCCTTCTGCTGTTTTTGATTTCAGAAATCCTAGTAACGAAATATTCTGGAATCGGACGAAATCAACGCCAAAGTTCCTATTTTTCCCGGATCCATAACACCCGAGAGCCGCCGGGGCTGGGACCCGATGATGAGGCGGCGCGGCCCGGCCCCGGCCCGCCGCCATGGTGTGGCCCCCTGTTGACCCTCCCGCGCCGCCTCTTCGCCTATATAAAGCCCCTGGATCGAAAACCCGATGCGAAGAACCACGATACGGAAACCCTCCGAGCCGCCGCCATCGCGGCCAAGATCCGGGGACAGGAGTCTCTGTTTCGGCACCGACGGGAAGTGCCCCGAGGGCTTCTCCATCGACACCGCTGCCATCTCCACCGCCATCTTCATACCGCTTCTGCTCCCATGAGAGGAGTAGTTCTCCATCGAGGCTCGGGCTGTACCGGTAGCTATGTGGTTCATCTCTTCCATGTACTTCAATACAATGATCTCATTGAGATTCATATGAGTTTGTATCACAATTCATCTATGTGCTACTCTAGTGATGTTATTAAAGTAGTTCTATTCCTCCTGCACGTGTGTAAAGGTGACTAGTGTGTGCACCGTGTGGTTCTTGTCGTAGGCTATGATCATGATCTCTTGTAGATTGTGGAGTTAATTATCATTATGATGGTATTGATGTGATCTATTCCTCCTACATATGCATGAAGGTTACGGTGTGCATGCTATGCTAGTACTTGGTTTAGTCGTGTTGATCTATCTTACACTAAAGGTTACTAAAATATGAGCATTATTGTGGAGCTTGTTAACTCCGGCATTGAGGGTTCGTGTAATCCTACGCAATGTGTTCATCATCCAACAAAAGTGTAGAGTATGCATTTATTTCTGTGTGATCAATGTTGAGAGTGTCCACTAGTGAAAGTGTAATCCTAGGCCTTGTTCCTAAATACTGCTGAGTTACTACTGCTTGTTTACTTTTTACCGTGTTACTACTGCTGCAATATTACCACCATCAACTACACGCCAAGCACTTTTCTGGCACTGTTACTACTGCTCATACTTATTCATACCACTGTATTTCACTATCTCTTCGGAACTAGTGCACCTATTAGGTGTGTTGGGGACACAAGAGACTTCTTGCTTTGTGGTTGGGGGCTGCATGAGAGGATATCTTTGACCTCTTCCTCCCGGAGTTCGATAAACCTTGGGTATCCACTTAAGAAACTTGTTGCTGTTCTACAAACCTCGCACTTGGAGGCCCAACACCGTCTTACAGGAAAGGAGGGGAACGTAGACATCAAGCACTTTTCTGGCGCCGTTGCCGGGGAGGAAAGGTAAAAGGCACTCATACTACGGTCTCAGGTAAAGTATTTTTCCGGCGCCGTTGTGTGTGTGCTCAAAGCTATTTCCTTTAGATCCTGCAATTGCAACTTTTTGTCCTTGTTTACACTAGTTTGGCATAATGTACAAGAGTGAGCTTCTTGTTCTATTTCCTGATTTAAAACTTGGATTGTTTGATGCGAAAATTAAAAACCTATGAAATCTTATTTGCATGCTGGTAGTAATATTAGTATGAACGCTTTGAACACCATTGTTGATAATGATATAGAAAGTTCTAAGCTTGGGGAAGGGTTTTCATGATATTTTTAGTCCCCCAAGCATTGAGGAGAAAATTTTCTTTGATGATACTTTGCCTCCTATTTATGATGATTATAATGATAGTGGTCTTTTGGTGCCACCTACTATGGAAAGTGAATTTGATTATGATTACAATATGCCTCCTATATTTGATGATGAGAATAATAATGATAGCTACTTTGTTGAATTTGCTCCCACTACAACTAATAAAATTGATTATGCCTATGTGGAGAGTAATACTTTATGCATGAGACTCATGATAAGAATGCTTTATGTGATAGTTATATTGTTGAGTTTGCTCATGATACCACTGGATATTATTATGAGAGAGGAAAATATGGTTGTAGAAATTTTCATGTTACTAAAATGCCTCTCTATGTGCTGAAATTTTTGATGCTACTTGTTTTATCTTCCTATGCTTGTTACTTTGCTCTTCATGAACTTGTTTATTTACAAGATTCCTATGCATAGGAAGGTTAGACTTAAATGTGTTTTGAATTTGCCTCTTGATGCTCTCTTTTGCTTCAAATACTATTTCTTATGAGAGCATTAAAACTCTGAGCCCATCTTAATGGCTAAAAAGAAAGAACTTCTTGGGAGATAACCCATGTGTTATTTTGCTACAGTACTTTGTTTTTATATTTGTGTCTTGGAAGTTGTTACTACTGTAGCAACCTCTCCTTATCTTAGTTTTGTGTTTTGTTGTGCCAAGTAAAGTCTTTGATAGTAAAGTAAGTACTAGATTTGGATTACTGCGCAGAAACAGATTTCTTTGCTGTCACGAATCTGGGTCTAATTCTCTGTAGGTAACTCAGAAAATTATGCCAATTTACGTGAGTGATCCTCAGATATGTACGCAACTTTCATTCAATTTGAGCATTTTCGTTGAGCAAGTCTGGTGGCCTAATAAAATCCATCTTTACGGACTGTTCTGTTTTGACAGATTCTGCCTTTATTTCGCATTGCCTCTTTTGCTATGTTGGATGAATTTCTTTGATCCATTAATGTAGCTTTGTGCAATGTCCAGAAGTGTTAAGAATGATTGTGTCACCTCTGAACATGTTAATTTTTATTGTCCACTAACCCTCTAATGAGTTGTTTCGAGTTTGGTGTGGAGGAAGTTTTCAAGGGTCAAGAGAGGAGGATGATATACTACGATCAAGGAGAGTGAAAGCTCTAAGCTTGGGGATGCACCGGTGGTTCATCCCCTGCATATATCAAGAAGACCTGCTGTCTAAGCTTTGGGATGCCCAAGGCATCCCCTTCTTCATCGACAACATTAGGTTCCTCCCCGAAACTACATTTTTATTCGGCCACATCTTATGTGCTTTTTCTTGGAGCGGTGTGCTTTTGTTTTTGTTTTTGTTTGAATAAATTGGATTACATCATGCTTGTGTGGGAGAGAGACACGCTCCGCTGGTTCATATGAACACATGTGTTCTTAGCTCATAATATTCATGGCGAAGTTTCCTCTTCGTTAAATTGTTATATGGTTGGAATTGGAAAATGATACATGTAGTAATTTGCTATAATGTCTTGGGTAATGTGATACTTGGCAATTGTTGTGCTCATGTTTAAGCTCTTGCATCATATACTTTGCACCTATTAGTGAAGAAATACATAGAGCATGCTAAAATTTGGTTTGCATATTTGGTCTCTCTAAGGTCTAGATAATTTCTAGTATTGAGTTTGAACAACAAGAGTGTAAAGTCTTATAATGTTTACAATATGTCTTTTATGTGAGTTTTGCTGCACCGTTCATCCTTGTGTTTGTTTCAAATAACCTTGCTAGCCTAAACCTTGTATCGAGAGGGAATACTTCTCATGCATCCAAAATCCTTGAGCAAACACTATGCCATTTGTGTCCACCATACCTACCTATACTACATGGTATTTTCCCGCCATTCCAAAGTAAATTGCTTGAGTGCTACCTTTAAAATTCCATCATTCACCTTTGCAATATATAGCTCATGGGACAAAATAGCTTAAAACTATTGTGGTATTGAATATGTAATTATGCACTTTATCTCTTATTAAGTTGCTTGTTGTGCGATAACCATGTTTACTGGGGAACGCCATCAACTCTTTGTTGAATATCATGTGAGTTGCTATGCATGTTTGTCTTGTCTGAAGTAAGGGCGGTTTTCACATCAAATGGTTTGAGTATGCATACTGTTAGAGAAGAACATTGGGCCGCTAACTAAAGCCATGAATCATGGTGGAAGTTTCAGTTTGGACATAAAACCTCAATCTCTTATGAGAATATTAATTGTTGAATGCTTAAGCATTAAAGAGGAGTCCATTATCTGTTGTCTATGTTGTCCCGGTATGGGTGTCTAAGTTGAAGAATGATCAAAAGCGAGAAATCCAATGCGAACTTTCTCCTTAGACCCTTGTACAAGTGTATAGAGGTACCCCTTTGTGACACTTGGTTGAAACATATGTTATGCAATGATGATCAGTGTTAACCCAAGCTAATTAGACAAGGTGGGCACTATTGGTACACTATGCATGAGGCTTGCAACTTATAAGATATAATTTACATGATGCATATGCTTTATTACTACCGTTGACAAAATTGTTTCATGTTTTCAAAATCAAAGCTCTAGCACAAATATAGCAATCAATGCTTTTCCTCTATGAGGACCATTCTTTACTTTCATTGTTGAGTCAGTTCACCTATTTCTCTCCATCTCAAGAAGCAAACACTTGTGTGAACCGTGCATTGATTCCTACATACTTGCTTATTGCACTTATTATATTACTCTATGTTGACAATATCCATGAGATATACATGTTACAAGTTGAAAGCAACCGCTGAAACTTAATCTTCTTTTGTGTTGCTTCAATACCTTTACTTTGAATTATTGCTTTATGAGTTAACTCTTATGCAAGACTTATTGATACTTGTCTTGAAGTGCTATTCATGAAAAGTCTTTGCTTTATGATTCACTTGTTTACTCATGTCATACACATTGTTTTGATCGCTGCATTCACTACATATGCTTTACAAATAGTATGATCAAGATTATGATGGTATGTCACCCCAGAAATTATCTTTGTTATCGTTTTACCTGCTCGGGACGAGCAACAAGCTTGGGGATGCCGACGTCTCCAACGTATCGATAATTTCTTGTGTTCCATGCCACATTATTGATGTTATCTACATGTTTTATGCACACTTTATGTCATATTCATGCATTTTTCTTGAACTAACCTATTAACAAGATGCCGAAGTGCCGGTTCCTGTTTTCTGCTGTTTTTGATTTCAGAAATCCTAGTAACGAAATATTCTGGAATCGGACGAAATCAACGCCAAAGTTCCTATTTTTCCCTATCCGTAACACCCGAGAGCCGCCGAGGGGGGGCCCTGTGGGCCCCAGATGATAGGGCGGCGCGGCCTGGGCTCCCGGGCCGCGCCGCCATATGGTGTGGCCCCCGCTGACCCTCCGCGCCGCTCGCCTATATAAAGCCCCCCTGGATCGAAAACCTGATGCGAAGAACCACGATACGGAAAACCTTCCGGAGCCGCCGCCATCGCGAAGCCAAGATCTCGGGGGACAGAGTCTCTGTTCCGGCACCGAGCGGGGAAGTGCCCCCGGAAGGCTTCTCCATCGACACCGCTGCCATCTCCACCGCCATCTTCATCACCGCCGCTGCTCCCCCCATGAGGAGGGAGTAGTTCTCCATCGAGGCTCGGGGCTGTACCGGTAGCTATGTGGTTCATCTCTTCCATGTACTTCAATACAATGATCTCATTGAGATTCATATGAGTTTGTATCACAATTCATCTATGTGCTACTCTAGTGATGTTATTAAAGTAGTTCTATTCCTCCCGCACGTGTAAAGGTGACTAGTGTGTGCACCGTGTGGTTCTTGTCGTAGGCTATGATCATGATCTCTTGTAGATTGTGGAGTTAATTATCATTATGATGGTATTGATGTGATCTATTCCTCCTACATATGCATGAAGGTTACGGTGTGCATGCTATGCTAGTACTTGGTTTAGTCGTGTTGATCTATCTTACACTAAAGGTTACTAAAATATGAGCATTATTGTGGAGCTTGTTAACTCCCGCATTGAGGGTTCGTGTAATCCTACGCAATGTGTTCATCATCCAACAAAAGTGTAGAGTATGCATTTATCTATTCTGATATGTGATCAATGTTGAGAGTGTCCACTAGTGAAAGTGTAATCCCTAGGCCTTGTTCCTAAACTGCTGCGTTACTACCGCTTGTTTACTGTTTTACTGTGTTACTACTGCTGCAATATTACCACCATCAACTACACGCCATAAAGCACTTTTCTGGCACCGTTACTACCTCATACTTATTTATACCACCTGTATTTCACTATCTCTTCGCCGAACTAGTGCACCTATTAGGTGTGTTGGGGACACAAGAGACTTCTTGCTTTGTGTTTGGGGTTGCATGAGAGGGATATCTTTGACCTCTTCCTCCATGAGTTCGATAAACCTTGGGTGATCCACTTAAGGGAAACTTGCTGCTGTTCTACAAACCTCTCCACTTGGAGGGCCCAACATCTACATGAAAGGAGGGACGTAGACATGAGATTACTTGTACTTATTTTGGAGTTTTTGTTTGCTTGAGATTCTTTGTAATTCTTTTTTGCTTGAACTTTTGGGACTCTTCTTCGCTTGCTTGGGGACCCATCTTGAGAACTTGGAAGGCAACCGTTCACCTTGGTGGACTACAAAACCCTCTGGCACTTTATCTGGAGCTTATGGTGGCACGCCCCAGGGTTGTCACGTGGCTCCACACCTAGTCCAACTTGTGCTGGGTTGGGCAGGCCTTTCATGATCTTTCTCCTAAGGTCTTCCCCGGAGCGTGAGCCTCTGTGAGAGAGTGGCACGCCAGGAAGCATGGGGCGCGGAGCCTCGGTACGATGAAGTGCCCAAGTAATCTTCTCCACTGCCTCCGGAAGCATACACTTGGTACGTGCCGTGCTTTATGGGTGTAAGAGCCGCTCAACTTGCAGCTTGACACATTGTGCCACCCTCCGACAAGCCCCAGGGTAGCCAAATCTTCAATCACAAGCCTGGTGTGTTGGGGGAAAGCCATTTTTTGTTGTTGTTGGACATGGTCCGTTTAAAATGGGGAAAATAAATATCCACGCCATGCATATAAGAATGCACCATAGATCGAGCCGACAGAGGATTCCCCATTATAAAAAAAAAGGCAATGGAAGAGGCAAATGTTTAGCAAAAATATTTTTTGAGGAACCTTCCATTGATTGGAGGCATGGGCCGGGCTCCCTGAGGATCGACCAGCTGGTATGCACCCCCGTCGTAGACTTGCTCGATGGCGTATGGTCCTTCCCACTTCGGCTCGAACTTCCCCCTCGTCTTGTGTGTGACGACGATGGGGCGCCTGAGCACAAGGACCAGCTCGCCTTTCCGGAAGACGCGCCGCTTGACGAGCTTGTCATAAGCTCTCACCATGTTCTGGCGATAAAGCTCCAGATTTTGTAGGGCATGAAGACGCTCCTCTTCCAGGGCGTCGAGCTCCTGAAACCGCAGGTGTACCTGTTCGTCTTTGGTGAGTTCGTCTTGGATAGCCACCCGTAGAGAGGGTAGCTGGACTTCTAGTGGAAGCACGGCCTCACTCCCGTAGACAAGGGAATATGGTGTAGCCTGAGTTGGGGTACGGACTGTAACACGGTACGCCCATAAGGACTCGAAGAGACGATCGGGCCAGTCTCTTCGGTGCCTTGTCACCGTCTTCTTGAGTATCTTGCCAAGAGTCTTGTTGAAGGCTTCAATCGCCCCATTGGCTTGAGGGTAGTAGCCAGTGGAGTAGTTCCACTTGATCTTGTACTTCGCCATGAACCTATGCATCTTGCTGGATTTGAAGGCCTTGGCGTTGTCGGAGGTGATGCGGTGTGGAATCCCAAAGCGATATATGATATTTCGCTCTAGGAAGTTGATGACGTTGTCGCTCTTCACCTCCCGCAGCGGGACAGCCTCCGCCCACTTGGAGAAGTAGTCGGTCGCCGCAAGGATGAAGCGATGTCCCCCGGAAGATGGTGGGTCAATAGGGCCGATGACGTCGATGCCCCAAGCATCGAATGGCCATGCGGGAATGGTGGGGTGTAGAGGCGCCGGCGGCTGATGCTTGAAGTCGCCATGGATTTGGCAACCGTGGCATGACTTGGCCATCCGGAGACAGTTGGTCATGATGCCGGGCTAATAGTACCCAGCTAGGCGTATGCCATGGTACATTTTGGCCCCGCCTTGGTGGCCACCGCAGACTCCGTGGTGCATCTTGTGGTGACCCTGCATACCACTGCATGTTGTAGTATGCCAGTCGTTGATATAACATTCACGAAGTACCATTCCGCAAATATTACATCCCTCAGAGTAGTACAACAGAACATAGCAGGGTCCATAACTCATTCACTTATTATTACAAGCATCAAACATATATTGTCTTGGAGCTCCTCTTGGGTCCTCAGAGGAATACTCCTGGGTTCGAGGTGAACCCAACTTAGCTTACAACATAGGAGTCTCATTAAACTATACATTTATTGCCTCGAGCAGCTAAATACTAAGAGTTCGGGCTGCTCGGTTACTACTACTATCGGATATCTCTAGGCTTGTTCTCCTCCGGAAGCCTCCCCGGATCCGTAGACGATGAGGTAGTCTACGCCTTCAACACCTCCTGAGAGGTCTGGTTCCTCGTAGCCGATGATCTCGGCTCCTTCATTGCTGTCGTAGTCCTCCTCCAGACGATTCAGACAATCTAAGCATGGGATTTAAGAGTGGTATGAGTACGAGCGTACTCAACAAGTTCATTATAGATAAGAGGTGTTTAATGCTCTAGCTACGATATTAGACCAGAAAGTCTAATACCAATGCAAGTTTTGATAAACATTTCTTCAAGAGATTGCTTTTATTTCAAAGAGCTATGTCCGTCAGCCTTCACCGGTTTACTAGAACTTCATGGAGCTCCTTTCCCATTGCTGTCATTCCTCATCCCGGAACAAAGGAGTGACAGTCACACTCTGCAGAGGTGTGTTGCTTTACCCATAAGAGATCTTAACCTTGGTGCCAACCGGGCAGCTTTCCCGTCCACACTTTCTTTGGTGTGAGGCCCGGTATAAGGTCTAGCCAATCATGTTCCTCCGCTACCTCGAACACCCACCCTTTGTTGCATGCGCCGACCCTGGGTCCACGTCGGTCCCATTATTCCCGTAATTTCAGGGTGGACCCCGACCACGACAACAGTGCTGGGCTCTACCATACACTCCTACGCCGGTGGCTGCAACCCATCATAGACCGCAATACCGTGGGGACTTAAGGCTTCCCCAACCTACCGCTTGTTCTTCGAACGACAAGTGTCTACGGACTATGCCGTGGGGACTTAAGGCTTCCCCAGCCTACCGCTTGCCCTGACAGATACAAGTGTCTACGGTAGAGCGCATCCGTTGATGAACGAGAGGTGGAAACACTTTTGACTACTCCGTCCCACTCCGGATCTTATGGTTAACACGGGTATTACGGCACAAGAATCACTGGACGACATTTGTTGTTTAATCCTAGATGGATATAATCCCGTGCAATGGAACCTCCACCATATCAACACAATCCATGGTTCCATTGCCCACCATAGTCATATTCATAGTTATGAAAGTAGTGGTTTTGATTTTTTATGCAATAGTGATAACCATAGTACTTTGCAAGTAATTTGATAGAAATACTCAATGACATGAGCAAGTGATGAACTTGCCTGAACACTGCAAAGTTTTGCAGTTGGAAGGTGTGGACTGACCCTTGTCCTCTGTTGCTGAAAAATAGCATCATTGTCCGATAAGGGCAATGGTTAAAGAAGCAATTATGCATGCTTTCCATTTTTAGGGTTTGTTCCCCCCTTTCCGATGTCTTATTATTTTATGTGAGAGGTATTTACTAAGAATAATTTGGAGATTCTCTATTTAGGGTAAATACAACCTTGAAATATTGTCAAGGTGTTTTTATAGTCCAATTACATTAATGGACTTATTTTCTTTATTGAAAATAATATGTGTGATTTAAAATTATTTAAATCATCAAATTAAGACTTATTCATAATTATCTTCAAAAATCCTCTTTGATATTTTATTTGGATAGAGAATTTTATGCTGATTGATTTTCATATTTTTAATTATTTTTTTAGAGCCATATTCTATTTTATAAAATTCTTTGAAATTCTTACTTAAATGGTATTTTGGAAATGCCCAAATTGCCCTCGGGCCCACCTGTCAGGGTGAACCCGAGTGGGTTGGGCTCAACCCAGTTGGCCAGGTCCGGCCCACTCGGTCGCCCTCACTTCCCTTCTCTCTCCCTCGCGAACCCTAATCCCTGAGCTCTGGCGACTCGCGCGTCGCCGCCCCTTCCACCGCCGCTATCGCCGCCGGCGAGATTGGTCGCAATCGAACGGCCGCACGACGGCGCACCGTTCGGTCCGCGCCGATCCGTGTTTCACCGCCGTCTCCGTTCGTCCCCAACGCCTCTGCGGCACGGCCGTGGTGATTGGTGGTGCTCCGACGCCTGCTGTCGATCCAGGCGCCGTGGCGGTGCTGGAGCGCCCTTGCTCGGCGACGCCAGGCCAGGCGCGGCTTGGCGCTGCCGTGGTGGCCTGTGCCGCCGTGCCGCCATGGCACGCCGGGTGCTCCGCTCCAGGTACACGCCTCCTCAGATCCCCTGCTCTCTTCATTCTTGCCTGCTCTTCTTCTTCCTCCTCTGCTTTGGCCGCGGCTGCTGTCCTCCTGGAGATCTTGCTGTGCTAGCTGCGGTGCTAGCTTGCTGTGCTGCTTGTGCTTGTGTTCTCATGCTTGTGCTCTTGTGCTGCTGTGCAAAATTGCTAAGCTATGTGCTGTTAAAGCTTGCATTTCTTGCTAGAATTCTTCCCTGTGCCTCTGTCTTGTTTCTATGCTTGCCTGACACTCATGTGTATTCATATATGCTTCAATGGCTTAATTGCAGTATGCAATTCTTGCAAATTTGCAAGTGCCTGAGCTTCTGTGGCTAGTTCTTGTGCTCAAATTCATGAGCATGCTCATCTGAGCATTGCTGTTGGCTTAATGGTATGATTCAGTGATGAGCACTAAGTGCTTTACTTGTTTATCATGATCCAGGGGTTCATCAAGTCTTTGATGTGCTTCTGGATACAATCATATGATTATTACTTCAGTATCTGTTTATTCAGTTAAGGCTTGGGCGTAATTCTTCAGTAGCTGGCTCATTTCTGGTGCTATGCTTGCCTATAGCCATCTGTATCAAGTGTTAGCAAGCTCTGGTGAGCATGTGATCAACAGTGGCTTGTTGATTAATTGTTAAGCTTCTGTCTGGGCCTCTCTGGTGCTCATTCTGGTGTCTGTGTGATATATGCACTTGTGCTAGTGAGGTGTATTGCTTACTCAAGCAGTATCTGTTACTTGCTGTGATCCTCTGGATCATGTGCAAGGTTCTGGTGCAGTGGTTATTTGTGTAATTCATTTATCTCTGTTACCTTGCTTAATTGGGTAGATAAATGCTGTGAACTGCCTTGCAGTGATGATCATATGAGTTGATTTAGTAGAGCTAGAGGGATGCCAACCTCTATTGGGTACCCTAGCTCCCTTTTGAACCCATCTGGGTAATGATAGATGTGCATAGCTTAACTGTGGGATTTTGTGATGTGGTTGAGGTAGCCCTGACAGTAAATCCTTGTTGTTAGGGTGGCTCCCACCTGTTTTGGCTTGTTGTGGCTCACTAGATGCTCTCTGGGTGATCCTTTTGTTGGATTGCCAGTAACTTTTGATGTTGAAATCAAATAGACAAGGATTTGTCTAATGTCTGATGGCCTTAGCTAGCTGCAGGTGCTAAGTAATTCTGGCTAACTATGTAGGATTATTACCTTGCTGGATATCTTTGGTTATGCCATTGCTTTGGCATAATCAATGTTCCCAGGTGACTTCCTATTGGTTTCTCTCTGTCTTTACTTGCACCAATTGGCTGTTAGCCATATGATGACTCACACATAGGGTTTCTACCCTCTTTTGCTTCTGTGACATATGCACATGCTTAATTATGAGCAAAACCATTGTTTGCTCATGCTTTTTTGGTATACCTCACTCCAGCTCCAAGGTTTGTGGTTGATGTAGAGGATTAGCTGTTGTGTTGATCTTCTGGTTTGGTTGATTTGCTTGCCCTGCTCCTCCTGGTGAGCTTGTGAAGCTTGATTCAATTCTGTGGGTTATTGAACAGGTTGAACAGTGAAGCTGCTGTTCCTGTTCTTGCTGTTCTTGTTGTGTTCTTACCCTGGTACTCCTTGTCGATGGAATGGCTAGGGTTTGCTGGTGAAAAGCTTATATTTGGTCCTCTACTTGCTCTCCTGGTCGACAGCACTGCCTGGCTGTTTTGGTGACTCCCCCTGGCCTTGTGTGTTGTTACACATGCAGCAGTCCTTGTGTGCTGCCTGTGTGTGTGTGGCTTGGGACTTGGGCTGGTGGAATGGATCAGCTCGGCAGCTTGGTCATATCCACTCTATGTAATATTTGCTAACCTGCCAAGTGGCAATGCCACTTGGCATAATGCTCTGCTGTGTGTGTGTGCAGGGAACTTGGAGATGATCAAGATGAAACTCAAGATCATCTTGATCAAAGAATTCATGAAGATCAACAATGTAGTTTAGGTCATTTAAATTCCTTGTAATTTTCCTTTGTCTTTTTCTATTTATTCAATTCTTGTAATGTGTTGTAATTCCATAATTCAATTCTGAATATTGTAAAGACAATGTATTATGTGTGTGATTATCAATAAAGCTCAAGTTTTCCTTAATGAGCTTTATGTAATTGTTGTATTACTTATATTCTTGATTAATGATAATTGTTTGTTAAATTATCTCAAGTTTGAATTATGTGATAACCATTTGATGTTTGAATTTGAAATTCAAATTCAAATTTGGTTTGAATTCATTCAAACAACTTAACTTGTAATTCAATCATGCAACTTATGATTTCAATGCAATTCCACTTCTCTCTTCTCAAAACCCTAATTTAAACAAGTAGGAACAAGTTCATCGCACTCTCGAAACCCTAACCCTTTAGGATTCGAGAGAGAAACCTGTCCCCCCTTTGATGCAGTTTTGTTTTAAAAGAAATTTCCCCGGAATTTACTATGCAATGCACATCCCTTTCTAAAATCTACCCCTCGATCGTCTCTAAACCTGGGACATTACAGCCTTTCCCCCTTAAAGAAAACTTCGTCCCGAAGTTGTGGTTGTAATACCTGAAGAGTTCGGGGTATGTTTTCCTCAGGTCTTCCTCCTTTTCCCAGGTGGCTTCCCTCTCGGGATGATGCTTCCATTGTATCTTGCAGTACTTTATAGCTCTATTCCTGAGTTGTTTCCAGTTCTCCTCGAGAATCTTTGGCTGGCTTCTCGATGTAAGTCAAATCTGGTAACTCGAGCTCTTCATGTGATACTGGTTCATCTGGGGTCTTTAAACACTTTCTGAGTTGCGACACATGGAATACATTGTGAACTTGTGCTAGCCTTCCCGGTAGATCCAATTCAAAGGCTAAACCTCGGTTCTGACTCAGTATCTTGAAAGGTCCGATGTATCTAGGGCTGAGTTTTCCTTTTACTCCAAACCTCTGGAGTCCTTTCATCGGGCTCACCTTAAGGTATACCATGTCTCCAACTTGTGGCTCCCATGTTCTTCTCTTCTGATCGGCGTAACTCTTTTGCCGGCTTTGGGCTATCTTGAGCCTATCTCTTATAATGTCAATGATTTGTTGTTTTTCCTTGACATAATCAGGGTTAAACTCCTTGCTTGCTCCAGCTTCATACCAACATATCGGTGATCTACACTTCCTTCCATAGAGAGCTTCAAATGGTGCCATCTTGATGCTGCTTTGATAACTATTGTTATATGAAAACTCTGCTAGTGGTAAGTGTTCTTCCCATGATCCTCCGAAGTCTAGAGCACAAGCCCTAAGCATATCCTCTAGGATCTGGTTAGTTCTCTCGGTTTGTCCTCCTGTCTGAGGATGATAGGCGGTACTATAATCCAACTTGGATCCTAAAGCTTCGTGTAGTTGCTTCCAAAATGCTGACGTGAATACGGATCCTCGATCCGACACGATCTTCTTGGGCACTCCATGTTTACTCACGATCTCCTTGATGTAAAGATCAATGAGTTTCTCTCCTTTGTCCTGCTGATTTACCGCTAAGAAGTGTGCACTCTTCGTCAACCGATCCACAATTACCCATATCATGTCCTTCTTTTTGTTGGTCATGGGTAGTCCGGTAATGAAATCCATTCCTATCTCCTCCCATTTCCATTCTGGAATAGGTAAAGGTTGTAACTTCCCTGCCGGACTCTGGTGTTCAGCCTTCACTCTTTGGCAGGTATGGCATTCCGCCACATATTGTGCTATCTCCCTCTTCATGTTATTCCACCAAAATAGTTCCTTTAAATCCATGTACATCTTTGTACTTCCCGGATGTATGGAATAGGGTGTTTGATGAGCTTCCCGGAGTATTACTTCCTTAATTTCAGCAATATCCGGAACACAAATTCTCTTCTGGAACCATAATGATCCAGATTCTCCGCGATGAAATTCTGATGGTCTTCCCTCATCTATTCTTCTCATCTCTCCACGATGAATGGATCGTCCAACTGACCCATCATTATCTCATTCTTCAGGTTGACATTCAACTCATCGGCTACTTGCAATGCCGATAATCCTTCATGGGCTTCCTTCTCCCAAAGTTGTATTTGGGCTTGACTTATTTCCTTCCTCAACTCCGGTGATATTTCTTGTTCTACTCCTCCGGTACTCTTCCTACTCAGGGCATCTGCTACAACATTAGCCTTCCCTGGTGTGTAATTTATTGTCAGGTCATAATCCTTGATCAATTCTAGCCATCTTTTCTGCCTCATGTTGAGTTCCTTCTGAGTGAAGAAATATTTGAGGCTTTTATGATCTGTATAGAGCTCACACTTAGCTCCATAGAGAAAATGTCTCCATGTTTTGAGTGCAAATACAACAGCTGCTAATTCCAAGTCATGTGTTGGATAATTCACTTCATGAGGTCTGAGTTGCCTCGATCCATAAGATATCACTTTCCGATCTTGCATGAGTACGCAACCCAATCCATGTTTGGATGCGTCACAGTACACGGTGTAATCCTTGCCAACTTCCCTAACACCGGTGCTGTGGTGAGTTTCTCTTTTAGAGTTTGAAAACTCTTCTCACACTCCTCCGACCACACGAATGGTGTATTCTTCCTTAACAACTTCGTCATTGGTCCTGCTATCTTGGAGAATCCTTCAATGAATCTCCGGTAATATCCTGCCATTCCGAGGAATCCTCGGATTTCCTTGACAGTCTTGGGTGCTTCCCATTCTAGAACTGCTGCTACCTTACTCGGGTTGACAGCGATTCCATCTTTGCTAATGACATGACCAAGAAATTCCACTTGATCTAGCCAAAATTCACACTTACTAAGTTTGGCATAGAGTTGATGTTCCCTTAGTGTTTGCAACACTAACCTCAAATGTTCAGCATGTTCAGCTTTGTTCTTGGAATATATCAGATATCATCGATAAATACGATGACAAACTTGTCTAGATATGGCATGAAGATCTTATTCATGAGATTCATGAATATTGCTGGGGCATTGGTTAATCCAAAAGGTACTACGAGATATTCATGGTGTCCATATCTTGAGACAAAGGCAGTTTTCGGAACGTCTTCCTTCTTGATCTTTATCTGGTGATAACCGGATCTTAGATCAATCTTGGAAAAGACTCCCGCACCTCTAACTTGATCAAATAGATCTTGTATTCTTGGAAGTGGATACTTGTTCTTGATTGTGACAGATTCCTGTAGTCTCCGCACATCCTTCTTCCTCCATCTCTTTTATCCACGAAGATCACAGGTGATCCCCATGGTGAAACACTTTCTTGAATGAATCCTTTTGTTCCAAATCATCCAATTGCTCCTTAAGTTCTTTCAACTCCTTAGGCCCCATCTTGTATGGTGCTTTAGCAATCGGAGTTGTTCCTGGAATTAGGTCGATAGTGAATTCTATCTCCCTATCTGGTGGCATACCAGGTAATTCCATAGGAAACACATCATGGAATTCATTTACTGTGTATCTTCTAACTTTCACCTCCTTCATGCTATTCAAATCGTAGCTCAACTTCAATCTGTATGTTTGTCACCTTGATAGATCATTCTACTTCCATCGGGGCTTTTCAACGTCTTGTTCACACAGTCGATCAATGCTCCATTAGCTTCCAACCAGTTCATACCAAGAATGACATCAATGTCCTTCATTGGTAAAATGAACAGGTCCGCGTCAAACGCGCACTTATTGATCATAATGACTTGTTTTTGTTTGGCATGGGTTACTACTATCGTTCCCCCCGCAGAAAGTATGGTTATGGGTGTATCTAACTTAGTGCAACTAATCCCATGTTTGATGATGAATTGTTGAGAAATGAATGATGTAGTTGCACCAGTATCAAAAAGTACTTTGCCAGGATGAGTGAGTATCTGGAGCGTACCTATCACCGCCTGATCGGAGTTGACCACCTCCTCCAAACTAGTGCAGTTTGCCGAAGGGCTTCTTATTCTTCCAGTTCCCTCTGGTGTTTCCTCCTCGGCTTCCTCCTCCTCCAGATTGACCTCCTCCAGTGTTTCTCTTGGGGCAGTCCTTCAGCATGTGCCCCTCCTGGCGACAACCAAAGCATATAATCTTTGGCTTCTTACAGTCCTTGGCAAAATGCCCTGTGAATCCACAGCTTCTGCAAACTATTTGATTTGCAGTCTGGAACTTCCTACTACCGTAGTAGTTGCTGTTGTTGTTGCTGTTGTTGTTGTTGTATCTTGGCTTGAAACTCAAGCTGGTATTGGGCTTGTTACTAACAAACCTCTTAGGCTCAAACTTGGCCTTCTTCCTCTTCTCTTCTTGCAGTTGTTTGAAGTCATCTTCAAGAGTGATGGCTGCATCCACCAACTCTTGAAACTCCGTTGCTCTCATCATACGAAGCTGTACTTTGAACTGGGGACTTAACCCCCTCAGAAACCTCTTCTTCTTCTTGTCCTCGGTGTTGACTTCTTCAACAGCGTACCGGGACAGTTTAGAGAACTCCCTGACATAGGTCAGGATTGCCTTGTCCTTCTGCTCGAGACTTTCAAATTCTCGACGCTTCAACTCCACAATACTTTCAGGGACATTGGATTCCCTGAACTTCCTCGTGAATTCCTCCCAGGTAAATACCTTTCCAGCCGGATAAACGGCTACTATGTTATCCCACCAAGATGCGGCGGGTCCACACAACAAGTGTGTAGCATAACGAACCTTCTCTTGGTCGTTACATCCAACGGTGTTGAGCTTTCGCTCTGTATCCATCAGCCAATCTTCCGCGTCCATTGGCTCGGGCGCGTATGCAAAAGATATGGGCTTGGTGTTCTGGAAGTCTGCTAGGGTGACTCCCGGGTTCTCCGGTCTTTCTACCCGGTTCTGTTGCAGCAAATCATGGAAGAATTTGTTCTGCTGCTCCAACGTGACACGTTGTCTCTCTTCCACCATCTGCATGTACTGAAATTCTGTTGCGTCATGGGTGGTGGTGGTGGTGGAAACTGATCTCTGGCTGCACCCTCAGCCTCCTCCTTTTGCTTGGCTTCGCGCTCCATGCGCTGCGCTTCGGTCTCCTCTCCTAACGCTCCCGACATAACCCCCTAGTTCTGCAACACAAGATGATTCTCATAATTACTCCATGCGCAAGTTTTCTGAGCTCAACTTTGTGCACATAACTAGTCACGCAATGGAAATCAAGAAGCAAATCCAAATCATACAAAACATATACCCTGTATATACATGCATAAGTGGTCTTATTACAATACTCAAGTCGATGTGAGTATGCAAACTCACTTATTAAAGTATATGTACAAATTTATACAAATGTTACAAACTATAATACACGTGGTACTTGTGTATTATAGCCTCGCCTCCCTTGGTGGACTCTAGTCGATCTTCACTCCCGGTACATTCCAGGCTTCCATCCGGTCGAACGTGTCGTCCTCCTGATAGACCCTGGAACATAAGGTCTCCCCGTTGGCTTGTAATCCGAATCCGATGATGATCCTAAGGAGAAATCAGTGTTCACAAACTGATCATTGAGTGCATCATAGTCCACCCATCGGGTGTACTCTCCTGTAGCCCCACCATAAGGGTTACCAAAACTCATACCCGACTCAACTTGTGTCGGATATCCTCCATCCACTCCTTCATTACTAGGATAGCTCTGGTTCTGGGTTGTTGCGTCATCATTCATCTCTCCATCATAATACTCAGTAGTACTATGGGTTCCAGTATCATTTCCCCAACGCCAACCCCTGGAATTCTCGATAGGAGTCTCGGAACGCTGATTGTTTCCGGATTCCTCTCCGCCTTCGTATCCCCCATAGGAACTACCCAGGTAGTTAGGTGTCACGTGCAAGTGGATCAATACTGATGTAGTCACCAGCTGAATAAACTGGTGTGTGCACCACATTCTCCATAGGTTCCTTCCCTCTACTCTCCTCCTTGGGTTCAGTGAATTCCTCAAGCATCGTATCAATTGCTCCTATCAGATGATGATTCAACTGAAAGAGTAATGATATGAAGTTACGGCTATTGTCCATGTATTTGGCTGCTTCGGCTGGTTTGCTTTTGGCATATTTGAAATGGTTCAGCATGGGATCATTGTCCTCCTCCATATGAGGAATGTGTGTGAATTCGGAACCCATAAGCTCTTTCGTCTTATGCTCCCGAATATCGGTTATGGCTCTCATAACGGCTATATGGTAATGGTTTCTGCTTCTCCAGCTGGCATAACTACGCTCATTCCCAAAGATTCGGGAAGTCGCAGTCCTACCTGCACTTGGCCAACACCGGACCATCATAGAACATGTATTTCACTGGAATCTGGGGATCGCACCCAAATTCCAGTAACATGGCTCGTAGGATATCTGCAAGTCCTCCTTGGTACTCGTTCAGTGTGGAATCCATAACTTTCACATTTCTTCCCGGTCGTGAACTTGCCATGTTGGCTGTAGAAATAGAAAGATTATAAGATTAATAATAATGCATCATAATAGAGATAATAAAGAATTATCGCACTAAAAGATATGATTGTTGTATTCTCAATTGAATATACACCATATTTTTAGAGAATTCTTTACTAATCCTATTTGACTCCTAACGTTTGGTCCCATTTACTAGGTTCCAACCTAAGGTCAAAGCTTTTGCTCTGATACCAACTGTGGTGACCCTGCATACCACTGCATGTTGTAGTATGCCAGTCGTTGATATAACATTCACGAAGTACCATTCCGCAAATATTACATCCCTCAGAGTAGTACAACAGAACATAGCAGGGTCCATAACTCATTCACTTATTATTACAAGCATCAAACATATATTGTCTTGGAGCTCCTCTTGGGTCCTCAGAGGAATACTCCTGGGTTCGAGGTGAACCCAACTTAGCTTACAATATAAGAGTCTCATTAAACTATACATTTATTTCATCGAGCAGCTAAATACTAAGAGTTCGGGCTGCTCGGTTACTACTACTATCGGATATCTCTAGGCTTGATCTCCTCCGAAGCCTCCCCGGATCCGTAGACCATGAGGTAGTCTACGCCTTCAACTCCTCCTGAGAGGTCTGGTTCCTCGTAGCCGATGATCTCGGCTCCTTCATTGCTGTCGTAGTCCTCCTCCAGACGATTCAGACAATCTAAGCATGGGATTTAAGAGTGGTATGAGTACGAGCGTACTCAACAAGTTCATTATAGATAAGAGGTGTTTAATGCACTAGCTATGATATTAGACCAGAAAGTCTAATACCAATGCAAGTTTTGATAAACATTTCTTCAAGAGATTGCTTTTATTTCAAAGAGCTATGTCCGTCAGCCTTCACCGGTTTACTAGAACTTCATGGAGCTCCTTTCCGGCCTCGTTGTCAGTTCTCATCCCGGAACAGGGAGTGACAGTCACAGTTCTTACACTCCAGAGGTGTTGCTTTACCCATAAGAGATCTTAACTTGGTGCCAACCAGCTTTCCCGTCCACACTTCCTTTGGTGTGAGGCCCGGTATAAGGTCTAGACAATCATGTTCCTCCGCTACCTCGAACACCCACCCTTTGTTGCAAGCCCCGACCCTGGGTCCACGTCGGTCCCATTATTCCCGTATTTCAGGGTGGACCCCGACCCACAACAACAGCTGGGCTCTACCATACACTCCTACGCCGGTGGCTGCAACCCATCATAGACCGCAATACCGTGGGGACTTAAGGCTTCCCCAACCTACCGCTTGTTCTTCGAACGACAAGTGTCTACGGACTGTGCCGTGGGGACTTAAGGCTTCCCCAGCCTACCGCTTGCCCCGACAGATACAAGTGTCTACGGTAGAGCGCATCCGTTGATGAACGAGAGGTGGAAACACTACTATTCCGTCCCACTCCGGATCTTATGGTTAACACGGGTATTACGGCACAAGAATCACTGGCGACATTTGTTGTTTAATCCTAGATGGATATAATCCCGTGCAATGGAACCTCCACCATATCAACACAATCCATGGTTCCATTGCCCACCACATAGTCATATTCATAGTTATGAAAGTAGTGGTTTTGATTTTTTATGCAATAGTGATAACCATAGTACTTTGCAAGTAATTTGATAGAAATACTCAAATGACATGAGCAAGTGATGAACTTGCCTGAACACTGCAAAGTTTTGCAGTTGGAAGGTGTGGACTGACCCTTGTCCTCTGTTTCTGAAAAATAGCATCATTGTCCGATAAGGGCAATGGTTAAAGAAGCAATTATGCATGCTTTCCATTTTTAGGGTTTGTTCCCCCCTTTCCGATGTCTTATTATTTTATGTGAGAGGTATTTACTAAGAATAATTTGGAGATTCTCTATTTAGGGTAAATACAACCTTGAAATATTGTCAAGGTGTTTTTATAGTCCAATTACATTAATGGACTTATTTTCTTTATTGAAAATAATATGTGTGATTTAAATCATTATTTAAATCATCAAATTAAGACTTATTCATAATTATCTTCAAAAATCCTCTTTGATATTTTATTTGGATAGAGAATTTTATGCTGATTGATTTTCATATTTTTAATTATTTTTTAGAGCCATATTCTATTTTATAAAATTCTTTGAAATTCTTACTTAAATGGTATTTTGGAAATGCCCAAATTGCCCTCGGGCCCACCTGTCAGGGTGAACTCGAGTGGGTTGGGCTCAACCCAGTTGGCCTGGTCCGGCCCACTCGGTCGCCCTCACTTCCCTTCTCTCTCCCTCGCGAACCCTAATCCCTGAGCTCTGGCGACTCGCGCGTCGCCGCCCCTTCGCCGAATTTCTCCGACCAGCTCCGGCCATCGCCGCTGGCGAGATTGGTCGCAATCGAACGGCCGCACGACGTCGCACCGTTCGGTCCGCGCCGATCCGTGTTTCACCGCCGTCTCCGTTCGTCCCCAACGCCTCTGCGGCACGGCCGTGGTGATTTGTGGTGCTCCGCCGCCCGCTGTCGATCCAGGCGTCGTGGCGGTGCTGGAGCGCCCTTGCTCGGCGACGCCAGGCCAGGCGCTTGGCGCTGCCGTGGTGGCCTGTGCCGCCGTGCCGCCATGGCACGCCGGTGCTCTGCTCCAGGTACACGCCTCCTCAGATCCCCTCCTCTCTCTCATTCTTGCCTGCTCTTCTTCTTCCTCCTCTGGCTTTGGCGCGGCTGCTCCTCCTCCTGGAGATGCTTGCTGTGCTGGTGCTCTGCGGTGCGTAGCTAGCTGTGCTGCTTGTGCTGCTGTGTTGCTCATGCTGATGTGCTGCTTGTGCTGCTGTGCAAAATTGCTAAGCTATGTGCCTGTTAAAGCTTCCATTTCTTGCTAGAATTCTTCCCTGTGCCTCTGTTCTTGTTTCTATGCTTGCCTGACACTCATGTGTATTCATATATGCTTCAATGGCTTAATTGCAGTATGCAATTCTTGCAAATTTGCAAGTGCCTGAGCTTCTGTGGCTAGTTCTTGTGCTCAAATTCATGAGCATGCTCATCTGAGCATTGCTGTTGGCTTAATGGTATGATTCAGTGATGAGCACTAAGTGCTTTACTTGTTTATCATGATCCAGGGGTTCATCAAGTCTTTGATGTGCTTCTGGATACAATCATATGATTATTACTTCAGTATCTGTTTATTCAGTTAAGGCTTGGGCGTAATTCTTCAGTAGCTGGCTCATTTCTGGTGCTATGCTTGCCTATAGCCATCTGTATCAAGTGTTAGCAAGCTCTGGTGAGCATGTGATCAACAGTGGCTTGTTGATTAATTGTTAAGCTTCTGTCTGGGCCTCTCTGGTGCTCATTCTGGTGTCTGTGTGATATATGCACTTGTGCTAGTGAGGTGTATTGCTTACTCAAGCAGTATCTGTTACTTGCTGTGATCCTCTGGATCATGTGCAAGGTTCTGGTGCAGTGGTTATTTGTGTAATTCATTTATCTCTCATACCTTGCTTAATTGGGTAGATAAATGATGTGAACTGCCTTGCAGTGATGATCATATGAGTTGATTTAGTAGAGCTAGAGGGATGCCAACTTCTGTTGGGTACCCTGGCTCCCTTTTGAACCCATCTGGGTAATGATAGATGTGCTGAGCTTAACTGTGGGGTTTTGTGATGTGGTTGAGGTAGCCCTGACAGTAATGCATTGCTGTTAGGGTAGCTCCCACTGGCTTGCTGTGGCTCACTAGATGCTCTCTGGGTGATCCTTTTGTTGGATTGCCAGTAACTTTTGATGTTGAAATCCAAATAGACAAGGATTTGTCTAATGTCTGATGGCCTTAGCTAGCTGTAGGTGCTAAGTAATTCTGGCTAACTATGTAGGATTATTACCTTGCTGGATATCTTTGGTTATGCCATTGCTTTGGCATAATCAATGTTCCCAAGTGGCTTCCTATTGGTTTCTCTCTGTCTTTACTTGCACCAATTGGCTGTTAGCCATATGATGACTCACACATAGGGTTTCTACCCTCTTTTGCTTCTGTGACATATGCACATGCTTAATTATGAGCAAAACCATTGTTTGCTCATGCTTTTCTGGTATACCTCACTCCAGCTCCAAGGTTTGTGGTTGATGTAGAGGATTTGCTTCTGTGTGGTTCTTGTGGTTGATTTACTTGCCCTGCTCCTCCTGGTGAGCTTGATGCCTCTTGGTTATGTGCTGTGGTGGTGGAAATGTGTTGAACAGCAGTGGCTGTTCAAGCTGTCCTTGTGTTCTTGTGTTCTTGTGACTTACTCTGTGAGGCTGCTGTCGATGAATGAAGCAAGTTTGCTGGTGAAAAGCTTATATCTGGTCCTCTACTTGCTCTCCTGGTCGACAGCACTACCTGGCTGTTTTGGTGACTCCCCCTGGCCTTGTGTGTTGTTACACATGCAGCAATCCTTGTGTGCTGCCTGTGTGTGTGTGGCTTGGGACTTGGGCTGGTGGAATGGATCAGCTCGGCAGCTTGGTCATATCCACTCTATGTAATATTTGCTAACCTGCCAAGTGGCAATGCCACTTGGCATAATGCTCTGCTTGTTGTGTGTGTGTGCAGGGAACTTGGAGATGATCAAGATGAAACTCAAGATCATCTTGATCAAAGAATTCATGAAGATCAACAATGTAGTTTAGGTCATTTAAATTCCTTGTAATTTTCCTTTTTCTTATTTCATTTATTCATTTCATGTAATGTGTTGTAAATTCATAATCTGAATATTGTAAAGACAATGTATTATGTGTGTGATTATCAATAAAGCTCAAGTTTTCCTTAATGAGCTTTATGTAATTGTTGTATTACTTATAATCTTGATTAATGATAATTGTTTGTTAAATTATCTCAAGTTTGAATTATGTGATAACCATTTGATGTTTGAATTTGAAATTCAAATTCAAATTTGGTTTGAATTCATTCAAACAACTTAACTTGTAATTCAATCATGCAACTTATGATTTCAATGCAATTCCACTTCTCTCTTCTCAAAACCCTAATTTAAACAAGTAGGAACAAGTTCATCGCACTCTCGAAACCCTAACCCTTTAGGATGTCGAGAGAGAAACCTGTCCCCCTTCGATGCAGTTTTGTTTTAAAAGCGCGAAATTTCCCCAGAATTTACAATGCAATGCACATCCCTTTCTAAAATCTACCCTTCGATTGCCTCTAAACCTGGGACATTACAGCCTTTCCCCCTTAAAGAAAACTTCATCCCGAAGTTGTGGTTGTAATACCTGAAGAGTTCGGGGTATGTTTTCCTCAGGTCTTCCTCCTTTTCCCAGGTGGCTTCCCTCTCGGGGTGATGTTTCCATTGTATCTTGCAGTACTTTATAGCTTTATTTCTGAGCAGTTCTCCTCGAGAATCTTTGCTGGCTTCTCGATGTAGGTCAAGTCTGGTTGCAACTCGAGCTCTTCATGTGATACTGGTTCATCGGGAGCATTTCCTGAGTTGCGACACATGGAATACATTGTGAACTTGTGCTAGCCTTCCCGGTAGATCCAATTCAAAGGCTAAACCTCGATTCTGACTCAGTATCTTGAAAGGTCCGATGTATCTAGGACTGAGTTTTCCTTTTACTCCAAACCTCTGGAGTCCTTTCATCGGGCTCACCTTAAGGTATACCATGTCTCCAACTTGTGGCTCCCATGTTCTTCTCTTCTGATCTGCGTAACTCTTTTGCCGGCTCTGGGCTATCTTCAGTCTATCTCTTATAATGTCAATGATTTGTTGTTTTTCCTTGACATAATCAGGATTGAACTCCTTGCTTTCTCCAGCTTCATACCAACATATCGGTGATCTACACTTTCTTCCATAGAGAGCTTCAAATGGTGCCATCTTGATGCTGCTTTGATAACTATTGTTATATGAAAACTCTGCTAGTGGTAAGTGTTCTTCCCATGATCCTCCGAAGTCTAGAGCACAAGCCCTAAGTATCCTCTAGGATCTGCTGCCTTCTCCGTTTGTCCTCCCGTCTGCCGAGGATGATAGCGTACTATAATCCAACTTGATCCAAGCTGTGGCATGCCCAAATAAGTTGACGTGAATACGGATCTCGATCCGACACGATCTTCTTGGGCACTCCATGTTTACTCACGATCTTGATGTAAAGATCAATGAGTTTCTCTCCTTTGTCCTGCTGCTTGTTGATTTACCGCTAAGAAGTGTGCACTTTTCATCAACCGATCCACAATTACCCATATCATGTCCTTTCTTTGTTGGTCATGGGTAGTCCAGTGATGAAATCCATTCCTATCTCCTCCCATTTCCATTCTGGAATAGGTAAAGGTTGTAACTTCCCTGCCGGACTCTGGTGTTCAGCCTTCACTCTCTGGCAGGTATGGCATTCCGCCACATATTGTGCTATCTCCCTCTTCATGTTATTCCACCAAAATAGTTCCTTTAAATCCATGTACATCTTTGTACTTCCCGGATGTATGGAATAGGGTGTTTGATGAGCTTCCCGGAGTATTACTTCCTTAACACAAATTCTCTTCTGGAACCATAATGATCCAGATTCTCCGCGATGAAATTCTGATGGTCTTCCCTCATCTATTCTTCTCATCTCCTCCACGATGAATGGATCATCCAACTGACGCATCATTATCTCATTTTTCAGGTTAACATTCAACTCATCGGCTACTTGCAATGCCGATAATCCTTCATGGGCTTCCTTCTCCCAAAGTTGTATTTGGGCTTGACTTATTTCCTTCCTCAACTCCGGTGAGATTTCTTGTTCCACTCCTCCGGTACTCTTCCTACTCAGGGCATCTGCTACAACATTAGCCTTCCCTGGTGTGTAATTGATTGTCAGATCATAATCCTTGATCAATTCTAGCCATCTTTTCTGTCTCATGTTGAGTTCCTTCTCTGAGTGAAGAAATATTTGAGGCTTTTATGATCTGTATAGAGCTCACACTTAGCTCCATAGAGAAAATGTCTCCATGTTTTGAGTGCAAATACGACAGCTGCTAATTCCAAGTCATGTGTTGGATAATTCACTTCATGAGGTCTGAGTTGCCTCGATCCATAAGATATCACTTTCCGATCTTGCATGAGTACGGCAAACCCAACCATGTTTGGATGCGGCCACAAAGATACCTGCAGTAATCCTTGCCAACTTCTCGTGGGACCGCTAACACCGGTGTCATGGTGAGTTTCTCTTTTAGAGTTTGAAAACTCTTCTCACACTCCTCCGACCACACGAATGGTGTATTCTTCCTTAACAACTTCGTCATTGGTCCTGCTATCTTGGAGAATCCTTCAATGAACCTCCGGTAATATCCTGCCATTCCGAGGAATCCTCGGATTTCCTTGACAGTCTTGGGTGCTTCCCATTCTAGAACTGCTGCTACCTTACTCGGGTTGACAGCGATTCCATCTTTGCTAATGACATGACCAAGAAATTCCACTTGATCTAGCCAAAATTCACACTTACTAAGTTTGGCATAGAGTTGATGTTCCCTTAGTGTTTGCAACACTAACCTCAAATGTTCAGCATGTTCAGCCTTGTTCTTGGAATATATCAGGATATCATCGATAAATACGATGACAAACTTGTCTAGATATGGCATGAAGATCTTATTCATGAGATTCATGAATATTGCTGGGGCATTGGTCAATCCAAAAGGTACTACAAGATATTCATGGTGTCCATATCTTGAGACAAAGGCAGTTTTCGGAACGTCTTCCTTCTTGGTCTTTATCTGGTGATAACCGGATCTTAGATCAATCTTGGAAAAGACTCCCGCACCTCTAACTTGATCAAATAGATCTTGTATTCTTGGAAGTGGATACTTGTTCTTGATTGTGACGTTGTTCAGATTCCTGTAGTCTCCGCACATCCTTCTTCCTCCATCTCTTTTATCCACGAAGATTACAGGTGATCCCCATGGTGAAACACTTTCTTGATGAATCCCTTTTGTTCCAAGTCATCCAGTTGCTCCTTAAGTTCTTTCAACTCCTTAGGCCCCATCTTGTATGGTGCTTTAGCAATCGGAGTTGTTCCTGGAATTAGGTCGATAGTGAATTCTATCTCCCTATCTGGTGGCATACCAGGTAATTCCACAGGAAACACATCCTGGAATTCATTTACTACAGGTATATCCTCTTCTAACTTCACCTCCTTCATGCTATTCAGCTGTAGCTCAACTTCAATCTGTGTGTGTTTGTCACCTTGATAGATCATTCTACTTCCATCGGGGCTTTTCAACGATACCGTCTTGTTCACACAGTCGATCAATGCTCCATTAGCTTCCAACCAGTTCATACCAAGAATGACATCAATGTCCTTCATTGGTAAAATGAACAGGTCCGCGTCAAACGCGCACTTATTGATCATAATGACTTGTTTTTGTTTGGCATGGGTTACTACTATCGTTCCCCCCGCAGAAAGTATGGTTATGGGTGTATCTAACTTAGTGCAACTAATCCCATGTTTGATGATGAATTGTTGAGAAATGAATGATGTAGTTGCACCAGTATCAAAATACTTTGCCAGGATGAGTGAGTATCTGGAGCGTACCTATCACCGCCTGATCGGAGTTGACCACCTCCTCCAGACTAGTGCAGTTCAGCTTGCCGAAGGGCTTCTTATTCTTCCAGCTCCCTCCGGTGTTTCCTCGATTTCCTCCTCCTCCGTATTGACCTCCTCCAAAGGTTTCTCTTGGGCGGCCCCTCAGCATGTGCCCTCCCGGGCTACAACCAAAGCATACATCTTTGGCTTCTTGCAACCTTGGCTAAATGCCCCTGAATCCACAGCTTCGCAATTATTGGATTTGCAAATGGAATGCCCGATTCTTCCCAGCACCGTAGTAGTTGGGTTGTTGTTGTTGTTGTTGTTGTCAAATCTTGGCTTGAAACTCAAGTTGGTATTGGGCTTGTTACTGACAAACCTCTTAGGCTCAAATCTGGCCTTCTTCCTCTTCTCTTCTTGCAGTTGTTTGAAGTCATCTTCAAGAGTGATGGCTGCATCCACCAACTCTTGAAACTCCGTCGCTCTCATCATACGGAGTGAGGATTTAATCCTCGCATAAACCTCTTCTTTTTCTTGTCCTCGGTGTTGACTTCTTCAACAGCGTAATCGGGACAATTTAGAAAATTCCCGACATAGGTCAGATTGCTCATCCTTCCGCTTCGAGACTTTCAAATTCTCACGCCAACTCCACAATACTGTGATTACTTGGATTTCCCGGAACTTCCTCGTGAATTCCTCCCAGGTAAATACCTTTCCAGCCGGATAAACGGCTACTATGTTATCCCACCAAGATGCGGCGGGTCCACACAACAAGTGTGTAGCATAACGAACCTTCTCCAGGTCATTGCATCCAACAGTGTTGAGCTTTCGCTCTGTATCCATCAGCCAATCTTCTGCGTCCATTGGCTCGGGCGCGTATGCAAAAGATATGGGCTTGGTGTTCTGGAAGTCTGCTAGGGTGACTCCCGGGTTCTCCGGTCTTTCTACCTGGTTCTGTTGCAGCAAATCATGGAAGAATTTGTTCTGCTGCTCCAACGTGACACGTTGTCTCTCTTCCACCATCTGCATGTACTGAATGAAATTCTGTTGCGTCATGGGTGGTGGTGGTGGTAACTGATCTCTGGCTGCTCCCTCAGCCTCCTCCTTTTGCTTGGCTTCGCGCTCCATGCGCTGCGCTTCGGTCTCTTCTCCTAACGCTCCCGACATAACCCCCTAGTTCTGCAACACAAGATGATTCTCATAATTACTCCATGCGCAAGTTTTCTGAGCTCAACCTTGTGCACAAAACTAGTCACGCAATGGAAATCAAGAAGCAAATCCAAATCATACAAAACATATACCCTGTATATACATGCATAAGTGGTCTTATTACAATACTCAAGTCGATGTGAGTATGCAAACTCACTTATTAAAGTATATGTACAAATTTATACAAATGTTACAAACTATAATACACGTGGTACTTGTGTATTATAGCCTCGCCTCCCTTGGTGGACTCTAGTCGATCTTCACTCCCGGTACATTCCAGGCTTCCATCCGGTCGAACGTGTCGTCCTCCTGATAGACCCTGGAACATAAGGTCTCCCCGTTGGCTTGTAATCCGAATCCGATGATGATCCTAAGGAGAAATCAGTGTTCACAAACTGATCATTGAGTGCTAGTCCACCCATCGGGTGTACTCCCCTGTAGCCCCACCATAAGGGTTACCAAAACTCATACCCGACTCAACCTGTGTCGGATATCCTCCATCCACTCCTTCATTACTAGGATAGCTCTGGTTCTGGGTTGTTGCGTCATCATTCATCTCTCCATCATAATACTCAGTAGTACTATGAGTTCCCATTTCCCCAACGCCAACCCCTGGAATTCTCGATAGGAGTCTCGGAACGCTGATTGTTTCCGGATTCCTCTCCGCCCTCATATCCCCCATAGGAACTACCCAGGTAGTTCCCAGGTGTAGCAGGTGTAGGTTCACGTGCAAGTGGATCAATACTGATGTAGTCACCAGCTGAATAAACTGGTGTGTGCACCACATTCTCCATAGGTTCCTTCCCTCTACTCTCCTCCTTGGGTTCAGTGAATTCCTCAAGCATCGTATCAATTGCTCCTATCAGATGATGATTCAACTGAAAGAGTAATGATATGTACGGCTATTGTCCATGTATTTGGCTGCTTCGGCTGGTTTGCTTTTGGCATATTTGAAATGGTTCAGCATGGGGTCATTGTCCTCCTCCATATGAGGAATGTGTGTGAATTCGGAACCCATAAGCTCTTTCGTCTTATGCTCCCGAATATCGGTTATGGCTCTCATAACAGCTATATGGTAAGCTGTATTGGTTGTCCTTGCTTCCCCAGCTGGCATGACTACGCTCATTCCCAAAGATTCGGGAAGTCGCAGCTCCCACTCCTGCACTTGGCCAATACCCGACCATCATAGAACATGTAGCTTACCGGAATCGGGACTGCACCCAAATTCCAAAGAATAAGGCTCGAGGATATCTCGCAAGTCCTCCTTGGTACTGTCAGTTGTGGAATCCAACTTTCACATTTCTTCCTTTGGCCGTGAACCTTGCCAAAGTGTTACCGTAGAAATAGAAAGATTATAAGATTAGTAATAATGCATCATAATAGAGATAATAAAGAATTATCGCACTAAAAGTATATGATTGTTGTATTCTCAATTGAATATACACCATATTTTTAGAGAATTCTTTACTAATCCTATTTGACTCCTAACGTTTGGTCCCATTTACTAGGTTCCAACCTAAGGTCAAAGCTTTTGCTCTGATACCAACTGAGGTGACCCTGCATACCACTGCATGTTGTAGTATGCCAGTCGTTGATATAACATTCACGAAGTACCATTCCGCAAATATTACATCACTCAGAGTAGTACAACAGAACATAGAAGGTCCATAACTCATTCACTTATTATTACAAGCATCAAACATATATTGTCTTGGAGCTCCTCTTGGGTCCTCAGAGGGATACTCCTGGGTTCGAGGTGAACCCAACTTAGCTTACAATATAAGAGTCTCATTAAACTATACATTTATTTCATCGAGCAGCTAAATACTAAGAGTTCGGGCTGCTCGGTTACTACTACTATCGGATATCCCTAGGCTTGTTCTCCTCCGGAAGCCTCTCCGGATCCGTAGACGATGAGGTAGTCTACGCCTTCAACTCCTCCTGAGAGGTCTGGTTCCTCGTAGCCGATGATCTCGGCTCCTTCATTGCTGTCGTAGTCTCCTCCAGACGATTCAGACAATCTAAGCATGGGATTTAAGAGTGGTATGAGTACGAGCGTACTCAACAAGTTCATTATAGATAAGAGGTTTTTAATGCACTAGCTACGATATTAGACCAGAAAGTCTAATACCAATGCAAGTTTTGATAAACATTTCTTCAAGAGATTGCTTTTATTTCAAAGA
>JAUUTY010000211.1:0-127043 GCA_030979885.1 Lolium multiflorum | reverse complement strand
CTACTTGAATCCTATAGGAAGATGAAGTGTGTTTGATTGTAGCAAAGGAATTTTTTCATGAGCTATGAGCTAATGCTTATTTCCTATAGGAATTACACTACAAGATTCCTATAGGAATTTTTCCTATAGGATATGTTCCTATGAATCAAACAACATGTATAGGAAATTTTCCCATAGGAACCAAATCCTTCACACTTCCTATGCAAATCCTTTGAATCAAAGGAGCCCTAAAAATGTGGACTAGCTTGTGTCGTCATATGAGATATAGATGGTATAAAAATAACAAACTACAATACTAAGAGTGATTTATATAAATCAAGTTTGATTTCTTGCTTTCATGTATGAGTTAATTTATTAACATGGCTTTCTACCCCCCCCCACACACACACACAAACACACAAACACCCTCTCTCTCTCTCTCTCTCAAATGGGGGTGAGAGGAGAAGAAGGATGTTCGTAACTCATGCCTCACCATCCTACCAGACTTTGGTCGATGCCCAACACATTCATGACCTAAAAAGGTGACGTTGACTATTTCATAGTCTACATTTTCACAAGCATTATACAATGTATATTGGCCAAAATGTGATGTGTAGATTTTCTCGAATTGTACCTTATTTGGATTCATGTTTGACGTATGAGCGGTTTTACTCAAAATTCAACTACATGTTCAAATGCCAGGTCGGAAAATTTGAATGAAGAAAATATAGTTTAAATATTGAAATAAGTGAGCATATGTGTGCGTGTGTGCGTGTGTGTGTGTGTGTGTGTGTGTCTCTTTTGTGCACTACGATACGTAAAATTGGCACTACCATTTTACGAATGTGGTGGGTCCTAGAATATTGAAGCAAATTCAAAAAAAATGTGCTAGCTTGAGTCATCGTATGAGATAAAATTGCTATACAAATAACAAACTTACAACCTTAAGGTAATTTAAGAAAGATTTATTATCTTGCTTGCACATGTGTGGTCATGTTGATTGCATTGTATATTAGTATGAACTTAATAATAATTATCCCAAATATTGGCAGCAATGTGCATCTTACCGTTCACATATATTTTATTCAACTTCATTTCACACATAAATACATTCTACTTTATTAGTGTAAAATAAGAGCTTTATGTGAGCTTTATTGTGAAGTGGCTGCCTGAGAGAAGGGCCAAATTTTCAAGGTAACAATTTTGAAACATGGCATACTTCATAAGATGACCATTTAGGTGATATATATGTTGATTATTTCTCGAGTTTGTAATATATGTGGACTTATGTTGAGTTTTAACCAATTTTAGTCAATTTAAAATTGCATGTTCTTTAAAGTTCGGCACGAGTTTTGGTAGAAAATCTGCAGATTTTACCATGGTAAGGTGTTATGCTTCATGCATGAAAAATCTACAAAGAAAAGATGAACAATTTGTACGAATGGTGAAGCCGGTGAATTTGAAGCAAATTGAATGCAACCAAAGGAAATTCATTAAAACTAAAAAAAAAGATGAAGAGTTCACGAGGAAATGGTATGGCGATTTGAAAAGAAAATGAATCACTACATATGTGAATCTGGTCATAGTAAACGAAAATGCCAAGTAGAGTTTCCAATTTTGTTCATAAAAATAGATCAAATTTGAACTAGATTTGTGATGTAGATTGGTCATAGAAACCGCTATAAGCCATCGCAATGTACGGAAGTGAATAATTCTAGGCATCCATATTTTAATTACTTCATGTAATGTAATTGAACAAGCTAGATTGGGTATTGCCCCATGAAATTGTACCACACATGCCAACAATAGTAAACCTGGTTGCTTACAAGTACGCCAACATTATGTGGCTTGATTAAATGTGCATTAAACTTAAAATGCCTATTTATTTATATTGTTTTAGTAGTCGTATGACAGTGAAGGATCCAGAGTTGCATTAATCGGCGAATTGGGTTACATATTACATAGAATAATTCATGGTAAACATAAAATACATCCAATCCGTCAATATTTTTAGATAAAGGTCTAAGTAGTCCTTCCCCACCGAAGTAGATGACCACCTCCAACACTACGGCCGTCCTGACAAGAACCATCAGCAAAACGTCTCTTTTAGTCCTTGTACTGAGTACTTTGAAGCAGGAAGCCCCAGACACACCCTTCCTTTTACGGTGATGAAGCAATATTAAACATCAAAAGAAGAGGCAGAACAAGATCTCCTACTCAGGGACACTTGGTGGACGCCGAGATATAGGTCGCTACCTGTGCACCGAGATCCTCTTCTCCTTGCTAATCGCCCTGTCACAAGAAAAACAAATTAATTCAGCATTACTTAAATCCGCATTAGCATCGTCCCAATAAGATTGAGGGTAGTGTTATGTTCACTCACTCCTTATCGATGCGCAAATAGATAGTCAGCTGCTTCGATGATTCATTGCCGCACAGGTACCGCGGCGGCACCGAGAGGAAGGAAGTGACATCTCCCAAAGAAACTGTGCCCGGAGTCGGGCTGCTCGTCGGCTCTAATACCGCCTTCACCACGTCAAACAAGTGTTCCCCGGTAAGCTTACGCGGCCCCGGCATCGGCGGGCCGTTCGCCCACATTGTCACCCTATACCGGGGCAAGTTGCACGCCGCCGGCCTGACGCACACGAAGGATACCGCGGTGTCCATGCCGCAAGGGTGGATGTGCAAGGCGAACACTGCGCCATCCGTCCCGTAGCCGATGAGCTGTAGTTTTGGCGAGCCCGGTGCCGGCACCTTCAGATGAACAAATCCGAAGTCCTCGTCGTACGGGAACCTATCCACAGCGGTCAAGTGGGCTTCTCTGAGGTGTAGGATGAACGGTACCTTCGAATCGGCGAATTCGCAGCCGGGGTGCGTGCAGAAGCAAGAGCCGTGCGGGCACGCCATCATGTGCTTGTCTTCCTCGTTGTAAGGGATCTCCCTCCCGCACCAGTCGTTGATACACTGGATCGTCGGCTTCAGAGGCTGCTTCTTCGGCACAGGCAACTCCATAGTCTAAGGTCTGATGAGGGATCGGAAAGGGGCGCGGGGGGTTGTGGCGGCGGCGGCGCGAGCGAGGGGGGAGCAGTGAGAAGCTGAGAACTGAGAAGGGAGATTGATGTTTATGGAGATTGATGTTTCTTTATAATAATATAGAGGGCTCTTCTTTTAACGGGAGCCTCTAGACTGGTGGACACATAACCTGTGCTCACTGAAGTGTGGGACCTCACGCATGGGAACCACACGTAAGTGACAGACCAGTTGGTGTACTCGGGTGATTA
Source organism: Lolium multiflorum (assembly GCA_030979885.1). Classification (NCBI taxonomy): domain Eukaryota; kingdom Viridiplantae; phylum Streptophyta; class Magnoliopsida; order Poales; family Poaceae; genus Lolium; species Lolium multiflorum. The sequence continues at coordinate 123,783 of JAUUTY010000211.1, read as the reverse complement.
TTATAATGTATAAGTACTCCATAGTTTCCTATAGATCCAAGGGTAGGAAAGCCAAGTTATCTCATTTACAAGACATTATTTTTTCCATGAAGCCAAGTGTATCCCCCTCCCCCAGTGATTTGACCTAGATTTGAAATCAAGGCACACGTGATTCAAAAAAGGCAATCTAAAAACATGGAGTATTCATCATTTTGTAGTACATATATCTAGGGAAAATACCAAACATGCCATACCAGTGTTTTAGAGAAGAACCCTCAAGTAGATTGGCACCATGTTGGAGTTCGTCTAGCTAAATTTCCTCCCACATGCATGTGAGCTTGGTACCACTACACAAGAACCATGCCAAACTTTTGAATCATGGCCCAATTTTATGTATATATTTGCAACTTTTCATCATGCAAGCATGAATACTTTGCAAAATATGTGCATTTTGGGTTGTCGCCCATAAATGTGTTTTTGCTTGTCTGCCACCAATCAAGTTTTCATTCGCGGGGAAACATGCATGACAGGATGACCATTTCCAAGGTTTCATGAATTATCTCAATGTGCATCTATATATATACAATTTCTTGGGCTAAATCCGATAAAATGCAAATTTGACACAGTGTGTAGATGAAGTACAGATCAAACAAATAATTTAAAAAATACATGGGTGTGTGGCCTGAATGTGTGGATCGAGCCAAGTACATTTTATATAATAATGGCCAAACACATGCACCGCACCCTCGTACTAGAGCAAATTAAAACAAGCAGGGTGAGAGCATCGTGAGATTGCTCGACCTAGCTAAATTTTAAAACAAGCCGAATTAATAAGTTATTGTGTGGGGATTGATAGAAAAGATCGAAACAAAGCATGCATAGTCATATCATTTGTGGTTTACATAATACCTCTATGAACAGTACCAAATAAACATGGCATATATACACTTCTATGTTTAGACAAGAACCCTGCATATTTTTTTGCACCATGTGTTTGAGGCCTCGCTTCCCCAGAAGTGTGTGTGAGAGCATTTTGCATGCTACGAGAAAACAATGCCAAACATTTGAATCGCATGACTCATTTTTTGGTAGTGATATATAGGTTTATGGTTTATATATATAAGGTTTAGTGTTAGGGTCTAGGGGTTTAATATAATTAGGGTTTAGGGTTTATAGAGATTCACATCATCTGTTTCATTTCACATTTGTGATGTACAATACTACATACCTAAGTAAAATCGATCCATTCTTAGTCACTCCAAAATGGAGCTCGTGGCCGGGAGGTTTTTGGAATTTCCATGTTTGAAACCCAATACCACTTCTCTTTGGTTCAAAAACCTCCCAAAATTAAGCCCGTTTTCAAATATTTCAAACTTATTCAAATTTGGTTCAAATTTGAAAGCAATACAAGTTATATCACACATATTGCATACATTTTCACACAAACTGCACTAGATGCTAACCCTATAATTTGAGACCATTTGGACGAGGTCGAAAAAATTCTTGGATTAGAATCGTGTTGTTCAAACCCCGTAGTTGGATTTTTTTGAACCCTTGATCTGTAGAACTGGGCAAAACCCGAGTTTAACCTATTTAATTATAGATTCGTATATCGATTTTTCTACTACCTTTTTATTATTACTATGCAGCACATGGGTGTTTGCCCGTCGAGTGAAACACGGAGGAAGAGGGATCACTCGGAAGGAGAGAAGAAGGGGTGTCTCCCTTTTTCGGGTGATGATGTTGACTTTTGTGCAGGGTTTGTCAGTGAGCAGGAGGTGCGAGCGAGCGAGCGAGCGAGTCGAGCGAGGCCGAGAATGAGAGAGATTTGTTTTTTTTGTGAGAGGGACAACCGAAGGATCCAGAAGGACCCACAGACTTCCAATACGCATCCTGATGCGTCTTCTCTTGACAAAGAAGATGGCTGGGAGTTTGCGTACCTATTGCACGTGACTTGTTCTCACTGAAGTGTGGGACCTCAAGGGTGGGCACCACACGTAAGTGACAGACCTGTTGGTGTAAAAACTCGGTTGATTATAATAGTGCATTAGAACAAAGTTTCCTATGGATTCAAGGGTAGGAAATCCAAGTTAACTCATTTACGTGTTAAACTTATCTAAATCTTGGTCAAACATAGGATTTGACCAAGATTCAAATGGGCAGAAAAATAAAAAAACAGAAAAATGAAAAACCAAATCACATAGTCTTCTTATGTCATGTAGTAAGCAGTAAAGTTGATAAAAAAAAGGTCCATACATATTCAAACCACACAAATCATGTATCTATATATACCCCCTAACCCCTAAACTCCGTCTTATGAAGTCAAACATGGAAATTTCAAAAACCATCCTAAGAGCTACATTTTGGGGTGACTAAGAAGGATACATGCTTCCCTTTTCATTTTCATGTTTTAAACTTGTTTAAATTATCTTGGTCAAACCTAGGATTAGACAAGATTCAAATGGGCATCAAAATTGAAAAAAATTCAGCAAAAAAAAACCAAAGCAAATAGTTTTCTTATGTCATATAGTAAGCATTAAAGTTGATAAACAAGGTCTAGACATAATCAAACCAGACAAATCATGTAGCTATACCCCCTAACCCCTAAACTCTGTCTTATGAATTGAAGTCAAGCATGTGAAGAGAAGTGGTTTTGGGTTTCAAACATGGAAATTTCAAAAACCTCCCAAAAGCTTCATTTTAGAGTGACTAAGAAGGATCCATGCTTACCTTTTCATTTTCATGTTTTAAACTTGTTTAAATTATCTTGGTCGTCAAACCTAGGATTTGACAAGATCCAAATGGGCATCAAAATTGAAAAAAAAATCAGAAAAAAGAAAAACCAAAGCAAATAGTTTTCTTATGTCATATATATAGTAAGCATTGAAGTTGATAAACAAGGTCCATACATATTCAAACAACACAAATCATGTATCTATACCCCTAACCCCTAAATTGATTAACTATGTCTTATGAAGTCAAGCATGTGAAGAGAAGTGGTTTTGGGTTTCAAACATGGAAATTTCAAAAACCTCCCAAAAGCTTCATTTTAGAGTGACTAAGAAGGATCCATGCTTACATTTGCATTTTCATATTTTAAACTTGTTTAAATCATTATCAAACCTAGGATTTGACCAAGATACAAATGGGTGGGCACAAAATTCAAAAAAATCAGAAAAATGAAAAACAAAAGCACATAGTCTTCTTATATATGTCATATCGTAAGCATTCGAGTTGATAAACGAGGTCTAGGTATATATATCCAAACCAGACAAATCATGTATCTACCCCCCATCGATCTTATGAAGTCTAGCATGAAGAGAAGTCGTTTTGGGTTTCAAACATGGAAATTTCAAGAACATCCCAAAAGCTTCATTTTAGAGTGACTAAGAAGGATACATGCTTACCTTTTAATTTTCATGTTTTAAACTTGTTTAAATCTTGGTTGAACCTAGGATTTGACCAAGATTCAAATATATGGGAATAAAATTCAGAAAAAAACAGAAAAATGAAAAACCAAAGCACATAGTCTTCTTATGTCTATAGTTAGCATTAAAGTTGATAAACAGGTCTAGACATATTCAAACTAGAAAATCATGTATATATCTACACCCCTAACCCTAAACTCTGTCTTATGAAGTCAAGCATGCATGAAGAGAAGTGGTTTTTTTGTTCCAAACATGGAAATTTCAAAAACCCTCCCAAGAGCTACATTTTGGGGTGACTAAGAAGGAAAGATGCTTATTTTTTCATATTCATGATTTAAACTTGTTTAAACCATGGTCAAACCTAGGATTTGACCAAGATTCAAATGGGCATCAAAATTGAAAAAAAATCAGCAAAAATAAAAACCAAAGCAAATAGTTTTCTTATGTTATATAGTAAGCATTAAAGTTGATAAACAAGGTCTAGACATATTCAAACCAGACAAATCATGTATCTATACCCCTAACCCCTAAACTCTGTCTTATGAAGTCAAGCATGAAGAGAAGTGGTTTTGGGTTTCAAACATGGAAATTTGAAAAACCTCCCAAAAGCCCCTTTGCAAATATTTCAAACTTATTCAAATTTGGTTCAAATTTGAAAGACATACAAGTTATAGCACACATAGTGCATACATTTTCACACAAACTGCACTAGATGCTAACCCTATAATTTGAGGCCATTTGGATGAGGTCGAAAAAATTCTTGGATTAGAATCGTGTTGTTCGAACCCCGTAGTTGGATTTTTTTTTGAACCCTTGATCTGTAGAACTGGGCAAAACCCGAGTTTAACCTATTTAATTATAGATTCGTATATCGATTTTTCTACTACCTTTTTATTATTACTATGCAGCACATGGGTGTTTGCCCGTCGAGTGAAACACGGAGGAAGAGGGATCACTCGGAAGGAGAGAAGAAGGGGGTGTCTCCCCTTTTTCGGGTGATGATGTTGACTTTTGTGCAGGGTTTGTCAGTGAGCAGGAGGTGCGAGCGAGCGAGCGAGCGAGTCGAGCGAGGCCGAGAATGAGAGAGATTTGTTTTTTTTGTGAGAGGGACAACCGAAGGATCCAGAAGGACCCACAGACTTCCAATACGCATCTGATGCGTCTTCTCTTGACAAAGAAGATGGCTGGGAGTTTGCGTACCTACTGCACGTGACTTGTGCTCACTGAAGTGTGGGACCTCAAGGGTGGGCACCACACGTAAGTGACAGACCTGTTGGTGTAAAAACTCGGTTGATTATAATAGTGCATTAGAACAAAGTTTCCTATGGATTCAAGGGTAGGAAATCCAAGTTAACTCATTTACGTGTTAAACTTGTCTAAATCTTGGTCAAACCTAGGATTTGACCAAGATTCAAATGGGCAGAAAAATAAAAAACAGAAAAATGAAAAACAAAATCACATAGTCTTCTTATGTCATATAGTAAGCATTAAAGTTGATAAACAAGGTCTAGACATATCAAACCATACAAATCATGTATCTACCCCTAACCCCTAAACTCCGTCTTATGAAGTCAAGCATGAAGAGAAGTGGTTTTGGGTTTCAAACATGGAAATTTCAAAATCCTCCCAAAAGCCCCTTTTCAAATATTTCAAACTTATTCAAATTTGGTTCAAATTTGAAAGACATACAAGTTATAGCACACATAGTGCATACATTTTCACAAAAACTGCACTAGATGCTAACCCTATAGCTTGAGGCCATTTGGATGAGGTCGAAAAAATTCTTGGATTAGAATCGTGTTGTTCGAACCCCGTAGTTGGATTTTTTTGAACCCTTGATCTGTAGAACTGGGCAAAACCCGAGTTTAGAGTGACTAAGAAGGATACATGCTTCCCTTTTCATTTTCATGTTTTAAACTTGTTTAAATTATCTTGGTCAAACCTAGGATTAGACAAGATTCAAATGGGCATCAAAATTGAAAAAAAATCAGCAAAAAGGAAAACCAAAGCAAATAGTTTTCTTATGTCATATAGTAAGCATTAAAGTTGATAAACAAGGTCTAGACATATCAAACCATACAAATCATGTATCTACCCCTAACCCCTAAACTCCGTCTTATGAAGTCAAGCATGAAGAGAAGTGGTTTTGGGTTTCAAACATGGAAATTTCAAAATCCTCCCAAAAGCCCCTTTTCAAATATTTCAAACTTATTCAAATTTGGTTCAAATTTGAAAGACATACAAGTTATAGCACACATAGTGCATACATTTTCACAAAAACTGCACTAGATGCTAACCCTATAGCTTGAGGCCATTTGGATGAGGTCGAAAAAATTCTTGGATTAGAATCGTGTTGTTCGAACCCCGTAGTTGGATTTTTTGAACCCTTGATCTGTAGAACTGGGCAAAACCCGAGTTTAGAGTGACTAAGAAGGATACATGCTTCCCTTTTCATTTTCATGTTTTAAACTTGTTTAAATTATCTTGGTCAAACCTAGGATTAGACAAGATTCAAATGGGCATCAAAATTGAAAAAAAATCAGCAAAAAGGAAAACCAAAGCAAATAGTTTTCTTATGTCATATAGTAAGCATTAAAGTTGATAAACAAGGTCTAGACATATTCAAACCAGACAAATCATGTAGCTATACCCCTAACCCCTAAACTCTATCTTATGAAGTCAAGCATGTGAAGAGAAGTGGTTTTGGGTTTCAAATATGGAAATTTCAAAAACCTCCCAAAAGCTTCATTTTAGAGTGACTAAGAAGGATCCATGCTTCCCTTTTCATTTTCATGTTTTAAACTTGTTTAAATTATCTTGGTCAAACCTAGGATTTGACAAGCAGATTCAAATGGGCATCAAATTTGAAAAAAAATCAGAAAAAAGAAAAACCAAAGCAAATAGTTTTCTTATGTCATATAGTAAGCATTGAATTTGATAAACAAGGTCCATACATATTCAAACCACACAAATCATGTATCTATACCCCCTAAGCCCTAAATTAATTAACTATGTCTTATGAAGTCAAGCATGTGAAGAGAAGTGGTTTTGGGTTTCAAACATGGAAATTTCAAAAACCTCCCAAAAGCTTCATTTTAGACAGACTAAGAAGGATCCATGCTTACATTTGCATTTTCATATTTTAAACTTGTTTAAATCATTATCAAACCTAGGATTTGACCAAGATACAAATGGGTGGGCACAAAATTCAAAAAAATCAGAAAAATGAAAAACAAAAGCACATAGTCTTCTTATATATGTCATATCGTAAGCATTCGAGTTGATAAACGAGGTCTAGGTATATCCAAACCAGACAAATCATGTATCTACCCCCCGTCGATCTTATGAAGTCTAGCATGAAGAGAAGTCGTTTTGGGTTTCAAACATGGAAATTTCAAGAACATCCCAAAAGCTTCATTTTAGAGTGACTAAGAAGGATACATGCTTACCTTTTAATTTTCATGTTTTAAACTTGTTTAAATCTTGGTTGAACCTAGGATTTGACCAAGATTCAAATATATGGGAATAAAATTCAGAAAAAAACAGAAAAATGAAAAACCAAAGCACATAGTCTTCTTATGTCTATAGTTAGCATTAAAGTTGATAAACAGGTCTAGACATATTCAAACTAGAAAATCATGTATATATCTACACCCCTAACCCTAAACTCTGTCTTATGAAGTCAAGCATGCATGAAGAGAAGTGGTTTTTTTGTTCCAAACATGGAAATTTCAAAAACCCTCCCAAGAGCTACATTTTGGGGTGACTAAGAAGGAAAGATGCTTATTTTTTCATATTCATGATTTAAACTTGTTTAAACCATGGTCAAACCTAGGATTTGACCAAGATTCAAATGGGCATCAAAATTGAAAAAAAATCAGCAAAAATAAAAACCAAAGCAAATAGTTTTCTTATGTTATATAGTAAGCATTAAAGTTGATAAACAAGGTCTAGACATATTCAAACCAGACAAATCATGTATCTATACCCCCTAACCCCTAAACTCTGTCTTATGAAGTCAAGCATGAAGAGAAGTGGTTTTGGGTTTCAAACATGGAAATTTGAAAAACCTCCCAAAAGCCCCTTTGCAAATATTTCAAACTTATTCAAATTTGGTTCAAATTTGAAAGACATACAAGTTATAGCACACATAGTGCATACATTTTCACACAAACTGCACTAGATGCTAACCCTATAATTTGAGGCCATTTGGATGAGGTCGAAAAAATTCTTGGATTAGAATCGTGTTGTTCGAACCCCGTAGTTGGATTTTTTTTTGAACCCTTGATCTGCAGAACTGGGCAAAACCCGAGTTTAACCTATTTAATTATAGATTCGTATATCGATTTTTCTACTACCTTTTTATTATTACTATGCAGCACATGGGTGTTTGCCCGTCGAGTGAAACACGGAGGAAGAGGGATCACTCGGAAGGAGAGAAGAAGGGGGTGTCTCCCCTTTTTCGGGTGATGATGTTGACTTTTGTGCAGGGTTTGTCAGTGAGGAGGAGCGAGCGAGCGAGCGAGCGAGTCGAGCGAGGCCGAGAATGAGAGAGATTTGTTTTTTTTGTGAGAGGGACAACCGAAGGATCCAGAAGGACCCACAGACTTCCAATACGCATCTGATGCGTCTTCTCTTGACAAAGAAGATGGCTGGGAGTTTGCGTACCTACTGCACGTGACTTGTGCTCACTGAAGTGTGGGACCTCAAGGGTGGGCACCACACGTAAGTGACAGACCTGTTGGTGTAAAAACTCGGTTGATTATAATAGTGCATTAGAACAAAGTTTCCTATGGATTCAAGGGTAGGAAATCCAAGTTAACTCATTTACGTGTTAAACTTGTCTAAATCTTGGTCAAACCTAGGATTTGACCAAGATTCAAATGGGCAGAAAAATAAAAAACAAATTCACATAGTCTTCTTATGTCATATAGTAAGCATTAAAGTTGATAAACAAGGTCTAGACATATCAAACCATACAAATCATGTATCTACCCCTAACCCCTAAACTCCGTCTTATGAAGTCAAGCATGAAGAGAAGTGGTTTTGGGTTTCAAACATGGAAATTTGAAAAACCTCCCAAAAGCCCCTTTGCAAATATTTCAAACTTATTCAAATTTGGTTCAAATTTGAAAGACATACAAGTTATAGCACACATAGTGCATACATTTTCACAAAAACTGCACTAGATGCTAACCCTATAGCTTGAGGCCATTTGGATGAGGTCGAAAAAATTCTTGGATTAGAATCGTGTTGTTCGAACCCCGTAGTTGGATTTTTTGAACCTTGATCTGTAGAACTGGGCAAAACCCGAGTTTAGAGTGACTAAGAAGGATACATGCTTCCCTTTTCATTTTCATGTTTTAAACTTGTTTAAATTATCTTGGTCAAACCTAGGATTAGACAAGATTCAAATGGGCATCAAAATTGAAAAAAAATCAGCAAAAAGGAAAACCAAAGCAAATAGTTTTCTTATGTCATATAGTAAGCATTAAAGTTGATAAACAAGGTCTAGACATATTCAAACCAGACAAATCATGTAGCTATACCCCCTAACCCCTAAACTCTATCTTATGAAGTCAAGCATGTGAAGAGAAGTGGTTTTGGGTTTCAAATATGGAAATTTCAAAAACCTCCCAAAAGCTTCATTTTAGAGTGACTAAGAAGGATCCATGCTTCCCTTTTCATTTTCATGTTTTAAACTTGTTTAAATTATCTTGGTCGTCAAACCTAGGATTTGACAAGCAGATTCAAATGGGCATCAAATTTGAAAAAAAATCAGAAAAAAGAAAAACCAAAGCAAATAGTTTTCTTATGTCATATAGTAAGCATTGAATTTGATAAACAAGGTCCATACATATTCAAACCACACAAATCATGTATCTATACCCCCTAAGCCCTAAATTAATTAACTATGTCTTATGAAGTCAAGCATGTGAAGAGAAGTGGTTTTGGGTTTCAAACATGGAAATTTCAAAAACCTCCCAAAAGCTTCATTTTAGACAGACTAAGAAGGATCCATGCTTACATTTGCATTTTCATATTTTAAACTTGTTTAAATCATTATCAAACCTAGGATTTGACCAAGATACAAATGGGTGGGCACAAAATTCAAAAAAATCAGAAAAATGAAAAACAAAAGCACATAGTCTTCTTATATATGTCATATCGTAAGCATTCGAGTTGATAAACGAGGTCTAGGTATATCCAAACCAGACAAATCATGTATCTACCCCCCGTCGATCTTATGAAGTCTAGCATGAAGAGAAGTCGTTTTGGGTTTCAGACATGGAAATTTCAAGAACATCCCAAAAGCTTCATTTTAGAGTGACTAAGAAGGATACATGCTTACCTTTTAATTTTCATGTTTTAAACTTGTTTAAATCTTGGTTGAACCTAGGATTTGACCAAGATTCAAATATATGGGAATAAAATTCAGAAAAAACAGAAAAATGAAAAACCAAAGCACATAGTCTTCTTATGTCTATAGTTAGCATTAAAGTTGATAAACAGGTCTAGACATATTCAAACTAGAAAATCATGTATATATCTACACCCCTAACCCTAAACTCTGTCTTATGAAGTCAAGCATGCATGAAGAGAAGTGGTTTTTTTTGTTCCAAACATGGAAATTTCAAAAACCCTCCCAAGAGCTACATTTTGGGGTGACTAAGAAGGAAAGATGCTTATTTTTTCATATTCATGATTTAAACTTGTTTAAACCATGGTCAAACCTAGGATTTGACCAAGATTCAAATGGGCATCAAAATTGAAAAAAAATCAGCAAAAATAAAAACCAAAGCAAATAGTTTTCTTATGTTATATAGTAAGCATTAAAGTTGATAAACAAGGTCTAGACATATTCAAACCAGACAAATCATGTATCTATACCCCTAACCCCTAAACTCTGTCTTATGAAGTCAAGCATGAAGAGAAGTGGTTTTGGGTTTCAAACATGGAAATTTGAAAAACCTCCCAAAAGCCCCTTTGCAAATATTTCAAACTTATTCAAATTTGGTTCAAATTTGAAAGACATACAAGTTATAGCACACATAGTGCATACATTTTCACACAAACTGCACTAGATGCTAACCCTATAATTTGAGGCCATTTGGATGAGGTCGAAAAAATTCTTGGATTAGAATCGTGTTGTTCGAACCCCGTAGTTGGATTTTTTTTTGAACCCTTGATCTGCAGAACTGGGCAAAACCCGAGTTTAACCTATTTAATTATAGATTCGTATATCGATTTTTCTACTACCTTTTTATTATTACTATGCAGCACATGGGTGTTTGCCCGTCGAGTGAAACACGGAGGAAGAGGGATCACTCGGAAGGAGAGAAGAAGGGGTGTCTCCCCTTTTTCGGGTGATGATGTTGACTTTTGTGCAGGGTTTGTCAGTGAGCAGGAGGTGCGAGCGAGCGAGCGAGTCGAGCGAGGCCGAGAATGAGAGAGATTTGTTTTTTTTTGTGAGAGGGACAACCGAAGGATCCAGAAGGACCCACAGACTTCCAATACGCATCTGATGCGTCTTCTCTTGACAAAGAAGATGGCTGGGAGTTTGCGTACCTACTGCACGTGACTTGTGCTCACTGAAGTGTGGGACCTCAAGGGTGGGCACCACACGTAAGTGACAGACCTGTTGGTGTAAAAACTCGGTTGATTATAATAGTGCATTAGAACAAAGTTTCCTATGGATTCAAGGGTAGGAAATCCAAGTTAACTCATTTACGTGTTAAACTTGTCTAAATCTTGGTCAAACCTAGGATTTGACCAAGATTCAAATGGGCAGAAAAATAAAAAACAAATTCACATAGTCTTCTTATGTCATATAGTAAGCATTAAAGTTGATAAACAAGGTCTAGACATATCAAACCATACAAATCATGTATCTACCCCTAACCCCTAAACTCCGTCTTATGAAGTCAAGCATGAAGAGAAGTGGTTTTGGGTTTCAAACATGGAAATTTGAAAAACCTCCCAAAAGCCCCTTTGCAAATATTTCAAACTTATTCAAATTTGGTTCAAATTTGAAAGACATACAAGTTATAGCACACATAGTGCATACATTTTCACAAAAACTGCACTAGATGCTAACCCTATAGCTTGAGGCCATTTGGATGAGGTCGAAAAAATTCTTGGATTAGAATCGTGTTGTTCGAACCCCGTAGTTGGATTTTTTTGAACCCTTGATCTGTAGAACTGGGCAAAACCCGAGTTTAGAGTGACTAAGAAGGATACATGCTTCTCCATTTTCATGTTTTAAACTTGTTTAAATTATCTTGGTCAAACCTAGGATTAGACAAGATTCAAATGGGCATCAAAATTGAAAAAAATCAGCAAAAAGGAAAACCAAAGCAAATAGTTTTCTTATGTCATATAGTAAGCATTAAAGTTGATAAACAAGGTCTAGACATATTCAAACCAGACAAATCATGTAGCTATACCCCTAACCCCTAAACTCTATCTTATGAAGTCAAGCATGTGAAGAGAAGTGGTTTTGGGTTTCAAACATGGAAATTTCAAAAACCTCCCAAAAGCTTCATTTTAGAGTGACTAAGAAGGATCCATGCTTCCCTTTTCATTTTCATGTTTTAAACTTGTTTAAATTATCTTGGTCGTCAAACCTAGGATTTGACAAGCAGATTCAAATGGGCATCAAATTTGAAAAAAAATCAGAAAAAAGAAAAACCAAAGCAAATAGTTTTCTTATGTCATATAGTAAGCATTGAATTTGATAAACAAGGTCCATACATATTCAAACCACACAAATCATGTATCTATACCCCCTAAGCCCTAAATTAATTAACTATGTCTTATGAAGTCAAGCATGTGAAGAGAAGTGGTTTTGGGTTTCAAACATGGAAATTTCAAAAACCTCCCAAAAGCTTCATTTTAGACAGACTAAGAAGGATCCATGCTTACATTTGCATTTTCATATTTTAAACTTGTTTAAATCATTATCAAACCTAGGATTTGACCAAGATACAAATGGGTGGGCACAAAATTCAAAAAAATCAGAAAAATGAAAAACAAAAGCACATAGTCTTCTTATATATGTCATATCGTAAGCATTCGAGTTGATAAACGAGGTCTAGGTATATCCAAACCAGACAAATCATGTATCTACCCCCGTCGATCTTATGAAGTCTAGCATGAAGAGAAGTCGTTTTGGGTTTCAAACATGGAAATTTCAAGAACATCCCAAAAGCTTCATTTTAGAGTGACTAAGAAGGATACATGCTTACCTTTTAATTTTCATGTTTTAAACTTGTTTAAATCTTGGTTGAACCTAGGATTTGACCAAGATTCAAATATATGGGAATAAAATTCAGAAAAAACAGAAAAATGAAAAACCAAAGCACATAGTCTTCTTATGTCTATAGTTAGCATTAAAGTTGATAAACAGGTCTAGACATATTCAAACTAGAAAATCATGTATATATCTACACCCCTAACCCTAAACTCTGTCTTATGAAGTCAAGCATGCATGAAGAGAAGTGGTTTTTTTTGTTCCAAACATGGAAATTTCAAAAACCCTCCCAAGAGCTACATTTTGGGGTGACTAAGAAGGAAAGATGCTTATTTTTTCATATTCATGATTTAAACTTGTTTAAACCATGGTCAAACCTAGGATTTGACCAAGATTCAAATGGGCATCAAAATTGAAAAAAAAATCAGAAAAAAGAAAAACCAAAGCAAATAGTTTTCTTATGTCATATATATAGTAAGCATTGAAGTTGATAAACAAGGTCCATACATATTCAAACAACACAAATCATGTATCTATACCCCTAACCCCTAAATTGATTAACTATGTCTTATGAAGTCAAGCATGTGAAGAGAAGTGGTTTTGGGTTTCAAACATGGAAATTTCAAAAACCTCCCAAAAGCTTCATTTTAGAGTGACTAAGAAGGATCCATGCTTACATTTGCATTTTCATATTTTAAACTTGTTTAAATCATTATCAAACCTAGGATTTGACCAAGATACAAATGGGTGGGCACAAAATTCAAAAAAATCAGAAAAATGAAAAACAAAAGCACATAGTCTTCTTATATATGTCATATCGTAAGCATTCGAGTTGATAAACGAGGTCTAGGTATATATATCCAAACCAGACAAATCATGTATCTACCCCCCATCGATCTTATGAAGTCTAGCATGAAGAGAAGTCGTTTTGGGTTTCAAACATGGAAATTTCAAGAACATCCCAAAAGCTTCATTTTAGAGTGACTAAGAAGGATACATGCTTACCTTTTAATTTTCATGTTTTAAACTTGTTTAAATCTTGGTTGAACCTAGGATTTGACCAAGATTCAAATATATGGGAATAAAATTCAGAAAAAAACAGAAAAATGAAAAACCAAAGCACATAGTCTTCTTATGTCTATAGTTAGCATTAAAGTTGATAAACAGGTCTAGACATATTCAAACTAGAAAATCATGTATATATCTACACCCCTAACCCTAAACTCTGTCTTATGAAGTCAAGCATGCATGAAGAGAAGTGGTTTTTTTGTTCCAAACATGGAAATTTCAAAAACCCTCCCAAGAGCTACATTTTGGGGTGACTAAGAAGGAAAGATGCTTATTTTTTCATATTCATGATTTAAACTTGTTTAAACCATGGTCAAACCTAGGATTTGACCAAGATTCAAATGGGCATCAAAATTGAAAAAAAATCAGCAAAAATAAAAACCAAAGCAAATAGTTTTCTTATGTTATATAGTAAGCATTAAAGTTGATAAACAAGGTCTAGACATATTCAAACCAGACAAATCATGTATCTATACCCCTAACCCCTAAACTCTGTCTTATGAAGTCAAGCATGAAGAGAAGTGGTTTTGGGTTTCAAACATGGAAATTTGAAAAACCTCCCAAAAGCCCCTTTGCAAATATTTCAAACTTATTCAAATTTGGTTCAAATTTGAAAGACATACAAGTTATAGCACACATAGTGCATACATTTTCACACAAACTGCACTAGATGCTAACCCTATAATTTGAGGCCATTTGGATGAGGTCGAAAAAATTCTTGGATTAGAATCGTGTTGTTCGAACCCCGTAGTTGGATTTTTTTGAACCCTTGATCTGTAGAACTGGGCAAAACCCGAGTTTAGAGTGACTAAGAAGGATACATGCTTCCCTTTTCATTTTCATGTTTTAAACTTGTTTAAATTATCTTGGTCAAACCTAGGATTAGACAAGATTCAAATGGGCATCAAAATTGAAAAAAATCAGCAAAAAGGAAAACCAAAGCAAATAGTTTTCTTATGTCATATAGTAAGCATTAAAGTTGATAAACAAGGTCTAGACATATTCAAACCAGACAAATCATGTAGCTATACCCCCTAACCCCTAAACTCTATCTTATGAAGTCAAGCATGTGAAGAGAAGTGGTTTTGGGTTTCAAATATGGAAATTTCAAAAACCTCCCAAAAGCTTCATTTTAGAGTGACTAAGAAGGATCCATGCTTCCCTTTTCATTTTCATGTTTTAAACTTGTTTAAATTATCTGGTCGTCAAACCTAGGATTTGACAAGCAAGATTCAAATGGGCATCAAATTTGAAAAAAAATCAGAAAAAAGAAAAACCAAAGCAAATAGTTTTCTTATGTCATATAGTAAGCATTGAATTTGATAAACAAGGTCCATACATATTCAAACCACACAAATCATGTATCTATACCCCCTAAGCCCTAAATTAATTAACTATGTCTTATGAAGTCAAGCATGTGAAGAGAAGTGGTTTTGGGTTTCAAACATGGAAATTTCAAAAACCTCCCAAAAGCTTCATTTTAGAGTGACTAAGAAGGATCCATGCTTACATTTGCATTTTCATATTTTAAACTTGTTTAAATCATTATCAAACCTAGGATTTGACCAAGATACAAATGGGTGGGCACAAAATTCAAAAAAATCAGAAAAATGAAAAACAAAAGCACATAGTCTTCTTATATATGTCATATCGTAAGCATTCGAGTTGATAAACGAGGTCTAGGTATATCCAAACCAGACAAATCATGTATCTACCCCCCGTCGATCTTATGAAGTCTAGCATGAAGAGAAGTCGTTTTGGGTTTCAAACATGGAAATTTCAAGAACATCCCAAAAGCTTCATTTTAGAGTGACTAAGAAGGATACATGCTTACCTTTTAATTTTCATGTTTTAAACTTGTTTAAATCTTGGTTGAACCTAGGATTTGACCAAGATTCAAATATATGGGAATAAAATTCAGAAAAAAACAGAAAAATGAAAAACCAAAGCACATAGTCTTCTTATGTCTATAGTTAGCATTAAAGTTGATAAACAGGTCTAGACATATTCAAACTAGAAAATCATGTATATATCTACACCCCTAACCCTAAACTCTGTCTTATGAAGTCAAGCATGCATGAAGAGAAGTGGTTTTTTTTGTTCCAAACATGGAAATTTCAAAAACCCTCCCAAGAGCTACATTTTGGGGTGACTAAGAAGGAAAGATGCTTATTTTTTCATATTCATGATTTAAACTTGTTTAAACCATGGTCAAACCTAGGATTTGACCAAGATTCAAATGGGCATCAAAATTGAAAAAAAATCAGCAAAAATAAAAACCAAAGCAAATAGTTTTCTTATGTTATATAGTAAGCATTAAAGTTGATAAACAAGGTCTAGACATATTCAAACCAGACAAATCATGTATCTATACCCCTAACCCCTAAACTCTGTCTTATGAAGTCAAGCATGAAGAGAAGTGGTTTTGGGTTTCAAACATGGAAATTTGAAAAACCTCCCAAAAGCCCCTTTGCAAATATTTCAAACTTATTCAAATTTGGTTCAAATTTGAAAGACATACAAGTTATAGCACACATAGTGCATACATTTTCACACAAACTGCACTAGATGCTAACCCTATAATTTGAGGCCATTTGGATGAGGTCGAAAAAATTCTTGGATTAGAATCGTGTTGTTCGAACCCCGTAGTTGGATTTTTTTGAACCCTTGATCTGTAGAACTGGGCAAAACCCGAGTTTAACCTATTTAATTATAGATTCGTATATCGATTTTTCTACTACCTTTTTATTATTACTATGCAGCACATGGGTGTTTGCCCGTCGAGTGAAACACGGAGGAAGAGGGATCACTCGGAAGGAGAGAAGAAGGGGGTGTCTCCCCTTTTTCGGGTGATGATGTTGACTTTTGTGCAGGGTTTGTCAGTGAGCAGGAGGTGCGAGCGAGCGAGCGAGCGAGCGAGTCGAGCGAGGCCGAGAATGAGAGAGATTTGTTTTTTTTGTGAGAGGGACAACCGAAGGATCCAGAAGGACCCACAGACTTCCAATACGCATCTGATGCGTCTTCTCTTGACAAAGAAGATGGCTGGGAGTTTGCGTACCTGCACGTGACTTGTGCTCACTGAAGTGTGGGACCTCAAGGGTGGGCACCACACGTAAGTGACAGACCTGTTGGTGTAAAAACTCGGTTGATTATAATAGTGCATTAGAACAAAGTTTCCTATGGATTCAAGGGTAGGAAATCCAAGTTAACTCATTTACGTGTTAAACTTGTCTAAATCTTGGTCAAACCTAGGATTTGACCAAGATTCAAATGGGCAGAAAAATAAAAAAAAACAGAAAAATGAAAAACAAAATCACATAGTCTTCTTATGTCATATAGTAAGCATTAAAGTTGATAAACAAGGTCTAGACATATCAAACCATACAAATCATGTATCTACCCCTAACCCCTAAACTCCGTCTTATGAAGTCAAGCATGAAGAGAAGTGGTTTTGGGTTTCAAACATGGAAATTTCAAAATCCTCCCAAAAGCCCCTTTTCAAATATTTCAAACTTATTCAAATTTGGTTCAAATTTGAAAGACATACAAGTTATAGCACACATAGTGCATACATTTTCACAAAAACTGCACTAGATGCTAACCCTATAGCTTGAGGCCATTTGGATGAGGTCGAAAAAATTCTTGGATTAGAATCGTGTTGTTCGAACCCCGTAGTTGGATTTTTTTGAACCCTTGATCTGTAGAACTGGGCAAAACCCGAGTTTAGAGTGACTAAGAAGGATACATGCTTCCCTTTTCATTTTCATGTTTTAAACTTGTTTAAATTATCTTGGTCAAACCTAGGATTAGACAAGATTCAAATGGGCATCAAAATTGAAAAAAAATCAGCAAAAAGGAAAACCAAAGCAAATAGTTTTCTTATGTCATATAGTAAGCATTAAAGTTGATAAACAAGGTCTAGACATATCAAACCATACAAATCATGTATCTACCCCTAACCCCTAAACTCCGTCTTATGAAGTCAAGCATGAAGAGAAGTGGTTTTGGGTTTCAAACATGGAAATTTCAAAATCCTCCCAAAAGCCCCTTTTCAAATATTTCAAACTTATTCAAATTTGGTTCAAATTTGAAAGACATACAAGTTATAGCACACATAGTGCATACATTTTCACAAAAACTGCACTAGATGCTAACCCTATAGCTTGAGGCCATTTGGATGAGGTCGAAAAAATTCTTGGATTAGAATCGTGTTGTTCGAACCCCGTAGTTGGATTTTTTTGAACCCTTGATCTGTAGAACTGGGCAAAACCCGAGTTTAGAGTGACTAAGAAGGATACATGCTTCCCTTTTCATTTTCATGTTTTAAACTTGTTTAAATTATCTTGGTCAAACCTAGGATTAGACAAGATTCAAATGGGCATCAAAATTGAAAAAAAATCAGCAAAAAGGAAAACCAAAGCAAATAGTTTTCTTATGTCATATAGTAAGCATTAAAGTTGATAAACAAGGTCTAGACATATTCAAACCAGACAAATCATGTAGCTATACCCCCTAACCCCTAAACTCTATCTTATGAAGTCAAGCATGTGAAGAGAAGTGGTTTTGGGTTTCAAATATGGAAATTTCAAAAACCTCCCAAAAGCTTCATTTTAGAGTGACTAAGAAGGATCCATGCTTCCCTTTTCATTTTCATGTTTTAAACTTGTTTAAATTATCTTGGTCGTCAAACCTAGGATTTGACAAGCAGATTCAAATGGGCATCAAATTTGAAAAAAAATCAGAAAAAAGAAAAACCAAAGCAAATAGTTTTCTTATGTCATATAGTAAGCATTGAATTTGATAAACAAGGTCCATACATATTCAAACCACACAAATCATGTATCTATACCCCCTAAGCCCTAAATTAATTAACTATGTCTTATGAAGTCAAGCATGTGAAGAGAAGTGGTTTTGGGTTTCAAACATGGAAATTTCAAAAACCTCCCAAAAGCTTCATTTTAGACAGACTAAGAAGGATCCATGCTTACATTTGCATTTTCATATTTTAAACTTGTTTAAATCATTATCAAACCTAGGATTTGACCAAGATACAAATGGGTGGGCACAAAATTCAAAAAAATCAGAAAAATGAAAAACAAAAGCACATAGTCTTCTTATATATGTCATATCGTAAGCATTCGAGTTGATAAACGAGGTCTAGGTATATCCAAACCAGACAAATCATGTATCTACCCCCCGTCGATCTTATGAAGTCTAGCATGAAGAGAAGTCGTTTTGGGTTTCAAACATGGAAATTTCAAGAACATCCCAAAAGCTTCATTTTAGAGTGACTAAGAAGGATACATGCTTACCTTTTAATTTTCATGTTTTAAACTTGTTTAAATCTTGGTTGAACCTAGGATTTGACCAAGATTCAAATATATGGGAATAAAATTCAGAAAAAAACAGAAAAATGAAAAACCAAAGCACATAGTCTTCTTATGTCTATAGTTAGCATTAAAGTTGATAAACAGGTCTAGACATATTCAAACTAGAAAATCATGTATATATCTACACCCCTAACCCTAAACTCTGTCTTATGAAGTCAAGCATGCATGAAGAGAAGTGGTTTTTTTGTTCCAAACATGGAAATTTCAAAAACCCTCCCAAGAGCTACATTTTGGGGTGACTAAGAAGGAAAGATGCTTATTTTTTCATATTCATGATTTAAACTTGTTTAAACCATGGTCAAACCTAGGATTTGACCAAGATTCAAATGGGCATCAAAATTGAAAAAAAATCAGCAAAAATAAAAACCAAAGCAAATAGTTTTCTTATGTTATATAGTAAGCATTAAAGTTGATAAACAAGGTCTAGACATATTCAAACCAGACAAATCATGTATCTATACCCCTAACCCCTAAACTCTGTCTTATGAAGTCAAGCATGAAGAGAAGTGGTTTTGGGTTTCAAACATGGAAATTTGAAAAACCTCCCAAAAGCCCCTTTGCAAATATTTCAAACTTATTCAAATTTGGTTCAAATTTGAAAGACATACAAGTTATAGCACACATAGTGCATACATTTTCACACAAACTGCACTAGATGCTAACCCTATAATTTGAGGCCATTTGGATGAGGTCGAAAAAATTCTTGGATTAGAATCGTGTTGTTCGAACCCCGTAGTTGGATTTTTTTTTGAACCCTTGATCTGTAGAACTGGGCAAAACCCGAGTTTAACCTATTTAATTATAGATTCGTATATCGATTTTTCTACTACCTTTTTATTATTACTATGCAGCACATGGGTGTTTGCCCGTCGAGTGAAACACGGAGGAAGAGGGATCACTCGGAAGGAGAGAAGAAGGGGTGTCTCCCCTTTTTCGGGTGATGATGTTGACTTTTGTGCAGGGTTTGTCAGTGAGCAGGAGGTGCGAGCGAGCGAGCGAGTCGAGCGAGGCCGAGAATGAGAGAGATTTGTTTTTTTTGTGAGAGGGACAACCGAAGGATCCAGAAGGACCACAGACTTCCAATACGCATCTGATGCGTCTTCTCTTGACAAAGAAGATGGCTGGGAGTTTGCGTACCTACTGCACGTGACTTGTGCTCACTGAAGTGTGGGACCTCAAGGGTGGGCACCACACGTAAGTGACAGACCTGTTGGTGTAAAAACTCGGTTGATTATAATAGTGCATTAGAACAAAGTT
Source organism: Lolium multiflorum (assembly GCA_030979885.1). Classification (NCBI taxonomy): domain Eukaryota; kingdom Viridiplantae; phylum Streptophyta; class Magnoliopsida; order Poales; family Poaceae; genus Lolium; species Lolium multiflorum. Next base: position 103,408 of record JAUUTY010000211.1, on the reverse strand, counting down.
TCCTATGGATTCAAGGGTAGGAAATCCAAGTTAACTCATTTACGTGTTAAACTTGTCTAAATCTTGGTCAAACCTAGGATTTGACCAAGATTCAAATGGGCAGAAAAATAAAAAACAAATTCACATAGTCTTCTTATGTCATATAGTAAGCATTAAAGTTGATAAACAAGGTCTAGACATATCAAACCATACAAATCATGTATCTACCCCTAACCCCTAAACTCCGTCTTATGAAGTCAAGCATGAAGAGAAGTGGTTTTGGGTTTCAAACATGGAAATTTCAAAAACCTCCCAAAAGCCCCTTTTCAAATATTTCAAACTTATTCAAATTTGGTTCAAATTTGAAAGACATACAAGTTATAGCACACATAGTGCATACATTTTCACAAAAACTGCACTAGATGCTAACCCTATAGCTTGAGGCCATTTGGATGAGGTCGAAAAAATTCTTGGATTAGAATCGTGTTGTTCGAACCCCGTAGTTGGATTTTTTTGAACCCTTGATCTGTAGAACTGGGCAAAACCCGAGTTTAGAGTGACTAAGAAGGATACATGCTTCCCTTTTCATTTTCATGTTTTAAACTTGTTTAAATTATCTTGGTCAAACCTAGGATTAGACAAGATTCAAATGGGCATCAAAATTGAAAAAAAATCAGCAAAAAGGAAAACCAAAGCAAATAGTTTTCTTATGTCATATAGTAAGCATTAAAGTTGATAAACAAGGTCTAGACATATTCAAACCAGACAAATCATGTAGCTATACCCCTAACCCCTAAACTCTATCTTATGAAGTCAAGCATGTGAAGAGAAGTGGTTTTGGGTTTCAAACATGGAAATTTCAAAAACCTCCCAAAAGCTTCATTTTAGAGTGACTAAGAAGGATCCATGCTTCCCTTTTCATTTTCATGTTTTAAACTTGTTTAAATTATCTTGGTCGTCAAACCTAGGATTTGACAAGCAGATTCAAATGGGCATCAAATTTGAAAAAAAAACAGAAAAAAGAAAAACCAAAGCAAATAGTTTTCTTATGTCATATAGTAAGCATTGAATTTGATAAACAAGGTCCATACATATTCAAACCACACAAATCATGTATCTATACCCCCTAAGCCCTAAATTAATTAACTATGTCTTATGAAGTCAAGCATGTGAAGAGAAGTGGTTTTGGGTTTCAAACATGGAAATTTCAAAAACCTCCCAAAAGCTTCATTTTAGACAGACTAAGAAGGATCCATGCTTACATTTGCATTTTCATATTTTAAACTTGTTTAAATCATTATCAAACCTAGGATTTGACCAAGATACAAATGGGTGGGCACAAAATTCAAAAAAATCAGAAAAATGAAAAACAAAAGCACATAGTCTTCTTATATATGTCATATCGTAAGCATTCGAGTTGATAAACGAGGTCTAGGTATATCCAAACCAGACAAATCATGTATCTACCCCCGTCGATCTTATGAAGTCTAGCATGAAGAGAAGTCGTTTTGGGTTTCAAACATGGAAATTTCAAGAACATCCCAAAAGCTTCATTTTAGAGTGACTAAGAAGGATACATGCTTACCTTTTAATTTTCATGTTTTAAACTTGTTTAAATCTTGGTTGAACCTAGGATTTGACCAAGATTCAAATATATGGGAATAAAATTCAGAAAAAAACAGAAAAATGAAAAACCAAAGCACATAGTCTTCTTATGTCTATAGTTAGCATTAAAGTTGATAAACAGGTCTAGACATATTCAAACTAGAAAATCATGTATATATCTACACCCCTAACCCTAAACTCTGTCTTATGAAGTCAAGCATGCATGAAGAGAAGTGGTTTTTTTTGTTCCAAACATGGAAATTTCAAAAACCCTCCCAAGAGCTACATTTTGGGGTGACTAAGAAGGAAAGATGCTTATTTTTTCATATTCATGATTTAAACTTGTTTAAACCATGGTCAAACCTAGGATTTGACCAAGATTCAAATGGGCATCAAAATTGAAAAAAAATCAGCAAAAATAAAAACCAAAGCAAATAGTTTTCTTATGTTATATAGTAAGCATTAAAGTTGATAAACAAGGTCTAGACATATTCAAACCAGACAAATCATGTATCTATACCCCCTAACCCCTAAACTCTGTCTTATGAAGTCAAGCATGAAGAGAAGTGGTTTTGGGTTTCAAACATGGAAATTTGAAAAACCTCCCAAAAGCCCCTTTGCAAATATTTCAAACTTATTCAAATTTGGTTCAAATTTGAAAGACATACAAGTTATAGCACACATAGTGCATACATTTTCACACAAACTGCACTAGATGCTAACCCTATAATTTGAGGCCATTTGGATGAGGTCGAAAAAATTCTTGGATTAGAATCGTGTTGTTCGAACCCCGTAGTTGGATTTTTTTGAACCCTTGATCTGTAGAACTGGGCAAAACCCGAGTTTAACCTATTTAATTATAGATTCGTATATCGATTTTTCTACTACCTTTTTATTATTACTATGCAGCACATGGGTGTTTGCCCGTCGAGTGAAACACGGAGGAAGAGGGATCACTCGGAAGGAGAGAAGAAGGGGTGTCTCCCCTTTTTCGGGTGATGATGTTGACTTTTGTGCAGGGTTTGTCAGTGAGCAGGAGGTGCGAGCGAGAGCGAGCGAGCGAGTCGAGCGAGGCCGAGAATGAGAGAGATTTTTTTTTTTTGTGAGAGGGACGACCGAAGGATCCAGAAGGACCCACAGACTTCCAATACGCATCTGATGCGTCTTCTCTTGACAAAGAAGATGGCTGGGAGTTTGCGTACCTACGCACGTGACTTGTGCTCACTGAAGTGTGGGACCTCAAGGGTGGGCACCACACGTAAGTGACAGACCTGTTGGTGTAAAAACTCGGTTGATTATAATAGTGCATTAGAACAAAGTTTCCTATGGATTCAAGGGTAGGAAATCCAAGTTAACTCATTTACGTGTTAAACTTGTCTAAATCTTGGTCAAACCTAGGATTTGACCAAGATTCAAATGGGCAGAAAAATAAAAAAAACAGAAAAATGAAAAACAAAATCACATAGTCTTCTTATGTCATATAGTAAGCATTAAAGTTGATAAACAAGGTCTAGACATATCAAACCATACAAATCATGTATCTACCCCTAACCCCTAAACTCCGTCTTATGAAGTCAAGCATGAAGAGAAGTGGTTTTGGGTTTCAAACATGGAAATTTCAAAATCCTCCCAAAAGCCCCTTTTCAAATATTTCAAACTTATTCAAATTTGGTTCAAATTTGAAAGACATACAAGTTATAGCACACATAGTGCATACATTTTCACAAAAACTGCACTAGATGCTAACCCTATAGCTTGAGGCCATTTGGATGAGGTCGAAAAAATTCTTGGATTAGAATCGTGTTGTTCGAACCCCGTAGTTGGATTTTTTTGAACCCTTGATCTGTAGAACTGGGCAAAACCCGAGTTTAGAGTGACTAAGAAGGATACATGCTTCCCTTTTCATTTTCATGTTTTAAACTTGTTTAAATTATCTTGGTCAAACCTAGGATTAGACAAGATTCAAATGGGCATCAAAATTGAAAAAAAATCAGCAAAAAGGAAAACCAAAGCAAATAGTTTTCTTATGTCATATAGTAAGCATTAAAGTTGATAAACAAGGTCTAGACATATTCAAACCAGACAAATCATGTAGCTATACCCCCTAACCCCTAAACTCTATCTTATGAAGTCAAGCATGTGAAGAGAAGTGGTTTTGGGTTTCAAACATGGAAATTTCAAAAACCTCCCAAAAGCTTCATTTTAGAGTGACTAAGAAGGATCCATGCTTCCCTTTTCATTTTCATGTTTTAAACTTGTTTAAATTATCTTGGTCGTCAAACCTAGGATTTGACAAGCAGATTCAAATGGGCATCAAATTTGAAAAAAAAATCAGAAAAAAGAAAAACCAAAGCAAATAGTTTTCTTATGTCATATAGTAAGCATTGAATTTGATAAACAAGGTCCATACATATTCAAACCACACAAATCATGTATCTATACCCCCTAAGCCCTAAATTAATTAACTATGTCTTATGAAGTCAAGCATGTGAAGAGAAGTGGTTTTGGGTTTCAAACATGGAAATTTCAAAAACCTCCCAAAAGCTTCATTTTAGAGTGACTAAGAAGGATCCATGCTTACATTTGCATTTTCATATTTTAAACTTGTTTAAATCATTATCAAACCTAGGATTTGACCAAGATACAAATGGGTGGGCACAAAATTCAAAAAAATCAGAAAAATGAAAAACAAAAGCACATAGTCTTCTTATATATGTCATATCGTAAGCATTCGAGTTGATAAACGAGGTCTAGGTATATCCAAACCAGACAAATCATGTATCTACCCCCCGTCGATCTTATGAAGTCTAGTATGAAGAGAAGTCGTTTTGGGTTTCAAACATGGAAATTTCAAGAACATCCCAAAAGCTTCATTTTAGAGTGACTAAGAAGGATACATGCTTACCTTTTAATTTTCATGTTTTAAACTTGTTTAAATCTTGGTTGAACCTAGGATTTGACCAAGATTCAAATATATGGGAATAAAATTCAGAAAAAAACAGAAAAATGAAAAACCAAAGCACATAGTCTTCTTATGTCTATAGTTAGCATTAAAGTTGATAAACAGGTCTAGACATATTCAAACTAGAAAATCATGTATATATCTACACCCCTAACCCTAAACTCTGTCTTATGAAGTCAAGCATGCATGAAGAGAAGTGGTTTTTTTGTTCCAAACATGGAAATTTCAAAAACCCTCCCAAGAGCTACATTTTGGGGTGACTAAGAAGGATAGATGCTTATTTTTTCATATTCATGATTTAAACTTGTTTAAACCATGGTCAAACCTAGGATTTGACCAAGATTCAAATGGGCATCAAAATTGAAAAAAAATCAGCAAAAATAAAAACCAAAGCAAATAGTTTTCTTATGTTATATAGTAAGCATTAAAGTTGATAAACAAGGTCTAGACATATTCAAACCAGACAAATCATGTATCTATACCCCTAACCCCTAAACTCTGTCTTATGAAGTCAAGCATGAAGAGAAGTGGTTTTGGGTTTCAAACATGGAAATTTCAAAAACCTCCCAAAAGCCCCTTTTCAAATATTTCAAACTTATTCAAATTTGGTTCAAATTTGAAAGACATACAAGTTATAGCACACATAGTGCATACATTTTCACACAAACTGCACTAGATGCTAACCCTATAATTTGAGGCCATTTGGATGAGGTCGAAAAAATTCTTGGATTAGAATCGTGTTGTTCGAACCCCGTAGTTGGATTTTTTTTGAACCCTTGATCTGTAGAACTGGGCAAAACCCGAGTTTAACCTATTTAATTATAGATTCGTATATCGATTTTTCTACTACCTTTTTATTATTACTATGCATCACATGGGTGTTTGCCCGTCGAGTGAAACACGGAGGAAGAGGGATCACTCGGAAGGAGAGAAGAAGGGGTGTCTCCCCTTTTTCGGGTGATGATGTTGACTTTTGTGCAGGGTTTGTCAGTGAGCAGGAGGTGCGAGCGAGCGAGCGAGCGAGTCGAGCGAGGCCGAGAATGAGAGAGATTTGTTTTTTTGTGAGAGGGACAACCGAAGGATCCAGAAGGACCCACAGACTTCCAATACGCATCTGATGCGTCTTCTCTTGACAAAGAAGATGGCTGGGACTTTGCGTACCTACTGCACGTGACTTGTGCTCACTGAAGTGTGGGACCTCACGCGTGGGCACCACACGTAAGTGACAGACCTGTTGGTGTAAAAACTCGGTTGATTATAATAGTGCATTAGAACAAAGTTTCATATGGATTCAAGGGTAGGAAATCCAAGTTAAATCATTTACGTGTTAAACTTGTCTAAATCTTGGTCAAACCTAGGATTTGACCAAGATTCAAATGGGCAGAAAAATAAAAAAACAGAAAAATGAAAAACAAAATCACATAGTCTTCTTATGTCATATAGTAAGCATTAAAATTGATAAACAAGGTCTAGACATATCAAACCATACAAATCATGTATCTACCCCCTAACCCCTAATCTCCGTCTTATGAAGTCAAGCATGAAGAGAAGTGGTTTTGGGTTTCAAACATGGAAATTTCAAAAACCTCCCAAAAACTTCATTTTAGAGTGACTAAGAAGGATACATGCTTCCCTTTTCATTTTCTTGTTTTAAACTTGTTTAAATTATCTTGGTCAAACCTAGGATTTGACAAGATTCAAAGATACATGCTTCCCTTTTCATTTGACATGAATCCTTGTGGCACGACCATGTTGGGGTCACTCCTGGCTGTCTACCCAGCCGAGCATGCGGGCTCTATTACCTTGTACGAATCCTCGTTTTAAACAAAGAAGTGAACAAACGCCCCCCCCGCCACGGACACACACACACACTTTCTCTCTCTCTCTCTCTCTCTCTCTCTCTCTCTCTCTCTCTCTCTCTCTCTCTCTCTCTCTCTCTCTCTATCGCATCATTTGTCTGTCAGACTCCATTGATTTGCCCCAAGTTCAACAAGGTCGCCCCCTTTTCCTCTGAGAGTCCATTGATTTTTATTTGCTGGTGTCACTTGTGCTAAACTGTCATTCCTTGTACTCCCTCCGATTCATATTATTTGATGGTAATATAGATGCATCTATACACATTATAGTTGTAGATACATCCATTTTACCATCAATTAATATTGATCGGAGTTGCAGCGTGGTATGAGGCCTGCCGCCTGCCACCGTCGGCGAGGTTCCAAGTAAACGGCGCCAGAAGAAGAGTAGCGCGGCTCCGGATTCAACCAACTGGCGGCGATGGACGGCACTATGGAAATAAACGCTACGAATTTGGAGGCCATCGCGTACAACATCGCTGGAACGGCGCAGGTCATGTGCTCCCACGACGGCTGCGGGGTCATCGTCAGCTACCACGAGTCCCTAAGCCACCAGATCGCGTGCCCGCACGGCCGGTGCAACTGCACGGAGCAGGGCTGCGACTTCGCCGCCCCACCGTCAGCGCTCCTCGTTCACCTCGCAGAGGCCCACTCGATTCAGGTGCACAGGTTAGAGTATGGCAAGTCCATAGAGTTCCGGGTGACCATGACGCACCCGTGCTCGCCGTGCAGGCTGCTCGTCGTCGAAGGGGATGACGGCTCCGTGTTCGTCCTGTACATCGACGCGCTCGGCCCGGCCATTGTCTTGTCTTTGGTATGCGTCAGTTCGGCCACATCCGTGTGGCCGCTCTACAGGGTGAAGATCTGGGCGCACGGCCCGCCGCCGTCCTCGAAATCGGACTGCAGGCGGGATGTCGTGAAGATGTCTGCCGATGCTTCTGGCAGCGCGTCGCCGGGCGCTGTCGTGTTTGAGGAGCTCACGTCGTTCCTCGTTGTGCCGGGGCCATACCTCGTTGGTGCTGGATCGTCCAAGGAGCTGCGTTTCTACATTCGCATATGCAAGCAGATGTAGCTACTGCTACTTTGCGTAGTTGAAAAAACTGTCAATTTGTCATGAGGAATGATAAATTTCGATGAAAAGTACTTGATTGTTCGTACGGCTGCTATTTTTTTATGGATTCTTCGTTTCATATTTGTGCTGAACTGTTTGTAGTAGTACTTATACTGTACTTAATAATAATGCAGCGTGGAAGTGAATACTCCTTTTTTTTGTGAATCGGAAGTGAATACTCCAACTATATGTAATTGTAACCCCTCCATCTGATTTATATAAAACTATGTGCACTTCCAGATCATTTCTCCTGTTTTTTAGATGTCCTTTCACTTACTATAAAAAACAAAGAAGCACTGCTGCTTTGATTCAAAGGAATGTGGAGAGTGTAGAAATAGGAAAGGTGTAGGATTGAAATTTTCCCATAGGAATCAAATCCAACATAATTCCTATGTCAATCCTATGAATCAAAGAAGCCCTAAGTGGTTACCGGTGCTTAATGCACAGTTCCAAAAAGTTCATCCCGCAGTCCAAATAACTAATAATCAGATGATGTCAATTTTTGTGTATGTAGTTGTGCCTATTACCATCACAAATATAGTCTCAAATAGTATGATGGTGGAGATACACATTTTTTAACTACCATGATTTTCGGTAAATGCTTAGTCAATTTTGACATAATTTGACTTTCTAAAAATAATATAAGCTAAGCTTTGAGATGGAGGTAGGTTTTCCTCGTCTTAAGCAAAATCCCTTCCCATCCCCTTAAATAGAGTACTCCAGCCTCGAGGCTAGGAGATAAGAGAGGCCATCGATAGGCCACATACTCCTCGCGCGCTCGCAATGCTGGAAACTGTCACCGTTACCCTGAAGATGGACTCCACCGTGCTTCACTGCATTTTCTGCTCCCAGCCCCTCAAGCCCCCCGTCTTCAAGGTCGATCCCTTTCCCTCCCACACTCCATTGATGTTTCTTTTGTGGGTTCACTACTGCAAAAATGGCAATCCACGAACTTTGATTTGTGCAGTGCAAGGGTAATCATTTGGCCTGCGGCCGCTGCCTCAGCGAGCTTCCCGGGAACCGGTGCCATAGGTGCGTGGAACCCCGCGGCGGATTCGAGCACGACCCGGCAATGGACGCCGTCGTATCAGCGGCGACGGTTGAGTGCCCCCACAGCAGCTGCGGGAGCTTGGTGGCCTACCACCAGGTCCACGACCACAAGATTGCATGCCCGCACGCCCCTTGCGCTTGCACGGAGCCCGGCTGCGACTTCGCCGCCCCGCCAACAGCGCTCGTCGCCCACTTTGCAGCGGCCCACTCGATCCAAGTGCACAAGCTCCCGCCGTACAACACGACCAAAGTGTTCGAGGTGCTGGTGCCGGTGCCGGGTTCGCCGTGCCTGCGGATCATCGCCGAAGGGGAGGACGGCGCCGTGTTCGTCCTGATCATCGGCGTGCTCGGTTCGACTTCGACCACCATCGTGTCTACCGTGTGCGTTAGGGCGGCCGCGTGCGTGTGGCCTCTGTACACGGCAAAGATGTGGGCGAATGGGCCGGCGTCGTGCTCGTTGGCGCACTCGAGGAGCAGGGCGGACACCGTGAATGTGTCATTGGAGGCGTCGAGCTGCGCCTTGCCGGGCGACGTCGCGTTTGATGAACTCACGTCGTTCCTCTCGGTACCGCCGCTGTACCAGGTGCTTGGTGGACCTTCCAAGCTGCTGCGTTTCTACATTCGCATCGAGAAGGAGAACAATTAATCCTCAAAATAAGTACTCCTTATATAGAAAGGGACTAACTGTTTTTCGTCCTGCTAATGCAACCTTGAGGTGACCGGGACAACTTTGTACAAAGCATCGTGCTCATATAAATATACGTACTCTACAAAATCATCAGCAGTGGAGTACCTCGTAGGTGCCATGTCCATGGATCGACAAGACAAGACACATACATAGACTGGGTCACTGGGAGATGGATATTACTACTGGATCGTGATAGGATGCCTACATACACCCTACTCGGCAGGTGACGATACCTTCCCAACAAAGGTATCCAGTCCCATCCATTGATTATATTTTATTATGGACGGAGAGCATTCTACTACGTAGAAGAGATGTCATGTCTTGGGGCAGAGGTTCGGCTTAATCATGGTTTAGATGACTCTAATGTAGATGTATCTAGACATATTGTAACTATAGATACTTCCATTTTAGCATCAAGTAATGTGGATCGGAGGGAGTAATACTATAGTACAATATACTCAGTATAAGGTTAACTTTGGCACACGCTGGGACGCACATATTTGTTAGAAGTACACACATGCAAGACAGAGCACAGAGTAAAATAATTACTATTTACTTATGGGCAACCAAAAGCTTGTACGTGTCCACTCTATATATGGGCATGGACTACACTTATTGCTTGTGGACGAGGATAGCTGTTGTGGACAACACAGTGGATGCTGTTAGAGTGAAACGGCACACTTATTATGGATCGTAGGGAGTATGCAAGATAAAAAAAGATCTACCATACATATTAGTATTATTATCATCAGTTATGTACTCATGACACTGGGAGCATACACACACGATCGTACATACTACAGTAGTACTGTACTACTTTTAAAACTACTTGCAAGATAAAATATACTGTACTACTTATCACTGGGTGCATACACACACGATCGTATACATACTAGTCCTGTACTACTTTTAACACTAGGCTATCCTTTTCAGTGGTCTTCCTCTTCAGCTTCCACAGCCTGTACCATGTTGCTCTTCTTCTTCTTCTTCTTCTTCTTCTTCTTCTTCTTCTTACTCCCGCTGTCCTGGAATTCCGCCAATTTTTGTTGACCCTTCTCAAAGTTCACTATTCGCCTGTATACCTCATATGTTGCGTATGCGTCGATGCTTGCATACAGGATATGCTTCATGGACAAGGGCACCTGCTTCCACAGCTTGTGTTCCTCTTTCGTAAGTTTTTTCATGATAGATTTGTACTGGCTGTCTATAATGGCCGCAGCATAGTCAGCCAACGAATCCTTATTGTTACTAGTGGAATCGGCAGGCTTCCACCTTTTCTGGATGTCCACGAAGTTCGCCACTGAGAGGTTGCAACGCCCAAGCCTGGTAATGTCGTTGCCGATGTCAACACCTGCAAATGTTATGTCAGGCCTGCCAAGAAAGTCAGCGAGTTTGGGGCAGGGCTGGTCGGCCGAGGAAATCTGGTACAGGAGGCAGTCTGTGCCCATGCACAACTGTATGAGGGCAGCCTTCTGTTCAGGCCCATAGGTGTACTCTACGTCTAGGCCAACAATTTTGTACGAGTCTTCTTTCTCCAGTATCAACTCGATTTTGTTGATGTGTTCCTCCACCTTAGACGCCATATTGGTATAGTTCGCCGTAATGGTGGTTGTTCCATGAGCGAGGAAAGTGTGTCCTTGGTAGAACGCTTCCATGGAGGGTAGCGAGAGAGGGGCACAGGCGAGAGTGTCAGGGAGAAGACGAAATGAGGAAGACGAATGTTAACCGCCACGCCAGGGCCTGGAAACCGCCCGTCGCTAGATGCATGCATTTGGACGGTTTTGAAGATGACGGGCCATAGGGCACGAATGCAGTTTCCCTGTTAAAATAATAATAACCGCCCACGTACTTAATTAATTGTATGCTTATTTGTTTCTCGAGAGGAGCCTAGTTTTTTTCTACGAAACTCTGAAGATCTATTAAAAATCATCAACATTAGTACAAAGAGATTCAAAATTAATATTACCTTCGTCTAAAAGGAGGTGTCTTAGTTTTGTCTAATACGGATGTATAAAGACATATCTAAGTTGTAGAAATTACAAATATGTCTTCTTTGCACCACTTAGCTACCACTACAAAGTACAAACACTAACGCAAGGTAGATCAGCATCATGCAATGTAGACATTACAGTATTTTTGTACTACTGTACTTGTCTTCCCTGGTCTATGATTCAATATCTAGTATACTGTACTGCTTATACACCAGGGAGATTCAAAATACGAGTTGAGCGCCAAAACTCCCGCCTCCATACACATATTTCGGATTCCCTTTCGACCCTATTAGCAATGACGCAAAGGCAGACAAGTGAAGCCGGCGTTGGTTGGGGTCTCGTTCGTAATTTACACACCCCCTCTGATATATATAGTCTACCGCCTTCCATTCGTCTTCCCCATTTCCGCAAAAAATCTGTCGCAATACTCCAGGCCCATCATCTCTCACCTGCCGGACCACCGCACCGGAATATCCCAGCCGTACTTAGCCGGCATACCACCTCACCTACCTGAGGCCACCGACTCCCTCGTCCGCAGCACCAGATCCGCTTCACCAACGCCGCCGTGTACTGCATCGGATCTGCTTCACCGACTGCTTCATCCGCAGCACCAGATCCGCTTCACCAACGCCGCCGTGCACTGCACTATCTGAGTTCACCGACTCCCTCGTCTGCCGTACCTGATCCGCTTCACCAACGACGCCGTGCACTGCACCGGATCTGCTTCACCGACTCCCTCGTTTCAGATCTGCTTCCCCGAACCCATCATCGACCGCCCCAGATCTGCTTCCTCGACGCCGACGCCCACCGCAACCGCAGCACCCCCGCCGTCGTCGACGTGACCCGCAAGGATGCCGAGTATGACTACACGAAGCCGCCGTCGAGGTAACCAGACCCCCTCCCCCCTACACGTTTTGGTCTGTTACCATAGAAGGTTCAAGCATGTCTTGGTCAACTAGAATGTGTCCCATAGATCCAGCTCCGCCCCGCTCTCAATGCGCGTGGCAGATGGCAGGATCCTGCGCATTTGCCCATGCCACTCCTCGAGCTCTCTGTCTTGATGTGCTTCACACACAGGGCTTATAATACTAGGAAGCTTGTGCCTCACATACACTTACACACAGGGCTACTACTACTAGGAAGCTTTATTGGATATCTCAGTGGTACAAAGCTTACTTACATGGGACGGGTGATACTCTATTTAAATTTTTGTACATGACCCTATAGATTGTTGCCATGTGCCAGAATCCAAACCCTATACCATACTTCTAGAATACTCTACAAACTCTAGATATTTCATACTACTCGTAAATATCTTACTCTAGAACATTCCCCATTCTACAGTTCTCTCTACATACCTTGGATACTTCATGACTAAGCTAGCTCCTTTACTAGCCAACCACATTGATAAGATTACTACTAACAATCCCCCCATAATCTTGTCATATAAACTATCTTTACTATTAAATTTAAAATAGGCCGCGGTGGTTGGTGATGGTACGTCAAACGTGTATACAACTCACCCCGAACATAAAAAGTAAGGTCAGCGTGACCGGCTCCATGAGGAGTTCTTATCAGGATTAGTTAGGTCACGACCAAAATCCAATCCGTAGCACTAGGTAGCAAAATCAGCATCCCTTTCCTAATTCTAATCGGTAAGACAAGCATAGATCGGTCCAGCCACACATCTTTTTTGTTCGCTCCCCTTTTAATTCTCTAAGGAACCCTCTCCTTAACGAGCGTAGATTGATGGAGATGGTTTTTGTACCGGTCAATCTTTATATCCTTTCTGGCATAGTTCTGTAAAAGATCGGCAGGTGATCCGTCCTTTCTCCTCTGCCGTAGTTCATCAACGCGTGTTCGGCAATCCCGGTTAGATCGACACAATCGGCAAAAAAGAAAAAGGCCAAAAGAGACCCATTGATTAGGCTCCTCTTGCCGTGCTACTTTAAATTTTCTAACTTTTCTTTCATTCGCAAACATACAGTGACAATCTATATGACTCTAGGTTTCTTTTCCTAATTTTTGCACGTGCATGCATTTTCCCTTTAAAATTCGTAGGACATACAAATCTCAACACTTATGCAACTAAAAATCCTTAAAAAAACAAAGCTTTCATACCCTGCAGCTTTTAAGAGGTTAGTCACAAGAATCAACCACATGTTTTGGAGCGCAGTGACATTCTCCCTAAAAAAACATGTTTCATGCGTGGGTGTTTCATTAATAAAGAGAAATATCTGTTCAGTTGGGGCCACGTATCGACGTGTGTTCTCGACAAATCAGTTTCTCAGACAAAGTATCTTGAAGGTGTTCATAGAGATTGCATGTGCATTTGTGCGTTCGTAGGAGCGAGTATGCATTTAGTGAGCATTTATATTGTACCGTGTTTTGTTAAAAAAGATGGTGTAAAATGGGCACCTTTTACGATATACTCTCTCCGTCCCAAAATGTAAGGCGTCTAAGGATTGGTCAAAACTCAAAAGTCAAACCTTACGAACTTTGACCAAATATTTTAAAAAATATTTACATTTTCAATATCAAATTGACATATTAAGAAATTATACTTTAGGGTGACTCTATTGATAATGATTTAGTATTGTAAATATTTATATTTTTTGTGTGTAAACTTGGTCAAACTTTAAAAACATTGACTTTTAACTAATCCTTAGACGCCTTATTTTTGGCACGGAGGGAGTATCATTCAATAAATACTATGAATTATTCGATCGTCTGTTCAAACATGTTAATTAGATCGGTCGATTGATCAACTCGGATCGGTCGATCGAGCATCAGAGTTGTCTCAGTGATGACAAAAAATAAGCACATTGTATGATACTGACGTACCACAGATTCTAAAGAAAAATGAGGACCATGTGGCCACACATCCTGGACATAGACATTGCGATTATATTCCATTTATTCTATATTTGGAGGGAGCCATCTTTCGTTATTAACCCGTTGCAACACACGGGTATTATGCTAGTATCCCCTAATCCAGATCACATGGACCATGCACTTCATCTTGTGATGGCATCACACCGACTCACGTCAAGCAACGACGCCGCACCTTGCTTGTTAGCCTGACACCGACTTCATTTTAGATATCATGTAGTACATGTCAAGTACCAAATCACTGAGAACCAACCTGTGGTTGGATGGTTAGGAGGGCAGTGGCACCCCCAGATTTAACGCTTTGGTGTCTCAAAAATGGAGGAATATTCTTCTGTGGGACGCGGCGTTCCCGATGACATTGTGGTGCTAGTGGTGACTTCGTCAATCTCAATACCCGTCGGAACAGTTTCTTGGATGCAGTTTCCTGAAGGTGCTTGAAGGGGTAGTGTGTGTGCCTGAGTGATGAGTGTATGTATGTACGTGTGAGCGTCTATGATTGTACTGTGTGTTGCAAAAAATAGTATTAATTTTGTCTTGTTCATACTAAGACTAGCAAAGCGTTCCCTGCTCTATAAACTCTCAAGAAACACCCCTATAGTATCCATCTAGTTCGTCCTAATGTTAGAACAGTAATTGCATGCTATGTAATTCATCTATTTTTGTTAGGAAACCTACATGTTTGTTTGCTTTTCTTATTCTCAGGTGACAGGTTGTGTGCTGGGACCATAGCCGCCGTCTGTTTTGTTCGTTGCAAAATGTTGTTTTATATTCCGCCATTCTGTGCTCTTCTGTGTTCACAAGGTTTTACATTATAATTTCCATCTGTTTTGTTGTAAACAATGACGGTAAATGCCAATTACTATTTCCTTTCTGCTATCCTTTTGCCATCCTGTAGTACATGTGTGAACTCATTGCTCTGGTACATTTAAATTCTTCATTGTTTTTTTTCTTCAAGAGCTGCAACCCTAACTCTTTGCTGTAATTTCATGTTGCACTATCACATGGAACACAGCAAATCGTGGAGTGAATCACCCCTATAATCCAGTAAGTACCTTTCATTTTTGTATTGATATGCTTATCGTGCTGGAACCAGTTTGTGTTTAACACATTTACTCTCCATATAGATAGGATAACTGGTTTGAAATAAATCATGCTATTTGTATGACTGCACGTCTTGTTCATTTTCCTGCTAGCTTCTCAAACTTGTTCTATTGCCTGTCTAATCTTTTTTTGTTTGATCGTGATTAAACCAATTTAATTGTTCTGCTTAACTTAAATGATCTGGCATTTTATTCTAGCCACATAATGTTTGATTGCTCATGCACTTCCTCATACTGTTATGTCTTCTGGATTTCTTCCATAATGATAAGAATGTTTTGCTTGGTGAATATGAGTCAGATGATGATTCAATTGGTTATTAGTCCTTGATTCATTGAGTTGACTGATGATTAAAACATATAAACCTTGCGACTATCTGGCATGCTTGTTGTGGGATATAATGAGCATATTTGTTTTTTGTAAGACTTTTTTCGGATTTCACTGTTGATTAATCCAATGCCACCTTCTGTAGTAGGAAATCCACCTTCAGTAGGTATCATAAATAAGATTTGTTGTTACTTTTTGGCTGACCCATCTTTTATTTTTAGGCACAAAATGGTTCATTTGTTTGTTTCTCCTTCCCTTATATTGCGCTCATGGGTTAAACATTGAAATAATATGTCAGTTTATATGAATCCCAGAATGGTTGCTGTCTAATCTGTCTTAATTGGTCCTGCTCGTTTATATTTGGCACCAAATGGATATATTTCTCTTTTATCTGAGGCATTCCCATGGCTGGCTGATGATTAAAATAATGAAATTTAGGGAATGTCTGGCTACCACTTTTGTGGAACTTAAGGGATCTGAAGCACCCCTTCCAAGTGTCAATTTTAATAGACAGCTGTTATGCAGTTTCCTGGCTTATTTTATTAGGCACAGACTGTCTAGTTACTTGATTTATTTTGTTCATATTTGCCATCCGGTTGCTCTGCCTGTTGCATTGGGGTTGATAGCTTGCTTTGTTATATTATGCCTTGTGCTTTGTGAAAATCTGCCATCTGTTTTGATGCTTTGCAAAAATCTGTGACAACTAATAGTATGGTTGTTTTCTCAAATTGTATGGTTCTGTAACTTGCACTGTCTTGTTTTCAGCCCCTGAATAGAGCAAGGAAGGCAGATGGCAGGGCATGTACATCAAGTGTCCAGGTCTTTCCACAGCACAGCCGTGACAATGCCAATTCATCTGATTGTCAGATGATAGCTACTGTCCCAGCCATTCCAGCGCAAACAATCGCTGCCTTTGCACACGAATCACTTGATATAATTCAGCAGCAAAGAGATGAAATAGATTCAAATATCATCATAACAGTCAATGAGATACATGAATTGAAAAATAGGCAAGCTTGGATTGAGCAGATCCTTAATAATCTACTCTGCAGATCTAATGGAAAGCCAGCTGTTACTTGCACTCCGATGAATTCTACCTAACAGAAATGCAGTTTTGCCGATGATGCCATTTGTATGGCTTGTATCATTTGAGTTATTTCGACTTGTTGTATTTGAGAATTTTTGCTGTTATTGTAATCCTTGAGCATTTTTTCCTGTTATTGCTATAGTTTGCAATCATTGTAACAAATTTTCAATGTAATGATTATTTTATCTTGCACTCGGCCTTAAACAGAACTACTAGTATGGTCTCACAATTTTTTATCATTATACTATGCAAGATTTAGCGGTTGCCCCAAATTCAGAGCATCTCCACCGGCGGCCCGGCCTGATAGCGATTTGGGGGCCGGCGTCGTTTTATGGCTCGCACCGGTGCGCTCCAAACGGCGCCGGCCATTTTTCGAGCCCAGTAGAATCTCCGGCATCCCCGAGAGGACGCGACGGTTCGCATCGACTGGCCACGACGCGGGAAGGTTGGTCGTCGGCGTTTAAATGGCCTCCCGCGCGGAAACCGAGGCAGCGACTGGCCACGCGGCGTCCAGTCGCCGTAAATGTGGGCAGTTGCCACCGCTAGATATATAGGACGTACGCCGTCCACCACCGCCGCTCCATTCTCTACTCTCCACATCAAGATGCCGCGCCGTCTGAAGACCACCTACTCGATGCTTGGCCTAAACGGCCGCGCGCTGCCTCCACCACCACGGCAGCCGCAGCCGGAGCCGGAGCCGGAGCTGCAGGCCGACGACGAGCACAGCTCCGACGAGGACGAGGACCCACGGTTCGAGTCCTGGCACGATGTCTACGTAGCAGAAGCGGAAGCAGAGGCGGCGGATCGAGGAGTCAGCGCAGTCGGGCGAGCCGCCGCAGGCCCCCACCGACCCGGAGCAGGCGGCGATCCTCGCGTCGCTGAACGCACAACGATACCAGCGGTTGAGGGAGGAGGAGCGCGAGTTCGTCAACGACGCGAACCTCGAGCACGTCCTCGAGATATCGCGCCAGCGAGCGGTCACGGAGGAGGCGGGACGCCGCCTCAAGGAGGCGGAGCGACAGAAGCTCGCAGAGCTCAACGCTCATCGCCACCAGGACGAGTTCGCTCGCCAGCAGGCGAGGCGCGCCGAGATCGAAGCTTCTCGGGAAAGGCTGGAAGCGCGGGGACAGCGCCGCCGGCCGCCATGCTCCACCGCCAGATGCGCGAAGCAACGAAGGAGAAGCGGGCACGAAAGCAGGCGGCAATGGCTAAGAACAACGACGAGGCAGTGCCGTCGAGCGCCCCAACCGACGGCCCGTTGACCAGGATTAAGTTTAAGTTTAGTTATGTTTAAAGTCGAGCTACTTTGGTATAAATTTCGTATGATTTTGGGTTTTTAAATGTCAATTTTAATTTTAAAATGGCTGCCGTTTGGGGCCGCTGGTGTGGTGTGGGAGCAGCATCCCCAAATAGAGGATCATGGTAACAGAAATTGTCAACGTGATGATGATTTGATGTTGCACTCGACCTTGAACATAGGTACTAGTACGGTCTCACAATTTTTTTAATCATTATACTTTGCAACATTTAGCGCGGATGCGCCAAATTCAGAGATAGATCATGATCATGGTAACAAATTTTCAACGTGATGATGATTTGATGTTGCACTCGGGCTTGAACAGAAGTACTACTACTGTCTCACAAATTCTTTATCATTATACTTTGCGAGATTTAGCGGATGCGCCAAATTCAGAGATAGATCATGATCATGGTAACACACTTTTCAATGTAATGATGATTTGATGTTGCACTCGACCTTGAACATAAGTCCTAGTACGGTATCACAATTTTGTATCATTATAATTTGCAAGTTTTAGCGGATGCGCCCATTTTCAGAGGTAGATCATGATCATGGTAACAAATTTTAAACGTGATGATGATTTGATGTTGCACTCGACCATGAACAGAAGTACTACTACTGTCTCACAATTTCTTTATCATTATACTTTGCCAGATTTAGCGGATGCGCCAAATTTAGAGATAGATCATGATCATGGTAACAAATTTTCCACGTGATGATGATTTGATGTTGCACTCGGGCTTGAACAGAAGTACTAGTACGGTCACTAATTTTTTTAGCATTATACTTTGCAACGAATGCACCAATTTCAGGTGCATGTCACCAGATCTGTGTCCGATGATGATCATGGTAGTAACCGATGTTCAACTTGATGATGATTTGATTTTACAGTCGGCCTTGAACAGAGGTACTAGTACGGTCTCACAATTTTTTATCATTATACTTGTACCTTAGCGAAATTCAAAATCTCATAGCGGCAAAACTTCCCGCCCACAAAATACAAAAATTTCACACGCTTCCAAATTCCCATTCTACCCCTGTGGAGATGACAGCAAAGTCGGTTGGTGAGGGGTTTGCCCGTCATTTTTTCGATCACCACCTCCCTAGCCCGGAAACCCTCCCAAAAAAAATACATTTCCTTCAGTCTCTCATCTGAGACCACCCACCGGAACTTCTCAAGTCCCTCTCTCTACCACCTCCACGACCACCGCACCGGAACATCCCCGCCGGACTTCCCTGGCCTACCCGAGCCCTCGCGATCCTCGTCATCCGGCTGCCTGCCGGAGCCGCTTCATCGACGCCGTCATCAACCGGACCGGATCATCCCCGCCGAACCTCGAAACCATATGCTCATCCAGCAGTCTACCGCAGTCGCTTCAGCTGCGGTATCGTCCACCCCGCCGGAGCCGCTTCGCCGGATCCGTCGTCCACCGCATCGGATCTTGCTCACCGACACCGCTGTGCATGAACCGGATCTGCTTCACCGGCGCAGTGCATGATCTAAACTCTTCTACTGTCGCTTTTCTATTGCTTGCCTGCAAGTTCTTGTTTAATCTTGGGGGAACCTGTTTGTGCTAACGACGCGCCGTTACGTTTTTGCAGATGAGATGAGTAACCATGAAGTGTAATGGCCGTCTCTCCAACCCCAAGTAGCACATGTAGCGTACTTCATCACCGGATCTATCAACCCCAGGAAGATCTGCTGTGACTCCCACAGAGTGCTTCTCCTAATGTAAGTCCCTTGTTTTAGCGCCATGTTCTGGGTTCAGATGCTTGTTTGTCTGAAGCTCTTTTAGTTCATTCCTAGCTATGACCGTAACACGTTGCTATTTTCTACTTCATTGCTAACTTTAAGCGATTGAACATTTTGGTTTGCATTCCCTGCTCTGTAGATGTAGCCATCATAACTTCTATCTTGCTCAGTCGTTGTTACAAAAATTATACTGTAGGTATTATAGTAACATCCTGCTATTATTTAGTTCATGGCCAATTTTAAGTAATTGCACATGTTGGTTCGCATTCCCTGCTCTATAGCTTTTGGCATCGTAACTTCTATATTTGGTTTACATTCCCTGCTCTGTAGATCTAGCCATCATAACTTTATCTTGCTCAGTCGTTGTTACAAAAATTATGGCCTGCTACTATGTTGTTTGTGCCAATTTTTTACTCCATGAACATGTTGGCTTGCATTCCCTGTACTACAGGTGATGCCATTGTTTTGTATCTAGTTCATTGTAAGCTAACAAAGTAAGGACTTAGTTTGGCATGCTATCACTCTGCTATCTAGCCTGTAGTACAAATAAACTTGTCATACTACTAGATAATAATTTTGCGTGCCATCATGTTCTTCAAAAGCTGCATTATTGACTTGTTTCTCTGACTTGGCATGACGCTCACATATGGAAAGCTGAACATATTGGTTTGCATTCCCTCTTATACAAGTTCACAGGTGATCCCACTATATTCTGTATCTGGTCCATCCTAAGCTCCAGCATTAACTATCCTCCATGTGTTGCTCATTACAAGTTTATATCCCGAAACATCTTGATTTGCATCCCCTTCACTATAAGTTCAGGAGTATTATTTAGTTCACGGCCAAAGTGAAGTAATTGCACTTGGCACATGTTGGTTCACATTCCCTCCTCTTTAGCTTTTGCCATCGTAACTTCTATTTTTGGTTTACATTCCCTGCTCTGTAGATGTAGCCATCATAACTTCATCTTGCTCAGTCGTTGTTACAAAATTTATAGCCTGCTACTATGTTGTTCATGCCAATTTTGTACTCCCTGAACATGTTGGTTTGCATGGGACTCGACAGTAGTAAGTCTGCTGTTTCATTCTAACATGCTCTGTTATATTGGTTGTTGGTATGCGGCATGCACTCTTTGTTTGCTTATTGTGCGCATTACAATGATCTTGTTATAACGACGAAATGATGAGTTCCAAATTCTTTGCCAAACAATATTGTAGTGTCTTTGCCTTTCCATTGTTGCTGTCTTAACTTGTAATGTCTTTGTTTCAGATATAGGTGCTGCATGGACAACTTAAAAGATTGCCGGATCGCTTCATTGTATTGCTAGGTTTAATTACCATTCAATTTCTCTGGGTTCTGTAATATTTTTTCAATGCCTTGCAGCTGATGTAATATTTAGTTAGTTTTTATAGTTCTTTCGCGCATTTTTTCTTTGGTGCTTGTGGTAAGTGAGGCTATCCGACAGAAATCAATGCTGCGTAAATATTCTCAGTATCAAAATCACGAATTCCCATCCCTTAAACGGCCCAATTAAGCGAAATCACATATGTGCCTGCCCGCAAAATCCTAAAGCGCATATTATGCCGGCATATAAACAACAACTAAACGGGCTGGCCCACTTACTTCTTGGGCCAGCCCATTTGATTTACGGTGGACCCCACACACTAATTGGGCTGGCCCACTTGCTTTAAGGTGGACCCCACCAACTACTGGGCCGGCCCACTAATTAGTTGGGCCAGCCCATTTGCTTTTGGTGGACCCCACATAATAAATGGGCCGGCCCTTTAAGAGGAAAGTGGGACCCACTGTGTGGCCCGGCCCACTATCTTGTTGGGCCGGCCCACTTGCTATATGGTGGTCCCACATGGTAAATGGGCGGCCCTTTAAGAGGAAAGTGGGACCCACCTGTGTTTTGGCCCGCCACTATCTTGTTGGGCCGGCCCACCTGCTATATTGTGGACCCCACATACTAATTGGGCCGGCCCTTTAACAGAAAGTGGGACCACCCGTGTTTTTGGCCCGGCCCACTATCTTGCCGGGCCGCCACTTGCTATATGGTGGCCCCACATACTAAATGGGCCGGCCCTTTAACAGAAGATGGGTCCCTGTGTTTTTGGCCCGGCCCACTATTTTGTTGGGCCGCCCACTTGCTGTATGGTGGACCCCACAAACGAAATGGGCCGACCCTTTAACTGGAAAGTGGGACCCACCTGTGTTTTTGGCCCGCCCACTAGCTTGTTGGGCCGGCCCATTTGCTATACGGTGGACCCCACACACTAAATGGGCCGGCTTTTAACAGAAAGTGGGACCCACTGTTTTTGGCCCGGTCCACTTGCTTCTTGGGCCGGCCCAGTTGTAAGGTGGACCCCACATGTTAAATGGGCCGGCCCATTTAAGTTTTGACCAGTCAACCTTAGAGGTTAGGCCCGGCCCACGTAACTAATGGACCAGCCCGCTATATAGTTGACCGGTCAAACTATGTCATCTGGCCCGGCCCGCTTAAGACGTGGCAGGCCTCGTGTGGGCCTACCATCTACCACGGGGTTTCACGGTTAACGCCGTTAAGGCGTTAACGGCGTCTGCCACGTGTCAGTTTGCATGACGTCAGCAGTCAACGGGCTCCCGAAAACACTTCCGCAACGGTCCGATTTTCCGTGGCGGAAGGGCGCCCAAGCGCGACGGACCGAAAAAATCGTCGTTGGACTTTGCCTGACGCAGTTTCCACAACGGAACCCATATCGTCGGGTTAGGCCCATAGGCGACGAAAAATACCCCTTAGCGGACGATTTTGAGACGTTGTCTATCAGAACTTTTCTTGTAGTGCTATAAGATCAACACACATAATAAGTAGCGGAAGCGTCGTAGTAGGTGGAACTATCTATCCACAGGCCAACGCTTGACGTTAGAAGCATCCTAGTTCTGATAGACGTCCTGCTGTCCGTCATCTTCATAGTGTTGCTCCTCTTCATAGTCTGGCATTGGAATAGCCAGGGACACAGCCATGAGTACTTTAAGTACTCGCAAACTAATACTTATGTAAGCCTTTTCCAATTTTAATGGTTTGCTAAGCTCTAGGTTTATTTGCATAAAGCCAAGTTTAGTTCATAAACATTTAGTAAAGATGCTTGAATCGCTAAACTAACTCAAGTGGGAACATTAGTGTCATTCCCACAACATCAGTTGTGTTTTCAAAATTCAAGTCACCATTCCTTTTAGGACAAATCCTGACAACGGAACAGTATGGCCTTTCCAATCGTCCGTAACCGTGGACACGGCTATTCGAATAGGTTTAACACTCTGCAGAGGTTGTACTCTTGTGCCACAACTTTTGATTACATCCGTCGGGAATATCCCGAATCATCGTAACTCAGTACGCGGATCATCAACCATAACCTTTCACTTAAATAACCTAGTATAGGCACCTCTCCCCATGAGCTTGGCCTCCCGGTGAAAACCAACTGTCAACCCGGGAACTGCACAGGGCTTGGGTCGTACATTCACCTCATATTCACATCATATCAATTGTAACGGAGGCAGCCTCGGCATAACCCCTATGATGCTTGTTTAGAGGGAACCCATACTAAACTACATTCTAGTTACGCCCTACCCATAATCAGGTATTGTGGGGGTACTTGTATAATTGGAAGGGTATCGCATCCGAACCCAATCATCAGTTTTCACAAACTTTCACCAAGTCATTCAAGTCACATTCACCATCAACCATCTGTCAAAGTCATTTCATTTCACCTTATTCCCATCTATAGTATTTAGTTTTAGTTATTTAGCTATAGCAGCTAATCATGAGGGGGTGCTATCTAGCTTTATTTGCTTGGACTAACTTTGATAATCTTGTGCTATTCTATACCAAGTGAATCATAAATCAAAAAGTAAGCTTTATAAGGCAAAATAAATTGTAAGATGAAAGCATAGGATAGGATTATTTAAGCATAAGTAAAATGTAAGGGTGCCTTGCTCATGAAGAGCTTTGCATTAGGGTGGCTTGCAAGAGTGTTAGCTTGCCTTGGTTGGGATAGGAATCAAAGTTTTCCTCCTCCTCTTGAGAGTAGCCTTCCTCCTCTTGATACTCCTCGTTACTAGCGTCTATACACGAATACGAGGTATACAATCACCACACAAGCTTAAGTGCTAAGCTAAACACACCAAAGATGCACACAAGCCTATGCTAGCATCACATCTTATTCACATGGTGATTTACTTTGTGTATGGTAAAATAATTTCCTCTCATTATAATTATTTAACAGTTCCTTAATGTGTTGGAGGAAATAATTTCCTCTCATTGAATCTTATTAAAATTTAATCTCTTCAAATAATAATAAGGTATGTATAGTGGTTGACCAAGGTCAACACTTCATATCTATTATTTGAGAGTGAAATTTAAATGAGGTGCTATACCTCATGCATGTTAATTCTAGCATGGTAATGGTTTAATATCTCTAAGTAATAAAAAGGAGGTTCATTAGACTAAGGTCATTACCTCTTATTGAATTACTTAGGATCAAGATTTAAATGAGAGAGTAGCTCTCATACTATTTAAATAATTCTATGTGTATGTATTAAATGGACTATCAAAGGGTTCCATAGCCCTTATTTGAGCCTAGCTCATGATCATGCAAAACAACCATACCATATTGTTGCATAATCAATTAGAGCATGTCAAATGTGATTTATGGGAGTTGGAATCAACTCCATATCATTTGTAGATTATTTTTAATAATTATTTGAAGTTAGGAAAGGCCCTGCCTTGTTATTTTTATCATTCAATTTTAATTCCTAATTTGGGCATGAGGCTAGTGGCATTGTGTAGCTAATTTCATTAGCTTTCTGAATATATAAAATTTGCTAAATTTGGGGTAGTAGATTTCAAACTATTCAAATTTAAAGTGGGCAGCAGTATTGGATTTGAACTAAATGAATTAATTCATATTTGAATTTTTGGGCCGCGGAAAACGAAATGGGCCGAAACGATTTAAACGAGCACTGCGCGGCCCAGCACGCATCTGGTGCGAGTGGGCTGCCTGACGAGGTGGGGGCCACCTGTCAGCGGCTCTTAGCCACGCGAACGGCGCGGTGATCCGTTGGATCGACACGCGATCGACGGCTCCGTCGTCGTCTCCGCGAGAACCCGACAAACTCACGGCGATCCTAGGGGATCGGAGAGCGTACCGAGGTTCCCGCGGGGTGCTGCTGGGTGCTGGTCGATGTTGGCGAGGGTGCTGAAGCTCCGGTAGCTGGCGAGGCTCGGGATGGCGTCAATCGTCGGCGGCGAGCTCCAGTACGGCGGCTCCGATCTTGAAATTGGGGCGGCTCCGGCGAGGTGGGGTGAAATTGATGTGTGGAGGAGAGTCGTGGTGAGAGGGGAGCATGTTGTGTGAAGGAATGGAGCTCGAGCTCCTCTATTTATAGCGGATGAAGGGGGTGCCGTGGTGTGAGAAGGCGGCCATGGCGCGGTGCTTCGGCGGTCAGGGGCAAGGCGAGGACGGCTAGGTGTAGGCGATGTCCTGGAGATGCTCGAGGTGCAGCTAGATCTTCCAGGGCGTGATGGAACGGCTCGGGCGCTTGCAGTGTCTGCCACGGCATGCGCGGCGGGGAGCTGATGATCACGGCGGCGATGGCATGGGCATGGGCATTTGAGCATGTCTAGCAGCTAGAGGGTGCTGCGGCGAGGCTCGATGCGTGGTAGCGGTGCGGGGTGCGCGAGGGTGCTCGAGCATTTGACGCTCGCGCGTCCGAGCGCGGTCACCGCACCGGCGTGCACCGGCACGTTCGGCGTGCGCGTTCGGCCAATGCCGTGCCGGATGGGCTGTGGCTTGGTACTGGCGTCGTCCTTGTGTGTAGAGCAAGCTCTGTGACATGGTGAAAGTGGGAGGGAAGGCCAGGGACATGAGTGGCATGGATGGCCGGCATGGTGCACGGCATGGTTAGATTAGGTCCTTTTTCTCACTTTAAACGATGGTGCAAGTACATGGCATTGATGCAGGGGTTGCAGGGGAGTGTGATCATCACAAAGTAAAAGAGGTTTAGGCTAAGAACCACTGGACAATTGTGTGTAACACTAAAGTTAGATTCTGCCTGCCAAGTGTTCGACACAATGGCCGCAAGAGAAAAATATTTGAATTTTGAGTTTCTTTTTGGTGAAATTCATTCTTATATTGAATGTGATACAATGGTGGTGGTGGGGTTCATTTTAGTGATGGTTTGCAAGGATTTCAAATGTGGTTCATCTTCTCTTTGTTTCAAAGTCTCCACTTGTCTATTTATTTCTGGTCAACCTGGTCAAAGCTAGCCAGGGTGGTCAACATCAAAGTTGTTGACTTTGACATGATCTTGGATGAGGTGTCAAGGGTTGACCAAGTTTGGTTTAAGAATATTGAATTGCAGGGGTGCAAAGTGGTGAAGATTTTATAAATGTGTCAAATGACCATTATCATATGTGTGTTGAATTTGAATATTTCTTTGATTTAAATTTGGTTTCTTCTATGCATTTGTGTTTGTTTTTGATATATAAGAGTTTTAGAAGCAAGGGATCAAGCAATGGTGGCCTTGTGTGATGGTTTGCATAATTGAGTAATGTTGTATGTGAGTGAATATTGAGTTCATTGCATTTTCTTTTATTCTTCTCAAATTAGGGTTAGGTGATCTTGTGTTAGGGTTTAAGCACATTTGATCACTACTAAGCACTTATCATGGCAATTGCACAAATAGAAGAATCACTCTTATGCATGAATCTATATGCAGCACTATATGAATGAGAAAAGTTTTTGTTTGTTGTGACAATTGAGTAATTGAGATGTCCCTCTTCTTCATTTATTATTGTTGGAATTTGGGATGTTACAGCCCCCGCGGCGGCGGGCGCCCTCCCGTCCTCCACTTCTACGTTCATCATCCTCTGTTGCTGGCACGTCTGGAAGCACCGGAACGGGGTTGTTTTTCAGCGAGACAGACCCTCCCTTGCCCGTCTGCTGGTTGCCTGTCGCTGTGATGCGGCGCTGTGGCGGTTTAGGGCTTCTGGGGAAGCCACAATGACTCTGAGTTGTGGGATGGCTGCTTTGCACGCCACTGATGTAATAAAAACCCCTCCCCTCCCCTCCTCTTCTGTACCTCTGTACCTCTGCTGTAATCTGGCTTTTGAGCCCTAGTATGAATGAAAAATTCAGGTGGGGAATCTCCCCCCCCGGTGACCATTCAAAAAAAATGATGCAAGCTGTATGCCTTGCTGCAACGGATTAATAATTTGATAATCGCAGGCTATGACTACAAGCATACAAGTTACAACTAACAACATCCATTTAATCGATAGAACAAAGTCCGGTCCCCCCCCCCCCCCCCCCCCCACCTAAACTTTTTATGTGGCTCATATTTTCCTCATAAACTTTACTTGGCTGACTAAACCCCCCTAAACTATCAATCATGGTCTGTTTTACCCCTTAACCTGAAATTATGACCCAAAATTTTGACCCGGGTAGGAGGTTAAATGGACCATTATAAATATTTTATGGGAGTTTAGTCAGGAGGAAAATATGAGCCAAGTGAAAAGCTTAATTAGGGGGAAACCAGACTTTGTTCTAATCGATATATCTATCCTAACAGTATGTATATTGGAGCTGCTGTTCTCTGTTGTATAGCTTGACCCAAACGCGGCTATTTTCCACCCATGGCCGACTATATCTTCACAAAGGATGCTCCAAGTTTCCCGGCCATTTTTCAACTGATTGGCACAACCCTGTGAAATATTGGGTGCAAATTTAGATACGCTAACTACAGTGGCTTGATCCTATTTTAGGGGTTATTTAATGAGCTATCTAGGTTTTATTTCGAAACAGATGAGTTGTCTAAGTGCACTTTGTACGGCAAGAGTAATCTTGGGTGGAGATTTTTTGGATCCCGAGCTCCAGAGATCTTGTTATTTAATATTTTTTTGTACAAATTCTTACAACATTAAGTTTTTGTTTTAAACAAAATCCGAATGTACCTAACGATGTACACTATTTATCAGATTTTGTTATTTTTGTGTAGGGCACAGTACAAAGAATTTCAGATTGTGATTTTGCATACTTGTAGAATTCATTACACCATGTGTAGATTTTTTGGAACTTCTATATATTGTTTATGATTTTTTACAATAAAGGGATCACAGGAGGGAAGGGGTTTGTGTGTGTAAAACAAAAAAAAAACTTTTACTTACAGGATCACCAAAAGATCTATCTATGCAGAAAATTAAACCACGAGTAGGATTGTCGTATTCTCACCGGAGGGTTTTCCGAAGATCGGGTGACGAGGTTGATGATGAACCTGAGCTAGACTTTAAAGTCTGACTAATTTAGAGCTCGGGCAGGGCTTCACCTAGTCGATAAAGATCCGAAGATGAACACGGAAAGAGCTCTTTCTTCTTATTCCTGATAGGTTTGAACACACAACCCCTATGTAATGTTGCACATGTTCGTGCTTTTGTTTCATCAGGACTGTGGCGTCACAAACGGAATCGTACTGAAGTACTTCCTAGATGCAAGCATGGGAGAGAAAGAGAACCCATAGGTTGGTGTGATTGGAGGAGAGGAGGGGTCCTCTATTTATAGGAGGGGAGGGGAGGTGCCACCTTGGGAGGGGGTAGCCATCGCCACCCCAAACACTAGCGACCACCAACCTAGGTGGGGTTGGGAAGGGGTAGGTCTATGCGGCCCCTACCTTGGTAGTGAGATTTCGATTGAACAAACATGAGGTGGTGCTTCATGATTCCAATGTACTGCGCCCAAGATCAGAACGAGCATGTTGAACCTTTCTCAAGTCTAACTTCCTTTTTGCATATGCAAAATTAAAAAAAAAACGTCCCTAGGTTGGCCTCCCTCACCCCACACCCTAGGTTGATTTGGGAGGGGGGACACCTTCATGGCCCCCTAGGGCCTAGCCGACCCTTCCAAGGGCTTGGCCTGGCTGGCCAACCCCTTTCCCTTTTCTCTCTTTATTTATGTTTCACCAAAACTCTCTCGGTGAAACCTCAAACAATTACCAAAAAATATTTCAGTAATTTTTCTCATTACATCAAGTACTTTACAAACATAAAACACTTTAGTGTGTGACCCTTACAGGCCCAATCACTTACACACATGATTCAAAAATTCTTTCAGATCAATAGCTAACAGCGGGACCAGGTTATCCATAATAGACCATGTTCGTGATTGAGTAACCTTCTATGATATCATATAGTATCAATCTTCTTGCTTTACAATATTATGAAATGCCGATGTGAGACATTGGTATCATCGTGATTCAAGTCTTGATCACTCTACCGTTAACCTTGATCCGATTTTATTTCTATTTCTTGTCAGATCCTCTGATACTCTTTCCAACATATATGACTACCACATTTCTCGCCTCCTATTATGGTAGACTTGTAATGATAACCTATACATGTCTTCTGGAACGAGATTTCTGATAGTCACATGGTATTAAGATTCGTTTCATAAGATCACACATAGAAAATACTATATAACAAGAATAACGTCTCATAGCATATCTAGAAAACTGGTTTGGTTCATTACCATTATTACTCTTAAGAATCTACTTCCATTGATGTTAGTATTATCAATACTCATGACCAATAAAACATGATCATCAAACAACACATGATCTAGTTCTAGAGGAGGGACTAGGAACACTTGTCTATTTATTTCTCTGCACGTGCTTATATGTTTCTTTTGAATCTCATATCCAAGACACATTGCAGTTACAACATAAAGAAACAAACTTAATCATAAATTTGAAGCTAAAATAACAAACACTTTATTATTACCTCTATGTCATAACTCCTGCAAGGAGCTCAAGAGCGAAGGCACTTTTCAGAGTAATAGTAACATACTATGCACTTTTCAGAGCCAAGACCTTTATTTTGGCCGCCACCTGTTGCATCCAACAACAAATTATAAGAGCATCTTTGATTCAAAGGATTTTAAAATCACAGGAATAGGAAACAAACAAGTAGGAATAAAAAAACGCATGAATTAGTTGTAGAAATTTTTTGGTTGCAGCATAGGAAAAACATAGAAAATTTCTATAAAGATTGAGTACATATCATAGTTGTCATATGCAGATAGGATTTTCTTAAGAGGTCTAACCTCTTGTTTGAAATCCTACGGGGTTGTTGTATAGAGAAGAAACCCATAGAAATTTTGAGAGGTCAATCCTTTAAGTAAAATTGCTATGAAAATCCTTTGGATCAAATAAATCCTAAGTAGGGGATGGGCCTGGGGAGCGGTGTTTTGGAACATGGGTCCATATGCTCTCTATATTTCGAAATGTATCTTACATACATTTTAAATTTTTAAAAAATTGAAACTAAAAGTTCGCACGTACATCTTCACGTGCTACGTGCTCACAAAGTCGTTTCATAAAAAATCGACTTATCATGTGACGTGTGTAAAAAAGACAAAATTCAGTGCTAAAAATAATGCTTTTCACAAGATAAACTTTCTCTTTTTTATATAGACCACACAAAATATTGGTTTTTCGTGAAACTTGACGAACGCACGTATATTATGAAGATGTACATGTAGAATTTTTTGTCCAAATTTTTCGACATTTTGAAATATAATTTTTTAGTAGAGGGAGCATACGCACCCGGGAGCCGAATTGAATTTCCGATGGGCCTGGATGTTGATTGTTTGATTGTTTGTTCGACCGAAACTTTTTTAGAAACCATCTCTTACTTGGTATTTGGCATGGTATACATAGGTCAACAAACTAGAACAACGAATTGGCCTACTAGATATTAGTCAAATCAGACCATAGATGCAAATGATGTTTACGCGTACATGTTACATTAAAATGGCCAAGTCGAAATCTGACAGGCAATTACTATGTACTCCATTTCGCTTTCCAAGGCTGAGTCCATGGCGCCAAAAAGAGAGTAATTTCGTTTCGATGGTGATGTTCCTTATTGAGCTGTGATCCTTCCTAGTGCTGGGATTTTGTTCCTATTGTTTTTTAGCTTTGGCCTTTGTAGCAGCCTGTTTATGTTGTTTTTAAGCTTTCGCCTTTGTAGTCTTTTGTTTTGAACTCTTGGATCTTTGAACGGCTGTGTGCATCCTAGTTATGCAGAGGCTGGGTGTATTGCTTCAAAACTTTTTGAGTAATAAAGCGCCCTTTATCGAAAAAGCAGCCTGTTTATGGTGGCTACATCCGCCTACCTACCCTTTCGTTTGCTTAACCTTTGGAAAAAA
Organism: Lolium multiflorum; assembly: GCA_030979885.1. NCBI lineage: Eukaryota > Viridiplantae > Streptophyta > Magnoliopsida > Poales > Poaceae > Lolium > Lolium multiflorum. The sequence continues at coordinate 72,478 of JAUUTY010000211.1, read as the reverse complement.
TTGGCAGTTAATAAATGGGGGGGGGGGGGGGCAATGGGAGACCCATTTTAACACCAAATGATATCTGTTTTGGATGTTAGTGCTGTCCACGAACAACTAATGATGTCGTGTCACTAGTGGAGAATGGCCAAATTGTCCCGGCCCGTAAGAGGGATTTGTCCCGGCTAGGCAACCGGGACACCGGAAGCGGGACAAAATGCCCAACCTTTTGTCCTGACCCGGTTACTAGCAGGGATAAATGGCCCTCCACGTGGCTGCGATGCAGGGTTTGGGCTGGAGTACATTTAGTCCCGGCTCGTAAGCCCGACCAAGACAAAAGGCTCAACCTTTTGTTTTTCATTTTTCATTTTTCTAATTGCTTAACTTCTCAGTTCTTTCCTGCCGTGCTCCCGCGAATATGATTGTGTCTTGTTGTAAATACTACCATATCAATTCTATTAACTCTTATATCATTGTGTCACATTTCTGTATTTTTTGAAACAAAAAACAATTATGTAAGCAAACAATAATGAATAAGATAATAATATTGAATTCCAATGAAAATAAAATCAGTAATAAAACTATTTTCAGTATAAAAATCACTGTTCAAAAACTAGGCCGATTCAACGATTACTAGGCCGATTAATCGCTACTAGGGGCTTGACCGTGTCGATTACCATTAATCTCTTGTGTTAATCCTTTAGCCCGATTAATCAGTCCGAAAGTCCGATTACTAGGTATTTTCCCGATTAACTACCACACTTGGTCAAAAAATTACAATATTTTCAATGCATATCGCTAATACAGGCGCTACCCCTCCCCAATAAAGTAGATTTACAATATTTTTCTAGGATTTTAGGCTTTAGAGAAATAGGGAGAGAGATATATAGAGGCTCATATACTATTATTTATTATATAAATTGTTTTAAGTGCTAATTTGTGTAGGTTGCACCGATTAATAGCCGACCGATTAAATCAGTTAATCGTCCGAATTTCGATTAATCCCTACTCCCAAGCCGGCCGAGCAGTTAACGATTACCGATTTCCTTAACATTGATAAAAATAATATAAGCATTATTCATATAATATGGCCAAATAATTAATATCTTTAAATCTGTAAACCGCAATTGACAAATAATATATGCATTATTAGTATAAAAATGTGAGGAATTTAATATAAAATAATTTTCTTTTTATTAATTTTTTATATTATTATAAAAATAATATATGCATTATTCGTATAATATGGCCAAATAATTAATACCTTTAAATCTGTAAACCGTAATTGGACAAATAATATATGCATTATTATTAAACAAATGTGAGTAATTTGAATATGAAATAATTATTTATAATTTTTTTATTATTATAAAAATAATATATTTATTATTCATATAATATGGCTAAATAATTAATATCTTGAAATCTATAAACCGCAATTGGACAAATAATATATGAATTATTATTAGAAAAATGTGAGGAATTTGAATATGAAATAATTTTGTTTTTATTAATTTTATATTATTATTATAAAAATAATACATTCATTATTCATATAATATGGCCAAATAATTAATATCTTTAAATCTGTAAACCGGAATTGGACAAATAATATATGCATTATTATTACAAAAATGCGAGGAATTTGAATATGAAATAATTTTGTTTTTATTCATTTATTATTATTATAAAATAATATATGTTTTATTTATATAATATGACCAAATAATTAATATCTTGAAATCTGTAAATCACAATTAGACAAATAATATATGCATTATTATTAAAAAAGATGTGAAGAATTTGAAAATAAAATAATTTTAGCATATTGTATTCAGTAGGACTATTTACTTCATAGTTCATATATGGGCAATTCTCTGAATCCTGCACTTGCAGTCCTGTTGCCTAGTCTTGACAAACGCATGTATCCAAAGTATCCAGGTAAGTTATTTCTGTTAGTCTTCTTTTTTCAAGTTCAATTATTCATTCTTTGCATCATCATGATTGGAGAAGTTGCATCATGCAGATTGAAACTCTATCTGCGATGGCTCAAATATTTGAATAACAATAGAAATATATATTCAATATATTAAGACGGTCCATTTTTTATTCATTTTTTATTATTCATTTAATATGGCCAAATAATGTGGGAAATTTGTAAACCGCAATTAGAAAAATATGAAATATTTGAATAACAATAGAAAAAGATTCGATATATTGAGACGATTCATAGTTCATATAAATATAGAAGATAAACACCACACATCACACCACCATCTACTCATCATCTTTAAATATTGAAACGATCAACATGGCTATTGTAGCCAACTAGCTCCCAATAACTCCTAGCCATCTCGAAACCCAGGCGAGCGTCTAGAGCGACATAGCGCACTTGCTCGTAGCTCAATGGAACATTGGCCCAGCCAAAAATCAGTTCATCTTCTTTTTCATCGGAGGCGTCCTTCTTCTTGTAATTCTTCCTCTTCTTCTTCTCAAGATTTATCCCAATGATAGAATTTGCCAGATCATATAGACTCGAATGGGATTTTTGGTGGGCTTCAAGAGTATTTTCTAGAGGTCGAACGCAGAAGTAATATCAATACCGTAGGGACTTAGCATTCCCACATCTTTGCCGAAAGCCGCGCCGCAGAATCTGATGGTGTTGTCCTGCAAGAAGTCCTTGAGAACTTGTGGCACTTCATCAACCCAAAAAATTTGGAATACCAAATTCTCGGTCGCCACCGAGAGTTGAAGGACGGCAGCGCTGATCACTGTCGCGAGGGTTGGTGAACTCGCGGTCCAAGCCGACGCACTTGATTGGTGCGGTGTCGAGATAGTCCCTCTTGACGGCGCGGATCCACTTCTCCGCCCTTGATGCACGGAGAGTGACCATGATCTTGAAAGACATCCCTTTGGCCATCATGTGGTATATCCGAGATCGAGTAGCTGGGGCGCGCGTGAGGTGCTCCATTGGGGCCAGAACATCGACGGGGAGAGAGAGCTTTTTGGAAGAGCTGATGGAGATGTGAGAAGAGATGTGTGGCAATAGTGGAGGAGATGTGAACCATATAAATGTGAAAAAGGTGAAGATGAACATGCCGGCCACCGGGTGATCAATTCCAGTGGCCGGCCGCTGGCGACCCAAATTCTCACGTGGCGATCGATTTTTACGCGCCAGTAATGGCGACGACGATCAGCTTTCGCGCGGGAACAAAAGGGCTGCGAGCAGGACGCAAAAGGCCTCTGGCCCTTTTGTCCCGGTTTGAGGCTCCAACCGGGACAAAAGGTCCTTAAAGAACCGGGACAAAAGGAACCGTACTCTCGCTGGTTTTAGAGCGACGTGGCCTGACCATTTGTCCCGGCTCCAAACTGGGCCGGGAGAAAAGGCCAGGATGGAAGGTCCGTTTTCTACTAGCTTGTCCTTCCCTTATCCGTTTGGAGCAGGGGTGTAACTAGCAGACTGACACATTTTGGTAGTCCCCTCGCCACCATGGATGACGCGTTCAAGTTAATCAAACGTAGCCGCACGGCTTTCACTCATGTGGCCGCTTTGTTCAGGCCGTCACGGTCGCTTGTTTCCTTCCTGTGGCCATTGTTTCCCGCCACGGTCGTGGGCTACAGGAAGGACGACGCAACAGGATAGACGGTCACTCCCTAGCTAACAGTCATGCCTCGCCGCAAGATCAACACATGGGGAAGCTCACCCAAGTGGCTGGGCGTCGATGGCAGGGAAGCCCAAGGGCGAGGCGGAGGTGGACAAGGACAATGACATAGAGCACTTCAACAACGAGGTCGATGCCCCAATGACGAGCGATGAGCATGCGACTATGCTCATATCCTTCGAGACCACCCCACCGCTTCAAGGTTGCCCTCTAGCGGTTGCTCACAGGCACAACGGAGCACCGGGGGACGACAAAGGCGAAAAACATGGAGGTCGGTCCTTCCGGCCAAGGCGAAGCCAAGGACGGCGAGGAGTAGATCTATGCAACCACCCTAGTTTACTTTTAACATTTCTTATCTATGTTAGAACGAACTATCTATGTTTTTTTCAAAAAAATAAAATACATTAATTTCACGAAGACACGAATTACATCCAGCCCTCTGCAACAACGCGGTGTCCTAATGGCAACACGGATGCACATGACCAAGAAACAAAGAAGAATTACATAAAAGAAAAGTCTCGCTACAGTGATCTATTTCATTGTAGCAGCGGACAAAACACCACCAAGATAGCACTAGAATTCCATCTTCTCTAAAAAAATGATGCCTCCAAGAATGAAACAGTGCACAAACATCGTCATCGCCCTAGCTATAGATCATAGGTTTCATCCAGGAGAATGTCCACGCTCATAAAACAATACCTTCACCAAGGTCATTGCCACACACAACCAATTAAGACCATACATTGGGGTTTCACCCTGCATGTTTAGACTCCAAATTTCTCCTGTATTGTCGTCCTACTTGCCGATGCCGCTGCTCCAAGTCACGAATCACCAAGCCAAACCTCATCGCCACTAGGACTCGAACCACAATTACTTGTCCATAGATCTCGGCTTCCAGGCCATTCTCCGCCACTAACTTCATCATGGAACTAAAAACATGTCTCACAATGGCAAACGACTGCAGAGCTTCGCCTAAACTATGTATGTTTTACATGAAATGAAAATCATCTATCCTAAATTTTTGTGTCACTTACTTGTGGGCCATGGCAAACAGCGCAGACAGCCAAACGAATTCTTGGTGCGTCCACATCACTGCGTTTTCAACCTAAATTTGGCAGGGTGCGTTGGTCTTGGACCTTGCTCCATTTAGAGTGCGTTTGGTTCCAAACCAGAGGAGGGATGGGATGGGATGGTCACCTTTTTATATGTGTTTGGTTATAAACTGTGAGGCATGGTACCATCCACTCAAGAGAATATATCGTAAATATGCTGAACAAAGTCATTCCTTAGAATTGGCCGGCCCTCTCCATCCCTATTTTCCTAATCTGTGGACCGACTTCTAATTCCTTGTGGGATAACGTAGCATAGAAAACAAAAATTTTCCTACGGCGAACACGCAATCCAAGCCAAGATGCAATCTAGAAGACGGTAGCAACGAGGGGATTGTCGAGACTCACCCTTGAAGAGATTCCAAAGCCTACAAGAGGAGGCTCTTGTTGCTGCGGTAGACGTTCACTTGCAAAAGCGCGTAGAAGATCTTGATCACGATCGGTTCCGGCGCCACGAACGGGCAGCACCTCCGTACTCGGTCACACGTTCGGTTGTTGATGAAGACGACGTCCACCTCCCCGTTCCAGCGGGCAGCGGAAGTAGTAGCTCCCCTCTTGACGACGGCGTGGTGTCGGTGGCGGTGGAGAAATCCGGCGGAGCTTCGCTAAGCGTGCGGGATATGGTGGAGGAGCGGGGCGCTAGGGTTTGGGGAGGGGGTGGCCGGCCACTATGGGGGCGGCCAAGCTTGTGGCTTTGGTGTGTCCGGCCCCCTCCCCTTGGCCCTCTATATATAGGTGGATCCCAAGTGTTGGTGTCCAAGTCTTCGAATAAGACCCGAAACCAAAACCTTCCATAGGAGGGGGAAACCTAGCCCAACTAGGACTCCCACCCAAAGGTGGGATTCCCACCTCCCATGTGGGGGGTGGCCGGCCCCCTATGGTGGAGTCCACTTGGGACTCCACCCCCACTAGGGCTGGCCGGCCATGGAGGTGGAGTCCCTTGTGGACTCCACCTTCCTTGGTGGTTTCTTCCGGACTTTTCTAGAACCTTCTAGAACCTTCCATAGAACCTTCCGCATCATTTTATTCACATAAAATGACATCCTATATATGAATCTTATTCTCCGGACCATTCCGGAACTCCTCGTGATGTCCGGGATCTCATCCGGGACTCCGAACAAATATTCGAACTCCATTCCATATTCAAGTTCTACCATTTCAACATCCAACTTTAAGTGTGTCACCCTACGGTTCGAGAACTATGCGGACATGGTTGAGTACTCACTCCGACCAATAACCAATAGCGGGATCTGGAGATCCATAATGGCTCCCACATATTCAACGATGACTTTAGTGATCGAATGAACCATTCACATACATTACCAATTCCCTTTGTCTCGCGATATTTTACTTGTCCGAGGTTTGATCTTCGGTATCACTCTATACCTTGTTCAACCTCGTCTCCTGACAAGTACTCTTTACTCGTACCGTGGTATGTGGTCTCTTATGAACTCATTCATATGCTTGCAAGACATTAGACGACATTCCACCGAGAGGGCCCAGAGTATATCTATCCGTCATCGGGATGGACAAATCCCACTGTTGATCCATATGCCTCAACTCATACTTTCCGGATACTTAATCCCACCTTTATAGCCACCCATTTACGCAGTGGTGTTTGGTGTAATCAAAGTACCTTTCCGGTATAAGTGATTTGTATGATCTCATGGTCATAAGGACTAGGTAACTATGTATCGAAAGCTTATAGCAAATAACTTAATGACGAGATCTTATGCTACGCTTAATTGGGTGTGTCCATTACATCATTCACACAATGACATAACCTTGTTATTAATAACATCCAATGTTCATGATTATGAAACTAATCATCCATTAATCAACAAGCTAGTTTAAGAGGCATACTAGGGACTTCTTGTTTGTCTACATATCACACATGTACTAATGTTTCAGTTAATACAATTCTAGCATGATATATAAACATTTATCATAAACATAAAGATATAAATAATAACCACTTTATTATTGCCTCTAGGGCATATCTCCTTCAGTCTCCCACTTGCACTAGAGTCAATAATCTAGATTACATTGTAATATACCTAACACCCATGGCATTCTGGTGTTGGTCATGTTTTGCCCTAGGGAGAGCTTTAGTCAACGGATCTGCTACATTCAGATCAGTGTGTACTTTGCAAATCTTTACTTCTCCATCTTCGATGTACTCGCGAATCGAGTGGTAACGCAGCTTGATATGCTTCAGCCTCTTGTGTGACCTTGGCTCTTGTGCATTGGCGATGGCACCCATGTTATCACAGTAGATGACAAATGGGTCCAATGCACTAGGAACCACACCGAGCTCTACAATGAACCTCTTCATCCATACCGCTTCTGATGAAGCCTCTGAAGCCGCTATGTACTCCGATTCTGTTGAGGATTTCGCCACCGTGCACTGCTTCGAGCTTGCCCAGCTTACTGCAGCACCATTCAATATAAACACGTACCCAGATTGTGACTTAGAGTCATCAGGATCAGTGTTCCAACTTGCATCGGTGTAACTTGTTACAACGAGCTCTTGGTCACCTCCATAACAAAGAAACATATCCTTAGTTCTTTTCAAGTACTTCAGGATATTCTTGACCGCTGTCCAGTGTTCCATTCCTGGATCACTTTGATATCTGCTAGTCAAACTAACAGCATGTGCTATATCCGGTCTTGTACATAGCATGGCATACATGATAGAGCCTACTGCCGAGGCATAGGGGATCTGACTCATCCTTTCTCTTTCTTCTGCCGTAGCCGGTCCTTGAGTCTTACTCAAGACCTTGCCTGGTAACATAGGTAAGAATCCTTTCTTACTTTCGTCCATTCTAAACTTTTTCAGAATCTTGTCCAGGTATGTACTCTGTGATAGCCCTATTAGACGTCTTGATCTATCTCTATAAATCTTGATGCCTAATATATATGATGCTTCACCAAGGTCTTTCATTGAAAAACTATTATTCAAATAACCCTTTACACTGCTTAATAGTTCTATATCATTCCCAATCAATAATATGTCATCTACATATAATATCAGGAATGCTACAGAGCTCCCACTCACTTTCTTGTAAATACAGGCCTCTCCATGACACTGTATAAACCCGAAGTCTTTGATCACCTTATCAAAGCGTCGGTTCCAACTTCTTGATGCTTGCTTCAGTCCATAGATTGAACGCTGAAGTTTGCATACTTTGTCAGCATTTTTAGGATCGACAAAACCTTTGGGTTGTACCATATACAACTCTTCCTCAATATCTCCATTAAGGAACGCCGTTTTGACATCCATCTGCCAAATCTCATAATCGAAAAATGCAGCTATTGCTAACAAAATCCTCACAGATTTTAGCTTCGCTACAGGTGAGAAAGTCTCATCGTAGTCAACTCCTTGAATTTGTCGGAAACCCTTTGCGACAAGTCGAGCTTTATAGACAGTAATATTACCATCAGCATCTGTTTTTCTCTTGAAGATCCATTTATTCTCGACAGCCTTTCGGCTATCAGGTAAGTCTACCAAAGTCCATACTTTGTTATCATACATGGATCCTATTTCGGATTTCATGGCTTCTTGCCATTTGTTGGAATCTGGGCTCATCATCGCTTCTTCATACGTCGCAGGGTCCTCATCATTGTTATCCACAATCATGACATTTAGACAAGGATCATACCAATCAGGAGTGGCACGTTCCCTTGTCGATCTGCGAGGTTCAGTAGTTTCCTCGTTCGAAGTTTCATGATCATTATCATTAGCTTCCTCTGTTGCCGGTGTAGGCGGTACAGGAACATTTTCCGGTACTGCGCTACTCTGATCAACGAGTAGAGATTCTTCAATCTCATCGAGTTCTACTTTTCTTCCAGTCACTTCTTTAGTGAGAAATTCTTTCTCAAGAAAGGTTCCGTTTTTAGCAACAAAGATCTTGCCTTCGGATCTGTGATAGAAAGTGTACCCTATAGTTTCCTTAGGGTATCCTATGAAGACGCATTTCTCCGCTTTGGGTTCTAGCTTGTCCGGTTGTAACTTTTTTACATAGGCTTCGCAACCCCAAACTTTTAGGAACGACAGCTTAGGTTTCTTATTAAACCATAATTCATACGGCGTCGTTTCAACGGATTTTGATGGTGCTCTATTTAAAGTGAATGCGGCTGTCTCTAATGCATAACTCCAAAATGATAACGGCAAATCAGTAAGAGACATCATACTACGAACCATATCTAAGAGAGTTCGATTACGACGTTCGGACACACCGTTTCGTTGTGGTGTTCCCGGCGGTGTCAATTGTGAAAGTATTCCGCATTTCTTTAAATGCATGCCAAACTCATAACTCAGATATTCACCTCCACGATCAGATCGTAGAAATTTGATCTTCTTGTTACGTTGATTTTCTACTTCACTTTGAAATTCCTTAAACTTCTCGAAAGTTTCGGATTTATGTTTCATGAAATAGATATACCCATATCTACTCAGATCATCTGTGAAGGTTAGAACATAACGATAACCACCGCGCGATGCTACGCTCATTGGTCCACATACATCGGTATGTATGATTTCCAATAAGTCAGTAGCTCGCTCCATCATACCCGAGAATGGAGTCTTAGTCATTTTTCCCATCAGACATGCTTCGCATCTATCAAGTGACTCAAAGTCAAGTGATTCAAGTAATCCATCAGTATGGAGTTTCTTCATGCGTTTCACTCCAATATGACCAAGACGACAGTGCCACATATAAGTAGAATTATCATTCAATTTAATTCGCTTAGCATCAATGTTATGTATATGTGTATCACTACTATCGAGATCTAATAGAAATAAGCCATTCTTTTCAGGTGCTCGACCATAAAAGATATTATTCATAAAGATAGAACAACCATTATTCTCAGACTTGAATGAATAACCGTCTTGCATTAAACAAGATCCTGATATAATGTTCATGCTCAACGCGGGTACATAATAACAATTATTTAGGCTTAAAACTAATCCCGAAGGTAGATGTAGAGGAAGTGTCCCGACTGCGATCACATTGACCTTGGATCCGTTTCCAACGCGCATCGTCACTTCATCTTTCAGCAGTTGTCGTTTATTCTTTAGTTCCTGTTTCGAGTTACAAATATGAGCAACCGAACCAGTATCAAATACCCAGGTACTAGAACGAGAACCAGTGAAATGAACATCTATAACATGTATATCAGATATACCTTCTTTCTTCTTCTTGACAAGGCCGCTCTTCAGATCTGCCAAATACTTGGAGCAATTACGCTTCCAGTGTCCCTTCTCTTTGCAGTAATAGCAATCAGCATCAGGCTTAGGGCCGTTCTTAGGTTTCATAGGAGGTGTGGCAGCTTTCTTGCCACCCTTCTTGAATTTTCCCTTAGACTTGCCCTGTTTCTTGAAACTGGTGGTCTTGTTGACCATCAACACTTGGTGCTCTTTCTTAATCTCAATCTCAGCAGCTTTTAACATGCCAAAGAGTTCAGGAAACTCCTTGTTCATGTTCTGCATATTGTAATTCATCACAAAGTTCTTGTAACTTGGTGGCAGTGATTGAAGGACACGATTAATCCCCAGTCTGTTAGGAATCACTATTCCCAAGTCACTGAGTTTCTTCGCATGCCCGGTCATAACGAGCATGTGCTCACTAATGGAGCTGCCTTCTTCCATCATACAGCTGAAAAAATGTTTCGATGCTTCATAGCATTCCACGGCCGCATGAGTTTCAAAAATAGTCTTCAACTCTTTCATCAACTCATGAGGATCGTGGTGCTCAAAACGTTTTTGAAGATCGGATTCCAGACTGCATAAGATGGCACACTGAACTTGAGAGTACCGAGTTTTCCGAGTTGCGTAAACACTCTTTACTTCATCGGTTTCAGTTTCTGCTGGAGGGTCACCTAGCGGTGCATCAAGCACATATTGCAGATTTCCGCCATTGAGGAAGATCCTCACATGACGGAACCAGTCGGTGAAGTTGCTACCGTTGCTCTTAAGTTTTTCTTTCTCTAGGAACTGGTTAAAATTGATTGGGGACGCCATATCTACAACATATTTGCAATAGTTTAGACTAAGTTTATGACAAATTGAGTTCAAATTTTAATTCAACATAATTAAAAATCTAGGTGAACTCCCACTCAAAACAATATCCCTCGCATTGTCTTAGTGATCACACGAACCAAATCTACCGCACCTAAACCCGATCATCACGAGAAAAGGTGTGATTTCAATGGCGAACACTCAAAGTGTTCATCATATCAATCATATGATTCATGCTCTACCTTTCGGTATCACGTGTTCCGAGACCATGTCTGTACATGCTAGGCTCGTCAAGGCCACCTTAGTATCCGCATGTGCAAAACTGTCTTGCACCCGTTGTATGTACTTATTGAATCTATCACACCCGATCATCACGAGATGCTTCGAAACGACAAGACTTGATAACGGTGCTACTAAGGATGAACACTTTATTATCTTGAGATTTTAGTGAGAGGGATCATCTTATAATGCTACCGTCGCGATCTAAGCAAAATAAGATGCATAAAAGGATTAACATCACATGCAGTTCATATGTGATATGATATGGCCCTTTTTGTCTTTGCGCCTTTGATCTTGATCTCCAAAGCGTGGACATGATCTCCATCATCAACGGGCATGATCTCCATCATTGTCGGCGAAGCACCAAGGTCAATGGCGCCGTCTTCATGATCGTCCTCCATGTAGCAACTATTACAACTACTTTGAAATACTACTCAACATGAAATTTAAAGACAACCATAAGGCTCCTGCCGGTTGCCACAATACAATAATGATCATCTCATACATATTCATCATCACATTATGGCCATATCACATCACCAAACCCTGCAAAAACAAGTTAGACGTTCTCTAATTTGGTTTGCATATTTTACGTGGTTTAGGGTTTTCGAGCAAGATCCAATCTACCTACGAACATGAACCACAACGGTGATACTAGTGTTGTCAATAGAAGAGTAAATTGAATCTTCACTATAGTAGGAGAGACAGACACCCGCAAAGCCACTTATGCAATACAAGTTGCATGTCAAGCGTGGAGCAAATCTCATGAACGCGGTCATGTAAAGTTAGCCCGAGCCGCTTCATCCCACTATGCCACAAAGATGCAAAGTACTCAACTAAAGATAACAAGAGCATCAACGCCCACAAACCATTGTGTTCTACTCGTGCAACCATCTATGCATAGACACGGCTCTGATACCACTGTAGGATAACGTAGCATAGAAAACAAAAATTTTCCTACGGCGAACACGCAATCCAAGCCAAGATGCAATCTAGAAGACGGTAGCAACGAGGGGATTGTCGAGACTCACCCTTGAAGAGATTCCAAAGCCTACAAGAGGAGGCTCTTGTTGCTGCGGTAGACGTTCACTTGCCGCTTGCAAAAGCGCGTAGAAGATCTTGATCACGATCGGTTCCGGCGCCACGAACGGGCAGCACCTCCGTACTCGGTCACACGTTCGGTTGTTGATGAAGACGACGTCCACCCCGTTCCAGCGGGCAGCGGAAGTAGTAGCTCCTCTTGAATCCGACAGCACGACGGCGTGGTGTCGGTGGCGGTGGAGAAATCCGGCGGAGCTTCGCTAAGCGTGCGGGATATGGTGGAGGAGCGGGGCGCTAGGGTTTGGGGAGAGGGGGTGGCCGGCCACTATGGGGGGCGGCCAAGCTTGTGGCTTTGGTGTGTCCGGCCCCCTCCCCTTGGCCCTCTATATATAGGTGGATCCCAAGTGTTGGTGTCCAAGTCTTCGAATAAGACCCGAAACCAAAACCTTCCATAGGAGGGGGAAACCTAGCCCAACTAGGACTCCCACCCAAAGGTGGGATTCCCACCTCCCATGTGGGGGGTGGCCGGCCCCCTATGGTGGAGTCCACTTGGGACTCCACCCCCACTAGGGCTGGCCGGCCATGGAGGTGGAGTCCCTTGTGGACTCCACCTTCCTTGGTGGTTTCTTCCGGACTTTTCTAGAACCTTCTAGAACCTTCCATAGAACCTTCCGCATCATTTTATTCACATAAAATGACATCCTATATATGAATCTTATTCTCCGGACCATTCCGGAACTCCTCGTGATGTCCGGGATCTCATCCGGGACTCCGAACAAATATTCGAACTCCATTCCATATTCAAGTTCTACCATTTCAACATCCAACTTTAAGTGTGTCACCCTACGGTTCGAGAACTATGCGGACATGGTTGAGTACTCACTCCGACCAATAACCAATAGCGGGATCTGGAGATCCATAATGGCTCCCACATATTCAACGATGACTTTAGTGATCGAATGAACCATTCACATACATTACCAATTCCCTTTGTCTCGCGATATTTTACTTGTCCGAGGTTTGATCTTCGGTATCACTCTATACCTTGTTCAACCTCGTCTCCTGACAAGTACTCTTTACTCGTACCGTGGTATGTGGTCTCTTATGAACTCATTCATATGCTTGCAAGACATTAGACGACATTCCACCGAGAGGGCCCAGAGTATATCTATCCGTCATCGGGATGGACAAATCCCACTGTTGATCCATATGCCTCAACTCATACTTTCCGGATACTTAATCCCACCTTTATAGCCACCCATTTACGCAGTGGTGTTTGGTGTAATCAAAGTACCTTTCCGGTATAAGTGATTTGTATGATCTCATGGTCATAAGGACTAGGTAACTATGTATCGAAAGCTTATAGCAAATAACTTAATGACGAGATCTTATGCTACGCTTAATTGGGTGTGTCCATTACATCATTCACACAATGACATAACCTTGTTATTAATAACATCCAATGTTCATGATTATGAAACTAATCATCCATTAATCAACAAGCTAGTTTAAGAGGCATACTAGGGACTTCTTGTTTGTCTACATATCACACATGTACTAATGTTTCAGTTAATACAATTCTAGCATGATATATAAACATTTATCATAAACATAAAGATATAAATAATAACCACTTTATTATTGCCTCTAGGGCATATCTCCTTCATTCCTCTCATACTCTTTGTCATTCATGGCACTCTTTGTCATTCATGGCTCGATCCCGTCGCCGTGCGACCACCTCGTCCAAGTCCGGCCGCTGCTCCCTGAGCCGTTGCCTCAAGCTCGCCCGCCCGCCTCAACCTCGCGGCCGCCATCCAAGATCGACATCAACCCAGACCGGCGTCGCCGGCCGGCACTCGCTGGGCCAGGCCTCTACTCCCCAGGCGCTCAGGCCGCCGCCTCAATTAAGCTCGCCCGCCCTCCTCAACCTCGCGGCCGCCATCCAAGATCGGTAGCCACCCAGACCAACGTCGCCGGCCGCCACTCGCAGAGCCAGGCCTCTGCTCGCCAGGCACCCATGCCGCCGCCTCAAGCTCGGTCGCCCGCCCGCCTCAACCTTCAGCCGCCGTCCAAGATCGGTAGCCACCTAGATCAGCGTCACCGGCCGCCGCTCCCCTCCCACGTTCTTCCCTGTTGATGGTTGTTGAATCTGTGCGCTCATCGCATTGTTTCCCAATTTTTGTTGCTGTGTTTGGATGCACATAATTTAGCTGTGGAATTGAATTGGACCGAAATTCCAAATCCAAGATGGAAAGGAAATGGCCTCCATTTCAATTCTGTTGTTTGGGTGTACAAGGTATTTGTTGTTGGAATCAAAGGGTGGCACAGAATTCTAATTGTTGTTTGGTTGTAGCCTCAAATTAGAATTGGAAAGGGGCAGGGAGAGAGGCATGAAGAGGTCATTGATACGTCTCCAACGTATCTATAATTTCTTATGTTCCATGCTACTTTATTGATGATATCTACATGTTTTATACACATTATATGTCATTATTATGCGTTTTCCGGAACTAACCTATTGACGAGATGCCGAAGTGCGTTTTCTGCTGTTTTTGGTTTCAGAAATCCTAGTAAGGAAATATTCTCGGAATCGGACGAAATCAATGCCCAACATCTTAGAATCACACGAAGCTTCAGAACACCCGAGAGCCACCGAGGAGGAGGCCTGGGCCAGATGACAGGGTGGCGCAGCCGGGGCCAGGCCGCGCCCTAGTGTGTCGTCGCCTCGTTGACCTTCGACGCCGCCTCTTCGCCTATATAAAGGTCTCTGACCTAAAACACGATACGAATAAGCCACGTACGAGAAAAGTTCCAGAGCCGCCGCCATCGCGAAGCCAAGATCTGGGGGACAGGAGTCTGTTCCGGCACGCCGCCGGGACGGGGAAGTGCCCCCGGAAGGCTTCTCCATCGACACCGCTGCCATCTCCACCGCCATCTTCATCACCGCTGCTGCTCCCATGAGGAGGGAGTAGTTCTCCATCGGGCTCGGGGCTGTACCGATAGCTATGTGGTTAATCTCTCTCCTATGTACTTCAATACAATGATCTCATGAGCTGCTTTACATGATTGAGATCCATATGATGAGCTTTGTATCGCTACTAGTTATGTGCTACTCATGTGATGTTATTAAAGTAGTCTATTCCTCCTGCATGGTGTAAAGGTGACTAGTGTGTGCACCGTGTGGTTCTTGTCGTAGGCTATGATCATGATCTCTTGTAGGTTGTGGAGTTAATTATCATTATGATAGTATTGATGTGATCTATTCCTCCTTCATAGTGTAATGTGGACAGTGTGTGCGCTATGTTAGTTCTTGGTTTATTTTGCAATGATCTATTATGCTCTAAGGTTACTTAAACATGAATATCGAATGTTGTGGAGCTTGTTAACTCCGGCATTGAGGGTTCGTGTAATCCTACGCAACGAATGGTGTTCATTATCAAACAAGAGTATATGTAGCACATATGAGAAAGAGTTATTTATTATGCGATCAATGTTGAGAGTGTCCACTAGTGAAAGTATGATCCCTAGGCCTTGTTTCCATCACAAAGAATTGCTTTCCACGCCAGCAAGCTATTTTCTGGCGCCGCTTGTTTACTGTTTTACTGCATCTTTACTTTCTGCAATATTACCACCATCTATATCACCTGTGTTTTACCATCTCTTCGCCGAACTAGTGCACCTATACATCTGACAAGTGTATTAGGTGTGTTGGGGACACAAGAGACTTCTTGTATCGTGATTGCAGGGTTGTTTGAGAGGGATATCTTTGACCTCTTCCTCCCTGAGTTCGATAAACCTTGGGTGATCCACTTAAGGGAAAACTTGCTGCTGTTCTACAAACCTCTGCTTTTGGAGGCCCAACACTGTCTACAAGAATAGAAGCACCCGTAGACATCAAGCTATTTTCTGGCGCCGTTGCCGGGGAGGAAAGGTAAAAGGTACTCACACTCCGGATCTCGGCTACTAAGCTATTTTCCGGCGCCGTTGTAAGTACTCGAAGCTATTTCTTTTAGATCCTGCAATTGCATCTTTTGGTTTCTTGTTTACACTAGTTAGGCATAATGGAGAGCAACAATGAGCTTCTTATTTTATTTCCTGAGTTAAGACATGGATTGTTTGCTGCGAAAATTAAAAAACCTATGGAATCTTATTTGCATGCTAGTAGCAATGATATTAGTATGAACGCTTTGAACACCATTGTTGTTAATGATATGGAAAATTCTAAGCTTGGGGAAGCTGGTTTTGATGAGCATGATATTTTTAGTCCCCCAAGCATTGAGGAGAAAATTTTCTTTGATGATACTTTGCCTCCTATTTATGATGATTACAATGATAGTGGTCTTTTGGTGCCGCCTACTATGGAGAGTAAATTTTATTATGATTATACTATGCCTCCTACACTTGATGAGAATAATAATGATAGCTACTTTATTGAATTTGCTCCCACTACAACTAATAAAATTGATTATGCTTATGTGGAGAGTAATAATTTTATGCATATGGCTCATGACAAGAATGTTTTATGTGATAGTTATATTGTTGAATTTGTTCATGATGCTACTGAAAGTTATTATGAGAGAGGGAAACATGGTTATATGCATCTTAATAATATTAAGTTTCCCCTCTTTATGTTGAGAATCTTGAAATTGCGCTTGTGTTGCTTTTCTATGCTTGCCACTTTGTTCTTCATGAATTTATTTGTGTACAAGATTCCTTTTCATAGGAAGTGGGTTAGGCTTAAATGTGTTTTGAATTTGGTTCTTGATGCTCTCTTTTGCTTCAACTCTTATTTCTTGCGAGTGCATCATTAAAACTGAGCCCATCTTAATGGCTATAAAGAAAGAACTTCTTGGGAGATAACCCATGTGTTTATTTTACTACAGCAATTTTTGTTTTGTTGAGTCTTGGAAGTTGTTTACTACTGTAGCAACCTCTCCTTATCATGTTTTTGTGCCAAGTAAAGTCTCTATGGTAAAGTTGATGCTAGATTTGGATTGCTGCAGAAACAGACTGTCTGTCACGAATTTGAGCAGAAGTCTCTGTAAAAAAATCAAAAAAATCTGCAAATTTACGTGTGTGATCCTCAGATATTTACGCAACTTTCATTAGTTTTGAGTTTTTCCGTTTGAGCAAGTTAAGTGCCCCTTTCAGATTCGTCTTTACGGACTGTTCTGTTTTTGACAGATTCTGCCTTTTATTTCGCATTGCCGCTTTTGCTATGTTGAATGGGTTTCTTTGTTCCATTAACTTTCAGAAGTTTTGTGCAATGTCTAGAAGTGTTAAGAATGATTGTGTCACCTCTGAACATGTGAATTTTGATTATGCACTAACCCTCTAATGAGTTTGCTTGAAGTTTGGTGTGGCAGAAGTTTTCAAGGGTCAATAGAAGAGGGTGATATACTATGATCAAGAAGAGTGAAAGGTCTAAGCTTGGGGATGCCCGGTGGTTCATCCCTGCATATTTTAATAAGACTCAAGCATCTAAGCTTGGGGATGCCCAAGGCATCCCCTTCTTCATCGACAACTTATCGGTCACTTCTAGTGAAACTATATTTTTATTCATCACATCTTATGTATTTTACTTGGAGCGTCTGTTTGTTTTTATTTTTGTTTTGTTTGAATAAGTTCATCCTTGTGTGGGAGAGAGACACGCTCCGCTGGTTCATATGAACACATGTGTTCTTAGCTTTTAATGTTCATGGCGAATGTTGAAACTGCTTCGTTAATTGTTATATGGTTGGAAACAGAAAATGCTACATGTAGTAATTGGTAAAATGTCTTGGATAATGTGATACTTGGCAATTGTTGTGCTCATGTTTAAGCTCTTGCATCATATACTTTGCACTCATTAATGAAGAAATACATAGAGCTTGCTAAAATTTGGTTTGCATAATTGGTCTCTCTAAAGTCTAGATAATTTCTAGTATTGAGTTTTGAACAACAAGGGCGGTGTAGAGTCTTATAGTGTTTACAATATGTCTTTTATGTGAGTTTTGCTGCACCGGTTCATCCTTGTGTTTGTTTCAAATAACCTTGCTAGCCTAAACCTTGTATCGAGAGGAATACTTCTCATGCATCCAAAATCCTTGAGCCAACCACTATGCCATTTGTGTCCACCATACCTACCTACTACATGGTATTTCTCCGCCATTCCAAAGTAAATTGCTTGAGTGCTATCTTTAAACAATTCAAAAGTTATTACCTCTTATTTGTGTCAATGTTTTATAGCTCATGAGGAAGTATGTGGTGTTTATCTTTCAATCTTGTTGGGCAACTTTCACCAATGGACTAGTGGCTTCATCCGCTTATCCAATAATTTTGCAAAAAGAGCTGGCAATGGGATTTCCAGTCCCAAATTAATTAACAAAAATAGACACTCCTCCATGGTATGTGATTGTTGGACGGCACCCGAAGGATTCGGTTAGCCATGGCTTGAGAAAGCAAAGGTGGGGAGGAGTGTCATCATAATAAAACTAAAATAAAAGGCACTCCTTCATGGTATGAGATCGTTGGCAGGCACCCGAGGATTCGGTTAGCCATGGTTTGTGAAAGCAAGGTTGGAAGGAGTGCCACTCAAAAATAAAATAAAATGGGAGCCGCTCTTTGAAGGTTTGTCTGGCAAGGGGGTTAGAGTACCCGCTACCATTCGTTGACAACAACAAACACCTCTCAAAACTTTATTTTTATGCTCTCTTTATGTTTTCAAAATAAAAGCTCTAGCACAAATATAGCAATCAATGCTTCCCTCTGCGAAGGGCCTTTCTTTTACTTTTATGTTGAGTCAGTTCACCTATCTCTTTCCACCTCAAAGAGCAAACACTTGTGTGAACTGTGCATTGATTCCTACATACTTGCATATTGCACTTGTTATATTACTTTACATTGACAATATCCATGAGATATACATGTTATAAGTTGAAAGCAACCGCTGAAACTTAATCTTTCTTTGTGTTGCTTCAATACCTCTACTTTGAATTATTGCTTTATGAGTTAACTCTTATGCAAGACTTATTGATGCTTGTCTTGAAAGTACTATTCATGAAAAGTCTTTGCTTTATGATTCATTTGTTTACTCATGTCATTACCATTGTTTTTGATCGCTGCATTCATTACATATGCTTACAATAGTATGATCAAGGTTATGATGGTATGTCACTTAAGAAATTATCATTGTTATCGTTTACCTACTCGAGGGCGTAGAACTAAGCTTGGGGATGTGATACGTCTCCAACGTATCTATAATTTCTTATGTTCCATGCTATTTTATTGATGATATCTACATGTTTTATACACATTATATGTCATTATTATGCGTTTTCCGGACTAACCTATTGACGAGATGCCGAAGGGCAGTTGCTGTTTTCTGCTGTTTTTGGTTTCAGAAATCCTAGTAAGGAAATATTCTCGGAATCGGACGAAATCAACGCCCAATATCTTAGAATCACACGAAGCTTCCAGAACACCCGAGAGCCACGGAGGAGGGCCTGTGGGCCCAGGATATGAGGTGGCGCGGCCGGGGCTGGGCCGCGCCCCCTAGTGTGTCGTCACCTCGTTGACCTTCGACGCCGCCTCTTCGCCTATATAAAGGTCCCTGACCTAAAACACGATACGAATAAGCCACGGTACGAGAAAAGTTCCAGCCGCCGCCATCGCGAAGCCAAGATCTGGGGGACAGGAGTCTCTGTTCCGGCACGCCGCCGGGACGGGAAGTGCCCCCGGAAGGCTTCCCCATCGACACCGCCGCCATCTCCACCGCCATCTTCATCACCGCTGCTCCCATGAGGAGGGAGTAGTTCTCCATCGAGGCTCGGGGCTGTACCGGTAGCTATGTGGTTAATCTCTCTCCTATGTACTTCAATACAATGATCTCATGAGCTGCTTTACATGATTGAGATCCATATGATGAGCTTTGTATCGCTACTAGTTATGTGCTACTCATGTGATGTTATTAAAGTAGTCTATTCCTCCTGCATGGTGTAAAGGTGACTAGTGTGTGCACCGTGTGGTTCTTGTCGTAGGCTATGATCATGATCTCTTGTAGGTTGTGGAGTTAATTATCATTATGATAGTATTGATGTGATCTATTCCTCCTTCATAGTGTAATGTGGACAGTGTGTGCGCTATGTTAGTTCTTGGTTTATTTTGCAATGATCTATTATGCTCTAAGGTTACTTAAACATGAATATCGAATGTTGTGGAGCTTGTTAACTCCGGCATTGAGGGTTCGTGTAATCCTACGCAACGAATGGTGTTCATTATCAAACAAGAGTATATGTAGCACATATGAGAAAGAGTTATTTATTATGCGATCAATGTTGAGAGTGTCCACTAGTGAAAGTATGATCCCTAGGCCTTGTTTCCATCACAAAGAATTGCTTTCCACGCCAGCAAGCTATTTTCTGGCGCCGCTTGTTTACTGTTTTACTGCATCTTTACTTTTCTGCAATATTACCACCATCTATATCACCTGTGTTTTACCATCTCTTCGCCGAACTAGTGCACCTATACATCTGACAAGTGTATTAGGTGTGTTGGGGACACAAGAGACTTCTTGTATCGTGATTGCGGGGTTGCTTGAGAGGGATATCTTTGACCTCTTCCTCCCTGAGTTCGATAAACCTTGGGTGATCCACTTAAGGGAAAACTTGCTGCTGTTCTACAAACCTCTGCTCTTGGAGGCCCAACACTGTCTACAAGAATAGAAGCACCCGTAGACATCAGTCATCACATGGCGATGTTCCCCTACCGGCCAGGGACAGGCGACCGCCCAGCGTCGCGTCGTTCCCCTACCGGCCAGGGAGAGCCACTACCCGACGCAAATCCCCTTCCGCCGCCGTTCTAGGGTTGAGCGAGCTCATAGATGGGCCATCGAGAGATGCGGATATGGGCGAGGAGGGCGGGGAAGTGGAGAGGAAGACGACGGAAGGGCGGGGACGCGAAACTCAGAGGAGGACGGAGGAATGTGGAGCTCGGAGGACGGCGCGGAGATCGAAGGACGGCATGGAGATCGAAGGACGGAGGGGACGCGGAGCTCAGAGGCCACGCGGCGGCGGTGGGGGAACGGCGGCGGGCGGGGGGTGGGTGGGGGGGGCACGCGGCCGGGGATGGCGGTGGGCGGCGGTAGAGGCCTGAGGCGTAGGCCTCGACGGGAGAGATGCGAGGATGGTGACGAGCGAAAGTGCGCTCGTTTCCAGACGTTCGAGAGTCCACGGCTCGGAATGTTTGACTATTTGCACAGGAGATTCAGAGCGTGGAATTATGGTGGGTTTCCACGCGGATATTCCAAGGGCAAACCAAACGGCGGAATTGGCCCATTTAGCCCAAATTCCAATTCCATGCTCCAATTCTACGCAACCAAACACAACATTTATATCTTATATCTTATATTTACTAATTGGAGACTCCCAATAAGCCTCCACGTTAATCCTTGAGATTACAGAATAATATCCATCCGATCTACCACCGATTCATCAACAACCATTGGATGACATGTGCAGCGAAAATGCTAGACCTACGGGGTGTGTGTTACGGAAAAATCTTACGGGAGGACGTGGGGTTCATGGGTTGGTTGTTTTCCGAGTGAATTACACAAATCTACCACAATTGAGGCAGTGGTAACGCGTCAGTACCATTCTTGGAATTTTTTGCTAAAAACGTGTGGGGTAATCCGTAACAGATAGCACAAACAGCAAGGTGAGAGAAGTTTAACCCGGGCCCACTATCAGGGCCAACGGCGTTTTCTCTCGTTAGATGTCGGGCGGAGCTGGTTAAGACCAAGCGGTCACAACCCCATGAGGAGCATGACGGAGACCATGAGGGCGGGGGTGCCGGCGAAGGTGTGCACTCTGTTGGCAAGCGGGGAGGCTGGAGATGCGGGACGGAGCATGAGACGGGCGGCGCACAAAGTGGCGGAGGTGACACGGTGAGCAGGATGCCCACGAACTGCTTGCTCACCATGCATCGGAGTCGCGCACCCCAGGTCGCCGGCGCTGTACCTGACCGGTTGCACCTTGTGCTTCTCCCTACTCGGCTGCGTTGGAGTGTGGGGAACAGGGCGACGACCAGTTCGGCGCGGCCCACACGAGCTCGTTCAAGTGCAAGCCGATGTGGTTCTTGTCTGATTACGTGCTCTCAGCTGCAGTGTCGATTTATAATTAACCATGTGTATGTGCAAGCTCAATATGCATTTCCGGATGCTGCTCTCCCCGAAGAAGGACGGCAAGTCCCTCATGCCTCACCAGGCTTTTCGTCAAACACCTTCCATGCGTGCAGTCCCACGCTCGGAGCACGGATAACTCCACGCAATGCCACCGCGAGTCCCTTTGACGACATCGCCGCCGATGGCTTCTCTGCCGCCTGGGCCGTGCCCTCGTACCCGCTATAGAGGGCAGATTGGTGGTGCAGGAGATGGCGCCGCTTAGCGCCGCGCTTTGCTCCCATGCCAGCGCCGTGCGAGCGCCCAGCACACGGGTCGGGTGAGCGCGGTGACGCGGAGCTAGCCATGACCGGAACGATGATGCTCTGCGTCTGCAAGAATCGGACGTGGCACGCGGCGGCACGTGGGACGAGGGACGGGATGAGCCAGCGCGCGCAGGCGCCGGCCTCGGCGGCGATGTCCGGGTCCTGGGCGAAGAACGGGAGGATGCAGGTGGTGTTGGTCAGGACGCGATGGGGATGCAGGCCATCGCGAGCACCAGCATGGCCGCTGCTGGTAGACGCGTCGAGGAGCAGCATGCGGAGGAGGAGCAGGTTGGGCGAGCTTGGGGGCCGAACGCGGCAGGTGGAGCAGGCGGCGCGGTCGGATGAGCGCGGTGAAGCGCAGCCGGCACGGGCACGTCGGCGCAGCCGGCGGGATCGCGGGTGGCGGAGCCGGACACGAGGCGGCGGTGTGAGCATCATGGCGCAGCGGGTGTTGGAGAAGGGCGCGGCAGACGGCGTCAGCGAGCAAGGCGGGGCCGTGAAGGGACGCGTGAGTGGCAGCATGGCCACAGCCGGAGACGGGCGCCAGGGACGCGGTTGGGCGGGGCGAGTTGACGGCCGTTTGGCCACGTCACGTCTGACGATGGGGCCATGGTGGTTAAAACACTATCAACTAAGGGTTTGTGCTATCTGTTACGGATTACCTCACAAGTGGTAGTTTTTAGCAAAAAAATCCAAGAATGGTACTGACGCGTTACCACTGTCCCAATTGTGGTAGATTTATGTAATTTACTCTTGTTTTCCTTGAACCACCGTGATTTTAGGAATTCCCTGCCTATGGCTGCTCTCCACATCAGTGCGTACGCACAATCCCGTAGCATGTGCGCTTCCTAACTAATACCACCGTCATCCCTGTACGGGAAATCTCTTTCCTTGAAAAAATACTCTAATCGTCGTCTCCTCTCTATACACGCCGGCATCTGGCGAGATCGAGTTCGATCTGGTGGAGAGTATCTCCTCGATCACCATCCCCGTACGTATCATGCAGTCTTGCCGCAGCAGTAGCAGGCTAGCAACAACCAATCGTTGCACCATCTCCGACGTCCGCCGATTGAGCCATAACTAGCAGCGTTGGAGACCGGCCCTCTGCTCAGCTGATGGAGCAATATTAAGTAATTACGGTGGTCTCAGGTATCAAATGTCTGGTCTTCTTTCTATCAAATCAGATGCGCTGCTAGACCAACTACGAAGTATCAAATTGTATGCAGCAGTAGGAGCGTTGGTTACCCAGTGATTGATTTTGCAGAGCAGTTTAGGGCCATAGGTTATACTCAGCATGTTGGATTTTTTTTTTCATGAAAAGGATGGTGGAATATAGGTTACACTCTGCGCTATTTTCTCTCCCCTTTAGACTCCTTACTCCTGAAGCCATCGTGGGATACTGGCCTTGCTAACAGGACTGGATGACCCCGGGTAGATCTACGTACGAGCCACTATTCGGTAGTATTTTATATCGGTAAAGGAAAAAACTATGCTTGGTTTCTTCAACGGTTCATTGATGCATGAGTAAGCTTGCAAAGTACATAGTAGCATCTAATTAACTTCATGTTTTTCCATCCCATGACTGTTAACTATTCCTTGCAATAGTTAGTTATCTGATGTCAATAAGCATTCAAAGTTGTAAGTTTCAAACACATCCTTCCTCTAATTCTATGTAACTTCAACAAAATTCTCTTGGACCTTTTGGTCAGGTATCATTAATCTAAAGAAGATGTTTTTGAGTTTTTCTCAGGCACTACCCATGTAATAGCACTTACTGTTAGGATGATCTCCACGTGACCGATCCCAACGGATCGATAACGAGTTCTTGATCTCGTCCGCGCCCTGATCGGGGGCGTCCAACCCTCTTATGGTTGGTGGGCCCCTGTGACCTGCGCTATATAAAGAGGTGGGGGCCGGGGCACACGGTCGAGGTTCACCGCGCTGCCCACCCACCGATATTCCCCCGATCCGGGGCTAGCGCACTGCTCACGGGAAGCACCACCGCTGTCGCCACCGCACGCTCACCCTCTCCACCGCCGCCACCATGTCGGCACCCGGGAGCTCCTCCTCGAAGGGAGAAGGTACTCATCTCTCTCTCTCTCAGATCTAGCAGTGTACCCATCAGCAATAGCATCTACCTGTATAGGATCTAGTGTAGTCGTTGGCTACTCTAACATTGGTATCGAGCATCTGTTAGAATGTATAGATCCTTTTTGTTAGATAAAGTAAGAACAGAAACCCTAAATCCTCCCCGATGCAAAAGAAAAGAAAAGTACACCGGCAGAGGCCCTCGGGCTCGCGGCAAAGTTTGCGCCGCCGCAAGGCCGCGCCGCCCCTCTCGATCCCGATGCGCATCGGAAGCCGAGGCATCGGGAAGAAGGAGCTACTTCCACTTGCTCTGCAGGCGGGGGCAAAGAAAGAAAGTCGACCTCCGGCTTACCGTGCTGCGGCTCGGTCGCCGGCGAGGAAAAGGGCACCGCCTGCGCCGCTTGGTGTGGCGCCCCACCCTCGGGTGCACGCGCCGCCGCCAAGAGGCACGGGCGCCGCCGCATGCTTTCTCCGCCGCTGGCCATCGGGTCTAGTGGGTGGTGGGAGATGCAGGTACAGAAAAGGGCGAAGAGGCTGCGCGGCTGGCCGGGCAGGGGCCGCTGCGGGGCGCTGCTGCGTGCTGCCATCGCCGGCAGTGAGCGCCGGGCGGGGCGAGCAGCCGGCGGCGAGCCAATGGCCGCTCTCGCCGCCGCCGCCCCGGACAACGGAGAGAGCAGGCGGGGGAGAAATGGTTCTAGGGTTAGGGTTGGCCGTTGGCCACCTCTTTTATACCGACGCGAAAAGAAAGGGCGGCCGTCGGATCGAGATGGGCGGCTGGGATTGAAACCCTAGCCGCGTCTGCTGGCAGGCCGCGTCAAGGCCGCGGGCGGGCCGCTGGCAGGCCGCCGCGTCGGCGCCATGGGCGGGCCGCGTCGGCTCCGGCGGCCGCGGGCAGGCCGGCGGCAGGCGTTGGCAGGCAGCGTGGCGCAGCGTGCTGTGCGCCGCTCGCCGCGTGGGCGGCGCGTTGCTGCGCGTCGCTCGCCGCGTGGGCACGCGATTACACTGTTTTTTACAGTTTTGCACAGTTTTATTAATTACAGAGGCTTTTTTAGGCAGTTTTGGGTCATTTTTGGCCAAAATTTTGTCTAGTTTTTTCTGAATAAATAGGACCAACGAAATATTTGTTCAGAAATTAAAAAGTAAAGGAAATGCCTCTGAAAAGTTCAAAGTTTAAAGTTTAAAGTTCACGGTTTCCTTTGCAAATAGCAATGATATGTGCATTTATCTCTATTTCTGCCCAACGGTGATATAGTTTTATTTGCATTAACAGTTGCATGTTTTAATTCGGACCAACGTTGGATTATAATTTGCAATTGTACTGTTCTCACTTCTTTGTGGTTTTCAGGAGGGTTCTACTTGATGAGCTGCATCAAGGATGTTCCCACCCTTAGAGGGGATAACTACGAGAATGGAGGAAGAAAGGTGGATTTCGCCTTAAATCTGCAATCTTGTAATTAATTTGGGTGGTTGACACACCGCCCATCAAGCCTTTACCCCGTCGGAGCTGCCCAGGATGCGATGATGCATGGGCTAAAGAAAGGGATCATGCTCTGTGGAGATGTCCTACACCTAGAGAATAGAAAGTGACGGTGCCAACAAAAAGTGCATGGCATTTATAAAGAATACAATTGAGAACGCCATTGTGGGCTCAATTACGAGTGTGCTTCGGCTGAGTACCTAGAAAAGATAAAGAGCAGTTCAGTTTCTTCAAAGACATATGCAATTTGTTGAATAGCTGGTGACAGCGTATCTTGGAGGTGCACATGTCATGGAGCACATCCTCGGGATGAGCAACCTATTGCAAAGCTGAAGCCCATGAATCTTTGACGATGGCGTGTAACTCACACGTTCGTTGGGAACCCAAGAGGAAGGTATGATGCGCACAGTAGCAAGTTTTCCCTCAGAAGAAACCAAGGTTTAATCGAACCAGGAGGAGCCAAGAAGCACGTTGAAGGTTGATGGTCGCGAAGTGTGATGCGGCGCAACACCAGGGATTCCGGCGCCAACTAGGAACCTGCACAACACAACCCAAGTACTTTGTCCCAACGAAACAGTGAGGTTGTCAATCTCACCGGCTTGCTGTAACAAAGGATTAAACGTATCGAGTGGAAGATGTTTGCAAAGAAAACAGTAAAACAAGTAGATTGTATGCTATGTAAAGAATAGGACCGGGGTCCACAGTTCACTAGAGGTGTCTCTCCCATAAGATAAAAGCATGTTGGGTGAACAAATTACAGTCGGGCAATTGACAAATAGAGAAAGGCATAACAATGCATATACATGACATGGTAAATATAGTGAGATTTAATTGGGCATTACGACAAAGAACATAGACCGCCATCCAACTGCATCTATGCCTAAAAAGTCCACCTTCAGGTTATCGTCCGAACCCCCTCCAGTATTAAGTTGCAAAGCAACAGACAATTGCATTAAGTATTGTGCGTAATGTAATCAATAACTACATCCTTAGACATAGCATCAATGTTTTATCCCTAGTGGCAACAGCACATCACAACCTTAGAACTTTCTGTCACTGTCCCAGGTATCAATGAAGGCATGAACCCACTATCGAGCATAATTACTCCCTCTTGGAGTTAAGAGTAAAAACTTGGCCAGAGCCTCTACTAATAACGGAGAGCATGCAAGATCATAAACAACACATGAACAATAGATTGATAATCACCATAATCATAGTACTCTCTATCCATCGGATCCCGACAAACACAACATATAGAATTACATATAGATGATCTTGATCATGTTAGGCAGCTCACAAGATCTAACAATGAAGCACAACAAGGAGAAGACGACCATCTAGCTACTGCTATGGACCCATGGTCCAGGGGTGAACTACTCACTCATCACTCCGGAGGCGACCATGGCGGTGTAGAGTCCTCCGGGAGATGAATCCCCTCTCGGTGCCGGAGGCGATCTCGAGAATCCCTAGAGATGGGATTCGCGGCGGCGTCTCTTGTAAGGTTTTCAGTATCGTGGCTCGGTGCTGGGGGTTTCGCGACGGGAGCTTTAAGTAGGCGGAAGGTCAACGCGAGGGGCCACACGAGGGGCCCAGGCAGGGTGGCGCGGCCCGGGCCTGGGCCGCGCCGGCCACCCTCCTGGCCGCCTCGTGGCCCACTTCGTTAGGTCTTCGGTCTTCTGGAAGTTTCGTGCAAAAATAGGACCCTGGGCGAAAGTTTCGTCAATTTCGAGAATATTTCTTTACTAGGATTTCTGAAACCAAAAAGCAAAACAGCAAATGGCTCTTCGGCATCTTGTTAATAGGTTAGTTCGGAAAATGCATAAATATGACATATAATGTGCATAAAACATGTAGGTATCATCAATAAAGTAGCATGGAACATAAGAAATTATCGATACGTTGGAGACGTATCGGCATCCCCAAGCTTAGTTCTGCTCGTCCCGAGCAGGTAAAACGATAACAAAGATAATTTCTGAAGTGACATGCCATCATAATCTTGATCATACTATTTGTAAACATATGTAATGAATGCAGCGATCAAAGCAAAGGTAATGACATGAGTAAACAACTGAATCATATAGCAAAGACTTTTCATGAATAGTACTTCAAGACAAGCATCAATAAGTCTTGCATAAGAGTTAACTCGTAAAGCAATAAATCAAAGTAAAGGTGTTGAAGCAACACATAAGAAGATTAAGTTTCAGCGGTTGCTTTCAACTTGTAACATGTATATCTCATGGATATTGTCAACATAAAGTAATATAACAAGTGCAATATGCAAGTATATAGGAATCAATGCACAGTTCACACAAGTGTTTGCTTCTTAAGGTGGAAGGAGATAGGTAAACTGACTCAACAATAAAAGTAAAAGAATGGTCCTTCAAAGAGGAAAGCATCGATTGCTATATTTGTGCTAGAGCTTTTATTTTGAAAACATGAAACAATTTTGTCAACGGTAGTAATAAAGCATATGAGTTATGAAAATTATATCTTACAAGTTGCAAGCCTCACGCATAGTATACTAATAGTGCCCGCACCTCGTCCTACTTAACTTGGACTACCGGATCTTTGCATGCCATGTTTCAACCAAGTGTCACAAAGGGGTACCTCCATGCCGCCTGTACAAAGGTCCAAGGAGAATGCTCGCATTTCGGATTTCTCGCTTTTGATTATTCTCAACTTAGACATCCATACCGGGACAACATGGACAACAGATAATGGACTCCTCTTTAATGCATAAGCATGTAGCAAAGTTATTATTCTCATATGAGATTGAGGATATATGTCCAAAACTGAAACTTCCACCATGATTCATGGCTTTAGTTAGCGGCCCAATGTTCTTCTCTAACAATTTTGCATGCTCCAACCACTAAAATGATAGACCTTCAGACAAGACGGACATGCATAGCAACTCACATGATATTCAACAATAGTTGATGGCGTTCCCCAGAAACATGGTTATCGCACAACAAGCAACTTAATAAAATATAAAGTGCATAAGTACATATTCAATACTACGATAGTTTTTAAGGCTATTTTGTCCCATGAGCTATATATTGCAAAGGTGAATGATGGAATTTTAAAGGTAGCACTCAAGCAATTTACTTTGGAATGGCGGGTAAATACCATGTAGTAGGTAGGTATGGTGGACACAAATGGCATAGTGGTTGGCTCAAGGATTTTGGATGCATGAGAAGTATTCCCTCTCGATACAAGGTTTAGGCTAGCAAGGTTATTTGAAGCAAACTCAAGGATGAACAAGTGCAGCAAGACTCACATAAAAGACATATTGTAAACATTATAAGACTCTACACTGTCTTCCTTGTTGTTCAAACTCAATACTAGATATTATCTAGACCTTAGAAACCAAATATGCAAATCAAATTTTAGCAAGCTCTATGTATTTCTTCATTAATGGGTGCAAAGCATATGATGCAAGAGCTTAAACATAAGCACAACAATTGCCAAGTATCACATTATCCAAGACATTTTTAGAATTACTACATGTAGCATTTTCCAATTCCAACCATATAACAAATTAACGAAGAAGAAACTTCGCCTTGAACATTATGAGTAAAGCCTAAGGACACATGTGTCCATATGCAACAGCGGAGCGTGTCTCTCTCCCACAAAGTGAATGCTAGGATCCATCTTATTCAAACAAAAACAAAAACGAAAACAAACCGACGCTCCAAGTAAAGAACACCAGATGTGATTGAATAAAAATATAGTTTCAGGGGAGGAACCTGATGATGTTGTCGATGAAGGGGATGCCTTGGGCATCCCCAAGCTTAGACGCTTGAGTCTTCTTAAAATATGCAGGGATGAACCACGGGGCATCCCCAAGCTTAGAGCTTTCACTCCTCTTGATCTTAGTATATCATTCTCCTCTCTTGACCCTTGAAAACTTCCTTCACACCAAACTTCAAGCAAACTCATTAGAGGGTTAGTGCATCATTAATAATTCACACATTCAGAGGTGACACAATCATTCTTTTCACTTCTGGACATTGCATAATGCTACTGGACATTAATGGATCAAAGAAATAAATCCAACATAGCAAAAGAGGCAATGCGAAATAAAAGGCAGAATCTGTCAAAAACAGAACAGTCCGTAAAGACGAATTTATAAATGGCACCAGACTTGCTCAAATGGAAAAACTCAAAACTAATGAAAGTTGCGTATATATCTGAGGATCACGCTCGTAAATTGGCAGATTTTTTCGAATTTTCTACAGAGAATTATGCCCAGATTCGTGACAGACAGCAATGCTGTTTCTGTGCAGCGATCCCAAATATAACATCAACTTTGACATAGAAACTTTACTTGGCACAAAAACATGATAAGGAGAGGTTGCTACAGTAGTAAACAACTTCCAAGACTCAACAAAACAAAAAATTGCTGTAGGTAAAAACATGGGTTGTCTCCCATAAGCGCTTTTCTTTAACGCCTTTCAGCTAGGCGCAGAAAGTGCAAATCAAGTAACATCGAGAGTAGAAGCATCAACATCATAGCTTGTTCTAATAATAGAATCAAAAGGCAACTTCATTCTCTTTCTAGGGAAGTGTTCCATACCTTTCTTGAGAGGAAATTGATATTTAATATTACCTTCCCTCATATCAATAACAACACCAACGGTTCGAAGAAAAGGTCTTCCCAACACAATTGGACAAGATGCATTGCATTCGATATCCAAGACAACAAAATCAACGGGGACAAGGTTATTGTTAACCGTAATATGCACATTATCAATCCTCCCCAAAGGTTTCTTTTTAACATTATCGGCAAGATTAACATCCAAATAACAATTCTTCAATGGTGGCAAGTCAAGCATATCATAAATCTTTTTAGGCATAACAGAAATACTTGCACCAAGATCACATAAGGCATTACATTCAAAGTCATTGAATTTCATTTTAATGATGGGCTCCCAACCATCTTCTAACTTTCTAGGAATAGAAGTTTCAAGTTTTAGTTTCTCTTCTCTAGCTTTTATGAGAGCATTTGTAATATGTTTTGTAAAGGCTAAATTTATAGCACTAGCATTAGGACTTTTAGCAAGTTTTTGCAAGAACTTTATAACTTCAGAGATGTGGCAATCATCAAAATCTAAATCATTATGAGCTACAGCAATGGGATCATTATTCCCAAGGTTGGAAAAAATTTCAGCAGTTTTATCACAAGCAGTTTCAGCAGTTTTAGCAATTTCAGGCAGTTTTGTACGCTTTGCACTAGGAGTAGAAACATTGCCAACACCAATTATATTACCATTGATAGTAGGAGGTGTAGCAACATGTGAAGAATTAGCATTACTAGTGGTGGTAATAGTCCAAACTTTAGCTACATTATTCTCTTTAGCTAGTTTTTCATTTTCTTCTCTATCCCACCTAGCACGCAACTCAGCCATTAATCTTATATTCTCATTAATTCTAACTTGGATGGCATTTGCTGTAGTAGTAATCTTATTATCAAGATCATTATTAGGCATAACTTTCAACTTTAAAAGATTAACATCAGAGGCAAGCCTATCAACTCTAGAAGCGATAGTATCAATTTTATCAAGCTTTTCCTCAACAGATTTGTTAAAAGCAGTTTGTGTACTAATAAATTCTTTAAGCATGGCTTCAAGACCAGAGGGTACACTTCTATTATTGTTGTAAGAATTCCCATAAGAATTACCATAACCATTACCATTAGCAGAAGGATATGGCCTATAGTTATTACCAGAGTTGTTCCTATAAGCATTGTTGTTGAAATTATTATTTTTAATGAAATTCACATCAACATTTTCTTCTTGAGCAACCAATGAAGCTAAAGGAACATTATTTGGATCAACATTAGATCTACCATTCACAAGCATAGACATAATCACATCAATCTTATCACTCAAGGAAGAGGTTTCTTCAACAGAATTTACCTTCTTACCTTGTGGAGCTCTTTCCGTGTGCCATTCAGAGTAATTCACCATCATATCATCAAGAAGTTTTGTAGCCGCCCCCAATGTGATGGACATAAAAGTACCTCCAGCAGCTGAATCCAATAAATTCCGCGAAGAAAAATTTAGTCCTGCATAGAAGGTTTGGATGATCATCCAAGTAGTCAGTCCATGGGTTGGGCAATTCTTTACCAAAGTTTTCATTCTCTCCCATGCTTGAGCAACATGTTCAGTATCTAATTGTTTAAAATTCATTATGCTACTTCTCAAAGAAATAATTTTAGCGGGAGGATAATATCTACTAATAAAAGCATCCTTGCATTTAGTCCATGAATCAATACTATTCTTAGGCAAAGATAGCAACCAATCTTTAGCTCTTCCTCTTAATGAGAAAGGAAACACTTTCAATTTAATAATATCACCATCTACATCTTTATACTTTTGCATTTCACAAAGTTCAACAAAATTATTGAGATGGGCAGCAGCATCATCAGAACTAGCACCAGAAAATTGTTCTCTCATGACTAGATTTAGTAAAGCAGGTTTAATTTCAAAAATTCTGCTGTAGTAGCAGGTGGAGCAATAGGTGTGCATAGGAAATCATTATTATTTGCATTTGTGAAGTCACACAACTTAGTATTTTCAGGGTTGGCCATTTTAGCAACAGTAAATAAAGCAAACTAGATAAAGTAAATGCGAGTAACTAATTTTTTTGTGTTTTTGATATAGCAAACAAGATAGCAAATAAAGTAAAACTAGCAACTAATTTTTGTTTTGATTTAGTGCAGCAAACAAAGTAGTAAATAAAATAAAGCAAGACAAAAACAAAGTAAAGAGATTGAGAAGTGGAGACTCCCCTTGCAGCGTGTCTTGATCTCCCCGGCAACGGCGCAGAAAAAGAGCTTGATGGCGTGTAACTCACACGTTCGTTGGGAACCCCAAGAGGAAGGTATGATGCGCACGGTAGCAAGTTTTCCCTCAGAAAGAAACCAAGGTTTAATCGAACCAGGAGGAGCCAAGAAGCACGTTGAAGGTTGATGGTCGCGAAATGTGATGCGGCGCAACACCAGGGATTTCGGCGCCAACTAGGAACCTGCACAACACAACCCAAGTACTTTGTCCCAACGAAACAGTGAGGTTGTCAATCTCATGCAGGCTTCTGTAAAAAGATTAAACGTATCGAGTGGAAGATGTTTGCAAAGAAACAGTAAAACAAGTAGATTGTGTGCTATGTAAAGAATAGGACCGGGGTCCACAGTTCACTAGAGGTGTCTCTCCCATAAGATAAAAGCATGTTGGGTGAACAAATTACAGTCGGGCAATTGACAAATAGAGAAAGGCATAACAATGCATATACATGACATGGTAAATATAGTGAGATTTAATTGGGCATTACGACAAAGAACATAGACCGCCATCCAACTGCATCTATGCCTAAAAAGTCCACCTTCAGGTTATCATCCGAACCCCCTCCAGTATTAAGTTGCAAAGCAACAGACAATTGCATTAAGTATTGTGCGTAATGTAATCAATAACTACATCCTTAGACATAGCATCAATGTTTTATCCCTAGTGGCAACAGCACATCACAACCTTAGAACTTTCTGTCACTGTCCCAGGTATCAATGAAGGCATGAACCCACTATCGAGCATAATTACTCCCTCTTGGAGTTAAGAGTAAAAACTTGGCCAGAGCCTCTACTAATAACGGAGAGCATGCAAGATCATAAACAACACATGAACAATAGATTGATAATCACCATAATCATAGTACTCTCTATCCATCGGATCCCGACAAACACAACATATAGAATTACATATAGATGATCTTGATCATGTTAGGCAGCTCACAAGATCTAACAATGAAGCACAACAAGGAGAAGACGACCATCTAGCTACTGCTATGGACCCATAGTTCAGGGGTGAACTACTCACTCATCACTCCGGAGGCGACCATGGCGGTGTAGAGTCCTCGGAGATGAATCCCCTCTCCGGCGGGTGCGGAGAAGGCGATCTCGAATCCCCGAGATGGGATTCGAGGCGGCGACGTCTTCTGGAAGGTTTTCCGTGTCGTGGCTCTCGGTCTGGGGTTTGACGGGGGCTTTAAGTAGGCGGAAGGTCAACGCGAGGGGCCACACGAGGGGCCCGAGGGGGCAGGGCGCGGCCAGGGCCAGGCGCGCCGGCCACCCCTCTGGCCGCCTCGTGGCCCCACTTCGTTGAGTCTTCGGTCTTACGGAAGCTTCGTGCAAGAAATAGGACCCTGGCGAAAGTTTCGTCAATTGAGAATATTTCTTTACTAGGATTTCTGAAACCAAAACAAAGAAAACAGCAACCGGCTCTTCGGCATCTTGTTAATAGGTTAGTTCAATGCATAAATATGACATATAATGTGCATAAAACATGTAGGTATCATCAATAAAGTAGCATGGAACATAAGAAATTATCGATACGTTGGAGACGTATCAACGACTGTTTGAGGCCTGCACTTGGTTCACTTGGTGATGACTTCATTGCCACAACGGTTTGACAACTTTGTCATCAATTACAACATGAGTCTGAGAAATGGGACATTGAAAAGACCATTGCCATGTGTGTGCA
This sequence comes from Lolium multiflorum, assembly GCA_030979885.1. Taxonomy (NCBI): domain Eukaryota; kingdom Viridiplantae; phylum Streptophyta; class Magnoliopsida; order Poales; family Poaceae; genus Lolium; species Lolium multiflorum. Next base: position 37,829 of record JAUUTY010000211.1, on the reverse strand, counting down.
AGAGGAGGATAGGACATAATGGAGGTACCATCAATTATGTGAAGGACAATAAGAAAAGGCCTTCACACAAGCAACAATGGTTCTCCTTCAAAGCAATATGGTAAGCCCAATGCGGCATCGAAGTTCAGCACGAGGCCATTGCCGGTGAACAAAGATCGGTGTCTTCAGCATGGGCTGGGCACTACAAGAAAGCCCTGACTTTTACGAAAGAATTATTGGCAAAGAAAGGTTAACAATTTAGTTTCCTTTGTAAATGAATCCACACATGTACACGATTTTCGAAATCTACTTGGTGGATTGATCAGGTGTTGTTCATGTTGCAAATTCTTTACAGGATTCCATTCGACGAGGACTATGAAAAGAGGCGAAGGATGCGTTGAAGTCGCGAATGGAATTCAAGCAGAAGTTGAAGCTGTTGGCGACGTCCTCTTGGAGCTAGCTGATGGCTTGACTATTCTGCTTAGAGATGTCTTATTTGTTCCTTCCATACATAGAAATTTAATAAGTGTATCGCGCTTAGATAAAGACAGTTATTGATACGTCTCCAACGTATCGATAATTTCTTATGTTCCATGCTACTTTATTGATGATACCTACATGTTTTATGCACATTATATGTGTGTTGCGTTTTACGGAATTGCTGTATGCCCGAAGGGCCGATTCTTGTTTTGTATTTTTGGTTTGATGAGCAAGGAGTGTGCCGGAGTGGGACAAGTCACGCCTATTTTTGCACGGAGCTTCCAGAAGACCGAAGAGGGAAGGAAGTGGGGCCACGAGGTGGCCACACCATAGGGCGGCGCGGCCCAGGCCCTGGCCGCGCCGGCCTGTGGTGTGGGCCCCTCGCGCCGCCTCTTGACCTGCCCTTCCGCCTACTTAAAGCCCCCGTCGTTGAAACCCTAGTCTCGAGCACGATCTGAAAACCTCCCGGCGCCCGCCCGCCCACCAAGCCTGCCCGAGATTCAAATGCGCCCTCGACCTACGCGAGAGAAGGAATTCATCTCACAGGAGGGGGCTTTCACCCTGCCACCATGATTCTCCGGTGATGGGTCCACACAGACCACATGGGTCTGCGACTCTTCGACGAGTAAGTCTGTTGTGCTCATTGTGGATCTTATGAGCTACTATTATAAGATCATCTACTGTAATTCTATATGTTGTGTTTGTCGGGATCCCGTGGATAGAGAATACTATGTTATGGTGATTATCAATCTATTGTTTATGTGTTGTTTGTGATCTTGCATACTCGTTATTAGTAGAATACAGCAAGATTTGTTCTCTTAACTCAAGAGAGTATTTATGCTGTTGAGTGGTTCCTTTCTTCATTGAGCACTTTGGGGCGAGTGAGCCGAGATATGAAACTGTGATCATATTATTTTATAAGACAAAACATTGATTCTATGTCTAAGGATGTAGTTATCGGTTACATTACGCGCCACATACTAATACAGTATCTTGTTGCTGCAACTAATGCGAATTAAGTGAAGTTGATATTTTGAAGGTGGTTTTTAGGCATAGATGCGTTGGATGAGTCTATATACTTTGTATGTGCGGATTAAATCTCACATAGCATTTATCATATCATGTACATGCATTGTTATGCCCTTCTCTATTTGTCAGTACGACTTATTGTTATATATATATATGGGAAAGCCTCTAATTGACTGTGGACCCGGTCCTGGCTAACTACATAACATAATCTGCAATTGTGTTTTCTTGTTTTCTTGCAGGCAATCATCTTCCACTGCGTCGTTTAATCCTTTGTTATTGCGATGAAACATTAATTGACAACCTACATTGTTTTGGTCGAGACGAAAGCTGCTTTATTTTGTTGTGCCGATTCCAGTTGTGGCCGGAATCCTGTTGTTCTGTGCATCCTCGCCATCAACCTTCAGCGTCTTCTTGGCTCCTCTTTGGTCGATTAGGCCTTGGATTTCATACTGAGGAGGCGCTTCTATACGCATCATTACCTTCCCGCTAAAGTTCCCAGCGGGCGATGTGCATCTACGAAAATATCCAAGCTAAATTTACAAAAACTGCCGTTGTAGCGTACAAAAGTGTTCATATAAATCTCTTTACTTATTTTGTTCTTGCTTTATTTTGTACTACTGTTTGCTGCACCTAAACAAAACGCAAAAAATTAGTTGCTAGTTTTACTTTATTTCTTGTCTTGCTCTCTATATCAAAAACACAAAAAAATTAGTTACTTGCATTTACTTTATCTGGTTTGTTTTATTTACCGTTGCTAAAATGAACTACCCACTGAAAATACTAGGGTTGTCGACTTCACAAATACAAATAACTAATGATTTCTATGCACACCTGTTGCTCCACCTGCTACTACAGTATTAAACCTGCTTTACTGAATTTGGTTATGAGAGATCAATTTTCTAGTGTTAGTTCTGATGATGCTGCTGGCCATCTTAATAATTTTGTTGAACTTTGTGAAACAAATATGAAGTGCTAGATAGTGATATTAACAGATGAAGTCTCCTTCTCGTAAGAGCTAAAAGATACTGGTTATATCTATGCCTAAAATAATTGATTCATGGGCTAAATGTAAGGATGCTTTTATTGGCTTAGATATTATCCTCGCTAAGAATTATATCTTAATGAATACAACAATTGATCTTGCAGACATGTTGCTCAAGGAAGATGAAAACCTTGTAAGAATTGCCCAACCCAATGGGCTGTATGGATGATCAAATCAAACCTTCTATGCTGAGATTAATTTTTGGCCAGAATTGGATTCGAGAACAACAGAAAATTTTTGCTATGTCCATCACGTGAAGCTGTGCTACTAAACACTTCTTGATGATATGATGATAAATTACTCACAGATAGCTACAGAAAAACTAAAAGATAAGAAAGTAAATTCTGTTGAAGAAACCTCTTCCTTGAGTAATAAGATTGATGTGATTATGTCTATGCTTGTGAATGGTAGATCTAATGTTGATCCAAATAATGTTCCTTTAGCTTCATTGGTTGCTCAATAAGAAAATGTTGATGTGAATTTCATTAAAAGCAATAATTTCAACAACAATGCTTATAGGAACAACTCTGGTAATAACTATAGGCCATATCCTTCTGCTAATGGTAATAGTTATGGTAATTCTTATGGGAATTCTTACAACAATAATAGGAATGTACCCTCTGGCTTGAAGTCATGCTTAAGGAATTTATTAGTACACAAACTGCGTTTAACAAATCTGTTGGAAAGCTTGATAAAATTGATACTATTGCTTCTAGAGTGTAGAACTGCCTCGATGTTAATCTTTAAAATTGAAGTTATGCCTAATGTGTGTGATAATAAGTTATTACTACATTAAATGCCATCAAGTTAGAATTAATGAGAATATAAGATAATAAATTTGACTGCGTCTAAGTGGGATAGAGAAGAAAATGAAAAACTAGCTAAGGAGAATAAGTAGCTAAAGTTTGGACTATTACCACCACTAGTAATGCTAATTCTTCACATGTTGTTGACCTCCTACTATCGATGGTAAAATAATTGGTGTTGGCAATGTTTCTACTTCTAGTGCAAAGCGAACAAAACTGCCTGAAACTGCTAAAACTGCTGAAACTGCTTGTGATAAAACTGCTGAAATTTTTTCCAACCTTGGGAACAATGATCCCATTTCTGTAGCTCATAATGATTTAGATTTTGATGATTGCCACATCTCTACTGAAGTTATAAAGTTCTTACAAAAACTTGCTAAAAGTCCTAATGCTAGTGCTATAAATTTAGCCTTTACAAAACATATTACAAATGCTCTCATAAAAGCTAGAAAAGAGAAACTAAAACTTGAAACTTCTATTCCTAGAAAGTTAGAAGATGGTTGGGAGCCCATCATTAAAATGAAATTCAATGACTGAATGTAATGCTTTATGTGATCTTGGTGCAAGTATTTCTGTTATGCCTAAAAAGATTTATGATATGCTTGACTTGCCACCATTGAAGAATTGTTATTTGGATGTTAATCTTGTTGATAATGTTAAAGAAACCTTTGAGGAGGATTGATAATGTGCACATTACGGTTAACAATAACCTTGTCCCCGTTGATTTTGTTGTCTTGGATATCGAATGCAATGCATCTTGTCCTATTGTGTTGGGAAGACCTTTCTTGAACCGTTGGTCTTGTTATTGATATGAAGGAAGGTAATATTAAATATCAATTTCCTCTCAAGAAAAGTATGGAACACTTCCCTAGAAAGAGAATGAAGTTGCCTTTTGATTCTATTATTAGAACAAGTTATGATGTTGATGCTTCTATTCTCGATGTTACTTGATTTGCACTTTCTGCGCCTAGCTGAAAGGCGTTGGAGACAACCCATGTTTTTACTACAGCAATCTTTGTTTTATATTTGAGTCTTGGAAGTTGTTTACTACTGTAGCAACCTCTCCTTATCATGTTTTGTGCCAAGTAAAGTTTCTATGTTAAAGTTGATGTTATATTTGGGATCGCTGCGCAGAAACAGCATTGCTGTCTGTCACGAATCTGGGCACAGGCCTCTGTAGAAAATTCGAAAAAATATGCCAATTTACGAGCGTGATCCTCAGATATGTACGCAACTTTCATTAGTTTTGAGTTTTTCCATTTGAGCAAGTATGGTGCCAGCTTTAAATTCGTCTTTACGGACCCATTACCATTTTTAATGATTCTGCCTTTTATTTCGCATTGCCTCTTTTGCTATGTTGGATTCATTTCTTTGATATCCATTAATGTCCGGTAGCTTTATGCAATGTCGAGAAGTGTAAAGAATGATTGTGCCACCTCCTGAACATGTGAATTATTAATTGTGCACTAACCCTCTAATGAGTTTGCTTGAAGTTTGGTGTGAAGGAGGTTTTCAAGGGTCAAGAGAGGAGTATGATATACTATGATCAAGAGGAGTGAAAGCTCTAAGCTTAGGGATGCCCCCGTGGTTCACCCTTGCATATTTTAAGAAGACTCAGGCGTCAGCTTAGGGATGCCCAAGGCATCCCCTTCTTCATCGACAACATCATCGGGTTCCTCCCTGAAACTATATTTTTATTCAATCACATCTTGTGTTCTTTACTTGGAGCGTCGGTTTGTTTTTGTTTTGTTTTGTTTGAATAAAATGGATCCTAGCATTCACTTTATGGGAGAGAGACACGCTGTTGCATATGGACAAATATTTCCTTAGGCTTTACTCATAATGTTCATGGCGAAGTTTCTTCTTCGTTAAATTGTTATATGTGGTTGGAATTGGAAAATGCTACATGTAGTAATTCTAAAATGTCTTGGATAATGTGATACTTGGCAATTGTTGTGCTCATGTTTAAGCTCTTGCATCATATGCTTTGCACCCATTAATGAAGAAATACATAGAGCTTGCTAAAATTTGATTTGCATATTTGGTCTCTCTAGGTCTAGATAATATCTAGTATTGAGTTTTGAACAACAAGGAAGGCGGTGTAGAGTCTTATAATGTTTACAATATGTCTTTTATGTGAGTTTTGCTGTAGGTTTATCCTTGAGTTTGCTTCAAATAACCTTGCTAGCTTAAACCTTGTATCGAGAAGGAATACTTCTCATGCATCCAAAATCATGAGCCAGCCACTATGCCATTTGTGTCCATACCTACCTACTACATGGTATTTCTCCGCCATTCAAAAGTAAATTGCTGGAGTGCTACCTTTAAAATTCCATCATTCACCTTTGCAATATATAGCTCATGGGAAGGAAAATAGCCTTAAAAACTATAGTAGTATTGAATATGTACTTATGCTCTTTATTCTTATTTAGTTGCTTGTTGTGCGATAACCATGTGGGGAACGCCATCGTGTGTTGAATATCATGTGAGTTGCTATGCATGACCGTCTCTGAAGGATCTATCACCTTAGTGGTTGGAGCATGCAAAATTGTTGGAGAAGAACAGGGCCGCTAACTAAAACCATGAATCATGGTTGAAGTTGAGTTTTGGACATATATCCTCAATCTCATATGAATAATAATCATTGCTACATGCTTATGCATTTAAGAGAAGTCCATTATCTGTTGTCCATGTTGTCGGTATGGATGTCTAAGTTGAGAATAATCAAAAGCGAGAAATTAAAATGCGAGCATTCTCCTTAGACCTTTGTACAGGCGTAGGTACCCCTTTATGACACTTGGTTGAAACATGGCATGCAAAGTCAGACAGTCCAATCAAATGAATGAGTTACGGGCACTATTAGTATACTATGCATGAAGCTTGCAACTTGTAAGATATAATTTACATAACTCATATGCTTTATTACTACATTGTTTCATGTTTTCAAAATAAAAGCTCTAGCACAAATACAACAATCGATGCTTTCCTCTTTGAAGGACCTTTCTTTTACTTTTATTGTTGAGTCGGTTTACCTATCTCCTTCCACTTGAAGAAGCAAACACTTGTGTGAGCTTTTGCATTGATTCCTACATACTTAAGTGCACTTGTTATATTACTTTATGTTGACAATATCTCATGAGATGTATGTTCTCAAAGTTAAACAACCGCTGAGACTTAATCTCCTTGTATTTGGCTTCAACACCTTTGCTTTGATTATGCTTTATGAGTTAACTCTTATGCAAGACTTATTCGATGCTTGTCTTGAAGTACTATTCATGAAAAGTCTTTGCTATATGATTCACTTGTTTACTATGTCATTACTTTTGTTTTGATCGCTGCATTCATTTACCTTATGTTTTACAAATAGTATGAATCAAGATTATAATGGCATGTCACTTCGGAAATTATCTTTGTTATACGTTTACTGCTAAAGGACGAGCAAAACTAAGCAGGGATGCGTACGTCTCCAGCGTATCGATAATTTCTTATGTTCCATGCTACTTTAGTGATGATACCTACATGTTTTATGCACATTATATGTCGTGTTTATGCATTTTACGGAACTAACCTATTAACAAGATCCCGAAGAGCCAGTTGCTGTTTTCCGCTGTTTTGGTTTGAAATCCTAGTAAAACTATTCTCGGAATTAGACGAAATCACCGCCCGAGTCCTATTTACACGAACTTCCCGGAAGACCGAAAGAGGAAGGAAGTGGGGCACGAGGTAGCCACACCATGAGAGCGGCTTGGCCAGGAGCCCTGGCGCGTCGGCTGCAGTGGTGTGGGCCCTACGCGCCCGCCTCTTGACACGCCCTTCCGCCTACTTAAAGCCCCGTCGCGAAACCCCGATGCAAGGCCACGTCCCCGGAAAACAGCTGAGAGAGCGCCGCCGTGCATGAAATCCCATCTCGGGGGACCAGGAGATCGCCTCGGCGCCTGGGAGGGATTCTCTCTCGGAGGACTCTACACCGCCATGATCGCCTCGGGTGATGAGTGAGTAGTTCACCCACTGGACCATGGGTCCATAGCCGAGCCAGATGGTCGTCTTCTCCTTGTTGTGCTTCATTGTTGGATCTTGCGAGCTGTAACATGATCAAGATCATCTATATGTAATTCTATATGTTGTGTTTGTGGGGATCCGATGGATAGAGAATACTATGTTATGGTGATTATCAATCTATTGTTTATGTGTTGTTTATGATCTTGCATGCTCTCCATTATTAGTAGAGGCTCTGGCCAAGTTTTTACTCTTAACTCCAAGAGGGAGTATTTATGCTCGATAGTAGGTTCATGCCTTCATTGACACATGGGACGTGACAGAAAGTTCTAAGGTTGTGATGTGCTGTCGCCACTAGGGATAAACATTGATTCTATGTCCAAGGATGTAGTTGTCGATTACATTACGCACCATACTTAATACAATTTGTCTATTGCTTTGCAACTTAATACTGAATGGGATTCGGATGATAACCTGAAGGTGGACTTTTAGGCATAGATGCGATTGGATGGTCTATGTACTTGTCGTAATGCCGGTTAAATCTCACTATATTTATCATATCATGTACATGCATTGTTATGCCCTTCTATTTGCCCAGTTGTAATTTGTTCACCCAACATGCTTTTATCTTATGGGAGAGACGCCTCTAGTGAGCTGTGGACCCCGGTCCTATTACAAGAAAAGTTCTGATAGACAACGTCCCAAAATCATCAACTAAGGGGCATTTTTCATCGCCTATGGGCCTAACCCGACGAGGTTCTGTTGTCGAAACTGCGTCAGGCAAAGTCCAACGACGATTTTTTTCGATTAAAATCGCGGCCGGCCTTCCGCCACGGAAAATCGGACCGTTGCGGAAGTGTGCCAGGGCTTGAGATTATTTGCGCGTCATACAAGCGACACGTGGCAAGGCGCCGTTAAGCACCCGATTCACAGCGTTAACGCAGGCACAGCAGAAAACCCCGTGGTAGATGGTAGGCACACGAAGACTGCCACGTCTTAAACGGGCCGGGCAGATGACATAGTTTAATAGGTCAACTATATAGTGAGCTGGTCCATTAGTTGCGTAGGCCGGGCCTAACCTCTAAGGTTGATTGGTCAAACTTAAATGGGCCGACCCATTTAACATGTGGGGTCCACATTACAGCAACTGGGCCGGCCCAAGACGGACAAAAACACAGGTGGGTCCCACTTTCCTGCTAAAGGCCGGCCCATTTAGTGTGTGGGGTCCAGCTGCGTATGTAGCAAGTGGCGGCCCAACAGCTGGTGGTAGGACCAAAAACACGGTGGAGTCCCTTTCCGGTTAAAGGAGTCCAGGCCCATTTGGTTGTGGGGTCCACCATATAGCAAGTGGGCGGCCCAACAAGATAGTGGGCCGGGCCAAAAACACAGGTGGGTCCCACTTTCCTGTTAAGGGGCCGGCCCATTTGGTATGTGGGGCCCACCGCCTGCTAAGTGGTGCAGCCGCAGATAGTGGGCGGGCCAAAAACACGGAGTGGGTCCCACATTCCTGTTAATGGGCGGCCCATTTGAGTATGTGGGGTCCGCCCTTATAGAAAGTGGGCCGACCATGAGATAGTGGGCGAGACCAAAAACAGGTGGGTCCTTCCTATTAAGGGTCGGCCCATTTGGTGTGTGGGGTCCACCATATAGAAAGTGGGCCGGCCCAACAAGATAGTGGGTCGGGCAAAACACAGGTGGGTCCCACCTTCCTATTAAAGGGCGGCCCATTTACCATGTGGGACCACCATAGAGCAAGTGGGCGGCCCGTGGAGCCCATTATCGTGTAACCGGGCCAGCCTACTAAAGAAGTGGGCCGGCCCAAAATGAAAGTGGGTCCCACACTACTGTAAGTGGGCCGGCCCAATCAGTTGTAGGGCCCTACTTGTTTGACTAGTCAACTTGCATTAAATTTCATGAGCCTAAAATCTGATTTCAATGATACACACAAGTACATACACAAATAAAACAAATAGGAAAATTACAAGGCAATTAATGTGCCCAAATAAAAAAATTACATAGAATCATTGAGAACTTCTATTAGCATCATCAATAACACGTTGACATTTGGCAATCGCCTTGATTGAATCTTGTGTACTCTTTGTCAACATATCAGCTACAGATCTTAAAGCAACAATACCATGTCTTTTATAAAGTACAGCCTTGAGATATTTACTGTCTGATGAAAGAAATGGTCTAGGTTGACGGCTATGAGAAGATGCATCAGAAGAAAGATCAGAACTTTTTGTGGGCCTCACTGGTAATGAAGATTGCTTCATCACAACTGCATTATGATAATAATGCAAAAAGAGTTAAACGATGAACTATGCAAACATTTATTATGCAATGTAGATATAAGATAATAACAAGTTGCATAAATAAGACATGTATGGAACTTGTACTAAGCACAAACTTACATCATAATGTTGCACAGGGTCGCTACAGATCCTTTTTTGGCGACTATCTTCTAATGATGACTGCTTCATTAAAACAGCATTCTGGTAACATTGTAAACATAGTTACAACAATTAACTATTCAAACATGTATTACACAATGTAGAGATCAGATAACAACATGTAGCAGAAATAAGCACAAGATAAGATAAGATGCATGTACTAAGCACATACTGGCTCACTGCAGGTCCTTCTCTTGCGTGCACTAGTCGTGGTCAACATGCCTATCATTTTAGGTTCAGCCATCAAGTGAAATGCTAATCCTCCTGCTCCATTGTCCTTAATCTGTGTTTAGATATCACATTTAAGACCAAGTCAGCTGGTTTCAAATAACAAAAAACTTGAGCTGCCAAATGAATAAGCCAATATTTACCAGATATCAGATTAAAACCAACTAGATGTTGCTTTGCATGAGATACGAATTTCAGACATTCAGATTTAGAGTAGGGTAATGCCAAGGTTTTACACATAAAGTAAACTGGCATTAAGAATGACCAAATGTCAGGTTCAAATCACCCTCGAAGTTTCTCCAAGACAAGCATATCAAATAGGCAGAAACATAGTAAAGCATGAATGACATTGCTATGGCAGGGTTCCAAGTGTTAATCTCTTGCATAAGGAACAATGCATATAGGTTATAGATAATAACGGAAGTAAACTGCCAAAATTACCAACCACGAACTCAGATTCCAACCTTACCTAGCGTCCCCGCTGTTAATGTTGGATGTTCTAATAAGTGGTTCGCATGATCAATCCCTAGGAAAAATAACATTGACAAGTCAGTCTACGATAATACAAAGACCAGACATGCACGCAGCAATAACTATATAAGCTAAAGATGAGGTATAAGAGCAAGCAGATTGGAAATGCACATAGCATGATTATAAAAGCAGTGTGAGAATAGCAGACACGAGAAAACAGCTAGCGGTGAGCTAATGACGTGGTATAAGAACAAGCAGATTGGAAATGCCCATAGCACGACTATAAAAGCAGTGCGACAATAGCATGCAGTACAAAAACAGTTGGCAGCAAATGAATGGGTACAAGGCTATAAATATGTGGATGCACACAAGTGTCAGTAGAATGAACAGGATGGTAGCGACCGGATAATGCTTTTGTACTGTACAATATTTAAACAAACTTCATGCGAAGCAACACATCAAGAAAGTTAACGGCATATGAGATCTGCAAATAACTACACAAAACATGGCTAAAGAAACACCGCGATCGCAGACCAGCGTACTAACCAAGGCTATGGCGGGGTGACGGGGGCGGCAACTTGCATTCCAGCGGCGGCGAACGCGGGAGACGATGAGTCGACCCTGTTTCAGTAGAAGCGGGCGTTAGTGAAGCAGATCTGGTTGGCTGGCAAGGTATTCGGTGAAGTTGATACAGCCGCTGCGGCGAGGTAGTCGGTGGCGAGGTCGGCGGTGAAGCAGATCCGTCGGTGGCGAGGTCGGCGGTGCAGATCCGTCGGTGGCGAGGGCGGCGGGGGAGCGGATCAGGTGGGTGGACAGCCAACACGATCAAGGCTACGCTGTGGAGGAGTATGCCGGCGGTGAAGCAGATCTAGTACTGTAGAGAGTCAGAGCTTTGGCGTGTGAGAGTATTTTTGAGCTAATGGGGCGAATGGTTGGTGGGTGGGTGTGGGCATGTGGGGAGGGTTCGGGATCTAGGCAAGATATTTCATTGTTACCGAATGAGCCCTCCATGGTCGGTGGGTTGTAGCTTCCGGACCAGGGTTAAAAGGGTAAAACTGGTCACAGGATTTTCGAATGGATGCGGCGGGATGATTTGGCGCGCGGCCAAAATTTTCAGTTTCAAGCTACGAGCAGAACGACAAAAATAATGTTCTTCCCCAGGGAGCTCTCATTTCTTCCTCTTCTCTTTCTCTCTCGCGTCTCTCCCACTCCCCCGGCTCCTCTCCCCCTTCTCTCCGGCGGCCTCGCCGGCCGGAGACGAGGCCGACTTCTCTCTGTATATTGTACACCCTCCGAACTAAATTAATTGATTCAACTTTCCTTAGACGTGTATGTATCTAGAGTAAAAACATGTGTGGATACATCCATATTTAGATAAGCAAAGTTGAGTCAGCTAATTTGGATCTGAGGGAGTTAGTGTTGTTGTAAGCTTAGATCCAGTGTTTCCCATGAGCAGAATGGCGCAATGGAGTCGGGGATCTCGTCATCGGCTTCAGATCTGGCCTATGGTGAATCTGGCGGATCTTGCCGGCCAAACCCCGATCTGGTGCCATCAATGTGATGGCGCTAACGGTGAGGCTTGCTTTGGTCAGTGCTTCAGATCTGGCCAATGGGGAAGTCAAGCTGCTAAAGTTCACAAGCTCGGGGCATACGACGGCGTCATCCGTCTTGCCCGTGCACATCTTGGACTTTCAGCGGCCCTTCTCAGAGCCAATATGCCGTTGCTGAGGCCCTTCTTCTCCTTCGTCCTGGCGACTACCAGCGACACCGTCCCAAGTGGTGCGTCCCCGGTGACGGAGTTGCTGGAAAGGATGCGGAGCAGAGATCTGATGTGCGGTCGAGAAGGACTCGATTGATTTTCTTCTATATGTTTTGGGGTCCTTTTTGTAAAGTTGCAGGTTCTATTAGTTATTGTCTAGTACTTTTGGTCCTCTATGTAATTTTTTGGACTAGTTTCCATTGGCACTGATAAACTTGAATTTTGACAAGTTCACGGGGAAAAAATTCCTTTGCACATATGGCCTATCATGTATAAACATTCTTGAGATTTAAACTATATGTAATGTGCCATGCATTAACCCTAAACCATATATATGTAACTAACCCTAGCTGATCAAACCCTACTTAATTAAAACAAATAACCCTAAACTATACGCATGCACTTTATGCGCAAAGGCGCGGGTGCATAATATGTGTGTGCGCACTCGATCGATGATCTCTAAACCTTAAAACCCTAAAACCCTAATCCATAATCCCTAAACCCTAAACACACTAAACACCCTAAACCCTAGACCTAAACCCTAACCTAACCTAAACCTAATTAAGCTATATATGAAATAACATTACTTAATTGTGCATCAGCGGGCCCGGGGTGCCTCGCCGGTCCTCTAAGGTGTTAATGTGCCATGCATTAACCCTAAACCATATATATGTAACTAACCATAGCTAATCAACCCTACTTAATGAAAACACATAACCCTAAACTATACTAGCTATAACCCGATCTAATAAAAACATGCTCTATATATAGCAGCTAGCTAGCAAACCGTAGATTAACACCAATGTATATACATGGCCTATATCGATCATGTTGTATAACATATCCCTCAGATTCATTAATTAATTATATAATTATCTTGATAAATTAATTAACTTTAATTTTGACAAGTTCTCTCGAATGAAAACACATTTGATTAAGTTGCCTCATAATATATATATATAATTAATTAGTACATGCATGGCCTACCATGCATTCGTGCATATTTTTTAATTATATTTGAACATATTCTTGGGGATTTCAATCTCTCTCTAAATCATCTATATATCGTTGGTGGCCCAAAAAAACACACATATATATATATGCATGCAATTTATGCGTAAAGGCGCGAGTGCCTCTAATAATGTGTCTTTTCGATCGATGATCCTAAACCTTAAACAACCCCTAAAACCTTAAATCCCTAATCCCCTAAACCCTAAAAACCCTAAACACCCTAAACACTAAACCTAAACCCTAGACCCTAAATGTACCCTAACCCTAACCCTAACCCTAAACCCTAGCTAATCCTAAACCCCAATTAAACCCTATGTATAGGCCAACGACACTTAATTGTGCATCGATCGAGCGGGTCATGGGTGCCTCGTGATCCTCTAATAAAATTAAATGTGCCATGCATTAACCCTAAACCATATATATGTAACTAACCCTAGCTAATCAACACTACTTAATTAAAACACATAACCCTAAACTATACCCCAATGCTATAAACCGATCTAATAAAAACATGCTCTATATATAGCGCGCAGCTAGTAGTAAATGAATTAACACCAATTAAAATATACATGGCCTATATATCGATCATGTTGTATAACATATCCCTGAGATTCATTAATTAATTATATAATTATCATGATAAATTAATTAACTTGAACTTTGACAAGTTCTCTCGAATGAAAACACATTTGATTAAGTTGCCTCGTAATATATATATAATTAGTGTGCATGCATAGCCTACAATGCATTCGTGCATATATTTTAATTGTATATTTGAACATATTCTTGGGGATTTCAATCTCTCTCTCGATCATCTATATATATCGTTGGTGGCCAAAAAACACACATATATATGCATGCAATTTATGCGTAAAGGCGCAGGTGCCTCTAATAATGTGTGTGCGCACTCGATCGATGATCCCTAAACCTTAAACAACCCCTAAAACCTTAAATCCCTAATCCCTAAACCCTAAACACCCTAAACACTAAACCCTAAACCCTAGACCCTAAACGTACCCTAACCCTAACCCTAACCCTAACCCTAACCCTAAACCCTAGCTAATCCTAAACCCCAATTAAACCCTATGTATAGGCCAACGACACTTAATTGTGCATCGATCGAGCGGGTCATGGGTGCCTCGTGATCCTCTAATAAAATTAAATGTGCCATGCATTAACCCTAAACCATATATATGTAACTAACCCTAGCTAATCAACCCTACTTAATTAAAACACATAACCCTAAACTATACTAGCTAGCTATAACCTGATCTAATAAAAACATGCTCTATATAGCAGCTAGCTAGCAAACCTTAGATTAACACCAATTAAAATATACATGGCCTATATCGATCATGTTGTATAACATATCCCTGAGATTCATTAATTAATTATATAATTATTGATAAATTAATTAACTTGAATTTTGACAAGTTTTCTCGAATGAAAACACATTTGATTAAGTTGCCTCATAATATATATATAATTAGTGTGCATGCATGGCCTACAATGCATTCGTGCATATATTTTAATGTATATTTGAACATATTCTTGGGGATTTCAATCTCTCTCTCTCTCGATCATCTATATATCGTTGGTGGCCCAAAAAACACACATATATACGCATGCACTTGATGCGTAAGGCGCGAGTGCCTCTAATAATGTGTGTGCGCACTCGATCGATGATCCCTAAACCTTAAACAACCCTAAAACCCTAAATCCCTAATCCCTAAACCCTAAACACCCTAAACACTAAACCCTAAACCCTAGACCCTAACCCTAACCCTAACCCCTAGCTAACCCTAAACCCTAATTAAACCCTATGTATAGGCCAACGTCACTTAATTGTGCATCGAGCAGCCCAGGGGTGCCTCGCGGTCCTCTAATTAAATTAATTGTGCCATGCATTAACCCTAAACCATATATATGTAACTAACCCTAGCTAATTAACCCTACTTAATTAAAACACATAACCCTAAACTATACTAGATATAACCTGATCTAATAAAAACATGCTCTATATATAGCAGCTAGCTAGCAAACCGTAGATTAACACCAATTAAAATATACATGGCCTATATATATCGATCATGTTGTATAACATATCCCTGAGATTCATTAATTAATTATATAAATTATATTGATAAATTAATTAGCTTGAATTTTGACAAGTTCTCTCGAATGAAAACACATTTGATTAAGTTTCCTCATAATATATATATAATTAATTAGTGTACATGCATGGCCTACCATGCATTCGTGCATATATTTTAATGTATATTTGAACATATTCTTAGGGATTTCAATCTCTCTCTCGATCATCAATATATCGTTGGTGGCCAAAAAACACACACATATATATATATACGCATGCAATTTATGCGTAAAGGCGCGAGTGCCTCTAATAATGTGTGTGCGCACTCGATCGATGATCCCTAAACCTTAAACAATCCTAAAACCTTAAATCCCTAATCCCTAATCCCTAAACCCTAAACACCCTAAACACCCTAAACACTAAACCCTAGACCCTAGACCCTAACCCTAACCCTAACCCTAACCCTAAACCCTAGCTAACCCTAAACCCTAATTAAACCCTATGTATAGGCCAACGACACTTTAATTGTGCATCGAGCAGGCCAGGGGTGCCTCGCGGTCCTCTAATTAAATTAAATGTGACATGCATTAACCCTAAACCATATATATGTAACTAACCCTAGCTAATCAACCCTACTTAATTAAAAAACATATAACCTAAACTATACTAGATATAACCCGATCTAATAAAAGCATGCTCTATATATAACAGCTAGCTAGCAAACCGTAGATTAACACCAATTAAAATATACATGGCCTATTATATCGATCATGTTGTATAACATATCCCTCGGATTCATTAATTAATTATATAATTATCTTGATAAATTAATTAACTTTAATTTTGACAAGTTCTCTCGAATGAAAACACATTTGATTAAGTTGCCTCATAATATATATATAATTTTAGTGTGCATGCATGGCCTACCATGCATTCGTGCATATATTTTAATGTATATTTGAACATATTCTTGGGGATTTCAATCTCTCTCTCTCTCGCGATCATCTATATATAACGTTGGTGGCAAAAAAACACACATATATACGCATGCACTTTATGCGTAAAGACGCGGGTGCCTCTAATAATGTGTGTGCGCACTCGATCGATGATCCCTAAACCTTAAACAACCCTAAAACCCTAAATTAATTATCGATCTCCCTGTGATTCATTAATTAATTATATATATAATTATCGATGATAAATTAATTAACTTGAATTTTGACAAGTTCTCTCGTATGAAAACACATTTGATCAAGTTGCCTAGCTCATAATATATATATAATTAGTGTGCATGCATGGCCTACCATGCATTCGTGCATATATTTTGATATATATATATTTGAACATGCATATTCTTGGGGATTTCAATCTCTCTTTCTCTCGATCATCTATATATCGTTGTTGGTGGCAAAAAAATACACATATATATACACATGCACTTTATGCGCAAAGGCGCGGGGTGCCTCTAATATGTGTGTGCGCACTCGATCGATGATCCCTAAACCTTAAGCAACCCTAAAACCCTAATCCTAATCCCCTAAACCTAAACACCCTACACACTAAACCCTAGACCCTAAACACCCTAAACACTAAACCTAAACCCTAGACCCTAAACACTAGAATCCCTAATACCTAAACCCTAAACACCCTAAACACTAATTAAATCCTAAACCCTAGACCCTAAACACTAAACCTAAACCCTAGACCCTAAACACACTAATCCCTAAACCTAAACACCCTAAACACTAATTAAACCCTAAACCATAGACCCTAAACACTAGACCTAAACCCTAGACCCTAAACACCTAAGCACTTTATAAACCCTAGACCCTCTAAACACCGTAAACACTAAACCCTAAACCCTAGACCCTAGCTAAACACCCAAAACACTAAACCCTAAACCCTAATTAAACCCTATATATATAGGCCAACGACACTTAATTGTGCATCAAGCAGGCCAGGGGTGCCTCGCGGTCCTCTAATTAAATTAAATGTGCCATGCATTAACCCTAAACCATATATATATAACTAACCCCTAGCTAATCAAACCCTAGTTAATTAAAACACATAACCCTAAACTATACTAGCTATAACCCGATCTAATAAAAACATACTCTATATATAGCAGCTAGCTAGCTAGCAAATTAAACGGTAGATTAAAACCAATTAATATATACATGGCCTATATCGATCATATGTTGTATAACATCTCCCTGAGATTCATTAATTAATTATATAATTATCGATGATAAATTAATTAACTTGAATTTTGACAAGTTCTCTCGAATGAAAACACATTTGATTAAGTTGCCTCATAATATATATATAATTAGTGTGCATGCATGGCTTATGCATGCATTCGTGCATATATTTTAATATATATTTGAACATATTCTTGGGGGATTTCAATCTCTCTCTCGATCATCTATATGTCGTTGGTGGCCAAAAAACACACACATATACGCATGCACTTTATGCGTAAAGGCGCGTGTTGCCTCTAATAATGTGTGTGTGCGCACTCGATAGATGAGATCCCTAAACCTTAAACCCTAAATAAACCCTAATCCCTAATCCTAAACCCTAAACACCATAAACACTAACCCCTAAACCCTAGACCCTAAACCCTAACCTCCTAACCCTAAACCCTAAACCTAATTAAACCCTATATATAGGCCAATGACACTTAATTGTGCATCAAACAGGGCCAGGGGTGCCTCGCAGTCCTCTAATTAAATTAAATGTGCCATGCATATATATGTGTTTAATTTGGGGATTTCAATCGCTCTCTCGTATGTAGCTCTCTCTACCTCTCTCTCTTTCTCTGTCTCTCTCTCTCTCTCTCTCTCTCTCTCTCTCTCTCTCTCTCTCGCGTTGGTGGCCAACAACACACACATGCACTTTGTGCGCAAAGGCATGCGCCTCTAATAATGTGTGGGAGTCGATCGATCTAGTTTTGATTAATCATAGCACACAAATAAAGAAGTTGTATTTGAATCCACACAACCTAATCTAAAACACATAACCCCTAACATGGCCTAATTAATTAACCCTTCTCGATCTCTACCTAATTAGTGGAAATTGCACAAAATCAAAAGGGGTCCCTCACTAATTATACATATCTGCTAGATTGTGATAAACTTTTGCCACATATATATTTGGTGGATGGGTGCATCTTGGCATGTAAACAATTAGTGTTTGCAAATGGCGTTGTCAAAATTTATGTACAAATGATTTCTTTCCATCCAAAGTGCATAAAATGGGAATTTTAATGAAGAAAGTACAAATAAAACAACTCAACATGCTTCCACACCCCGATTTTCACATGAAGTAGAGCATATTTAAAGGATAATTCCAGAGTTTTACTATTTTTCAAGCAACTTTGCTAATTTTTCCCCACTCACATGACTTTATGTCGATTTAACGAAAATATGGCGAATTTAAACTACATGGGCGGGATAGTTTGAATTGTGCGCGCGACAAAGGGAACCGCCTATTCCTCAACCTTGTGCACGGCAAATTACACACGCAACTCCATTAAACGCCACCTACCGACCTTAATTATCACCCCGGCGGCCCGGCCGCATGACCCCCCACCCACCCGTACACAACTTATCCCCGTCCGTGCGAAGAGCTTCCCCTCCCCGTCCCGTCCGTGCGAAGAAGAAGCTTCTCCTCCCCGTCGTTCTTCTCGAGACGCACCGGCGGTCAAGTTGATCCACGGTAGGGCTGCTATCTCTAGCTCAATCATGTATCGGGCAAGACAGCCTAACGATTTATATTTTCTTGATGCTGCTAAAAAAATTCGTCAGTATGCTCGAACTAATTGGCACTTTATAGTTTTTCGCTCGATTTGTCATCGATCAATTTGTTCATTTGCGTGGGCATATAGAGTCAGTTCTGCACTCGATCCGTTAATTTGCTGAAATGCCATGGCAGAGTTTTGTACATGATCTGTTTGCTAAAATGTCGATGGGCATTTTTTTGTTTTGTACTCGACATGATTGTTGAAATGCATAATCATGTAGTATAGTTTTGTACTCGATGGATATACATTTCCTACTTCGCCTTAAATTAATCACCAACCACTGTATCTCATAATTAAACAGATGGACAGAACTTGGATACTGCATGGACACTTATGTTCCCCTTCATATATAAATGGTGTTCAACCCTTTATGGGGTTTATTAGAGCTCATGATGGTCACAACCTGGACGTGTATTGCCCGCGCTGCACATGTATGAATGGTGAGAAGAGGCCTCACCCTGTAGTGGCAGATCATTTACACATTTTTGGGATGGACCGCACATATGTTAGGCGGGTTTAGCATGGTGAACCATATAATGATCCTTTAGCAGGAGAAGCAGATCTTGCTCACACTGTATGTGTGTTGGCATATGTAGTTAATTATTTATATTGATGCTGCCGCTGTTTCAATCAATAGTTTGCATTGTTGTGCAAGGTTCTGTACTCAAATTTAACTTGTTGCAGATGGATGGACGGGAAGGAGAGAAAAGGCGCTTGCTTCAGGAAACGGGTTTCAGCTCTGGGACATGTGCTGTGCCAGATGAGAAGGTAAATATGTAAAACGGCATTTGTTCAGGTTGCATCCCTTAGATGTTTGTCTAATCGGTTGATGTACTAATTGCAGAAGCATAGAGTTAAAGAGGTCTCTCAGTTTGATGGGAGATTTGAAGATGAATCTCAGTTTGATGCACCTGTGGATGGTACTGATGACGAGCCTTTCATAGACGAAGGTCCTGCACCTGAGATTATCCAGTCTACAGAAGGAGGCCGTGGACCGAGTACACAGCTTTGCGTTGAAGTGGATGCACGCCCGGAGATCATCACGGGTCACGAGATGGTCTCAAGACCACCCAGCCCAGTACTGTGGATGATGCGGTAGCGAGCCTCTCATGAACGAAGGTCCTGCACTGAGATTATCCAGCCTACAAAAGGAGGCCGTGGACCGAGTACACAGCTTTGCGTTGAAGAGGATGCACACCCGGAGATCATCAGGGGCGTCCCGGTAGTCTCAGGACCACCCAGCCCTGATGCAAAATGTTGAGCTACTTTATGATTCGTACTCTTATGTTCTGGTGCTGTAGTATGTTATGATTTGTACGCCTTTGGCGCTAGATTAAGCATTCAGTGGATGATCGCGTTGCAAAATTCGACACCCACACAATCAGTTCATCGTATGAGTAGTAGCACAATTACTTCTACAACGATTCCTGCCAGCGCATTAGTTGGTAGCATGAAACACTTTCAGGTACTCCCCTCTGATTCATATTAATTGACTCAATTCTGTCTAGATATGGATGTATCTAGATGCATTTGTTAACTAGACTAACAAACTTGAGTCAGTTAATATGAATCCGTGTAAACCGCCCAAGTCCTCGAGCAGCTAGTTTATTGACTCTGGACTCCAAGCCTCTCGCGGCAAGCCATCGACGAAGCTTTGACCAGATCTTGGCCCGCAATTTTTTTGTGTGGCGAATAGCAAAGCTTTGACCAGTTCCTCTCGGGATACAGCACGCCGGTGAGCTTGCACGGTTGCCATGAGCACTTTCCGGCGGAACTTCCTCTTCAGCGCCCTCAAGCCGCTGCTGCGAGACAGCACGCAGTGCCTCGAGGTGGACGGAATTCTGGATCTCAGGGCGGGTGGTCCGCATCGTCCGGGAACGATCTCCAGCGGGTTAACGAGGACATGCATGGCGGCCAGGGTTGTTTTTTTTTTTGGTTTGAGCTTGGGATTTGGGGTTTTCGGATAGGGGAGGAGGAACCGAGGAAGAGGAAGGAACAGCCGCGTGCTTGGCGCGTGGCGGTGTGCTTGAATTTTGAATTTTTGTGAAATGTTTCATTTCCCCGCTACAATTCGGGGGTTTCTTGACGCGCCAATGCGTCCCGCCGGGCAGCTTCAAGTAAATTTGGGGTGCCACACTATGGGCCCTAGTTTCAGTGAGACATGTAATGACTAGTCACATCAGTAAGTTCACTATGTAATAAAATATGTTACCCCTCCCCTTTATGTAGCACCCCTTCTCTCCCGATCGAGTGCCGATTGCCGACGGATGCAAGCCGCTAGCTCGATCCCCTCCTTTCGCCTCCCCCGTCCAGGCATCCAGCTTGGAGGGGCAAGCTGCATCTAGCCCAAGCGGATTAGGTAGGACTAGTAATGTTCTCTCCTTTCTCGAGATCGGTTCTTTTTTCCTCTCCTCGATATCTTGCGCATCTCTTTCCTATTCTGGGCGAAGGGGTGTCTTTCTGGTCACCCTCGAGCTGGGAGTGATTGATGGGGGTGGGGGCGGGGGCTACCTTTGCTTGGATTGGGGTGTTCTTCCTTTATTTGTCGACATTTGCAACCTTTGTAGTTTCTGCTGATCCTCACTGTATCTTTTGTCAGCTTGTACAGGAAAGGTAAGACCTCGGCGGTGGGGGCAATGGAGCGTAAGGCCACCACGCATGTGGGCAGTTGGCTGAGCCTGAGCTGCGTCCCCAGCCCCGTGAAGCAGGTACTCCGTTTGCTTATCCACTCTTTACCTTTTAAGTGTCTCTCTGGTCTCTGCATCCTCAATCTGTTCCTGTTCTGGAATATGCTTAAAGTAGCACATGTCTTCAGTTGTTTGTGCGTAAAGCCTCTGTGACACCATGCTCTATATTCTCTGTATCAGGTTGGTACCTCCAGGTTCCATGCTGAGGCTATGGGGAACGAGAATAGCGCCCCACCTGCTGCAGGAGCATGGCCCGATCTGCAGCACAAGAAGCGAAATGCCACTGCCGAGCTGGGCAGGGACCGCCGAGGGGTAATTTTTTTAACCAACTTACCATGATGTAGTCTGAATCTGATACTCCCTCAGATCCAAATTAATTGACTCAACTATCTATAGATACGGATGTATCTAGATGTGTTTTAGCTCTAGATACTACTGCCTCCATCCCAAAGCTTTGGGCTTATATTATTTTTAGAAAGTCAAACTATACCATGTTTGACTAAGCTTTTACCAAAAATCATTAACATGCAAAATACAAAATTAATATCATTAAATAGATAATAAAATATATTTTCCTACGGTATCTACACAGTATTATATTTGTTGATAGAATGTTCTAAAATTTTGGTCAAACTTTGCTTGTTTTGATTTCTCAAAAATAAATAAGGCTTAAGCTTTTGGATGGTGGTAGTACATTCATATCTAGACAAAGCTGAGTTAACTAGTTTTTTTGTCTGTCCATAGCTAGTGTTCATGCTGCAAAAGGCTAAGAGCATCCACTATATGCATCAGTCTATCTCATACAGTAATTCAATATCACTGCTGAGGTCTGCCTTTTGTTTTGCTATTCATATGCAGACTGAAACTTTAGGGCCTTTACTCAAAAGGAAGATCAAAACTGCGGCTGATCAGGCTGCCAGTATGTTGATGCCGCCCCCATCTTCTAAATGCCTCTACAAGCACAAGGCCACGCACCAGCTGGGTGGTGATCTTTTAATGAATATGGTATATTTTCTTAATCCACAAAACATGCCTTGATTTTTCTCTGTTTATTGTCGGTTTTTTCTATGCTTGCCAAAAGTTTACAACAACAACAACAACAACCAAGCCTTTCAGTCCCAAACAAGTTGGGGTAGGCTAGAGTTGAAACCCATAAGATCTCGAAGCCAAAAGTTTAGAAACACCAAATTCGTTTGCTTACAATCATCATACAGTAATGTTCATCTACTCCAGTTCCCCTAACCCAACATAAAATGATGTTAATTTCGATTTTTAGATTAAAAGAGCACCATTAGGCGCTGTTAATTACGACTTTGAGATTAAAATGTCATTTGCAATTGTTAATTACAATTTTGAGACAATTGGTTAGTTTAACCTCGATCTCTTCTGCTCTCCATTTTTCCCAACCGAACAAAAATGTAACCATTCCATTCCTCTGAAATGGAACCATTCCATTCCATTCCACGCTGTTTCAGAACCGAACACACCCTTGCATTGTTGTGAACTGTTGTCCATACACGGCCATACCCTTCCACTTACATCTAGCACTATATGCATCAGTCTGTCTCAGAGTCATTCAATATCACTGCTGAGATCTGTTCCCATTCTTATGCAGGCTGAAACTGATGCGCCTTTACTCAAGTGGATGCAAAATGAGGCTAATGAGGCTGCTGTGAGGACGATGGTGCCGGCACCATCTTCCGAAAACCTCTACAAGCACGAGGCCATGGGCCAGCTGGGTGGTGACCTTTTAATGAATCTGGTATATTTTCTTAATCCACATACATGATTTCATTATTATCTGTTTAATTACTGTTGGCTTTGTCTAATGCTTACCAAAAGTTCAGAAACACTGCGTTTGCTTACAATCATCATACACTAATTTTTCACTTTTCAGTCTGTCTCATCCAGTATATAAACTGTTGATTTCCATTGGCTTCTTTTGTAATCATTTGCATTGTTGTCAACTGTTCTCTATGCACAACCCTATTCTTCCACTTACACCCGCACTATTTGCATCAGTCTATCTCATAGATTTATTAAATATCAATGATGAGTTCTGTTGCTATTCATATGCAGGATGAAACTTCTGTTCCTCTACTCAAATGGATAAAAAATGATCCTGATGAGGCTGCTGTGAAGACGATGGTGCTGCCACCATCTTCTGAAAACCTCCTCAAGCACAAGGCCACGGGCCAGCTGGGTGGTACCCTTTTCAGTAAGCAGGTATATTTTCTTAATCCTCATACATGATTTGATTTTTGTCTGTTTATTGCCGGCTTTGTCTAATGCTTACCAATAGTTCAGAAACACACACACCTATTCTTCCACTTACATCCAGCACTATATGCATCAGTGTCTCATAGATTCATTTTATATATCACTGCTGATGTCTGTTGCTCTTCAATTTTTATATGCAGACTGAAACTGCTAAGCCTTCATTGGTCAAAAGGATTGCAACTGCTGCTGATGAGGCATCTGCAGAGGCTGCCACCAAGTTACTGTCAGCCCCACCTTCTGGATGCTTATATAAGCTCAAGTCCAAGGATCAGCCGGGCCGTAACCATCCAAGGGTTCGGGTATATTTTCTTAAGCCACATATACATGCCATGATTTATGTCTGATATTATCACTGGCTCTGTCTAATGCTTTTTGGAATTCGGAAACACCAAATTAGCATGCTTATATTCATCATACACTAATTTTCACTGTTCAGTTTGTAACATAGTGTTATGCACTTGCTTGTCAACATTTGCATTGCTCTGAACTATGCACTTTACACAACCTAATTCTTCCACTTACGTTCAGCGCTACGCACCAGTAGTACCTCCCATGTTTCCTTCACCATCCCGATGCCGAGCTTGCGGGAATATGGCGGGCCCATGTACATACCCCGCATATAACACCTCCTATGGCTCTATCTACCTTTCTAGTAGCTCCTTCACAGAGTTACAGGTATGTATTCTCAGTGGTTTAGCATGAATTGGCATATAGTAAAGTCTTGTTTTTAGTCTTCCTGCTTCTTACATTTGTATCAATTTTCACATGCAGACTGTACCTTGTGAACTTCGTCCAATGATTAACCAGATGTGTCCGCATGAAGGATCTTTCACTATGCATGGCAATGGCAAATTGATGAACACCTACACGGTCTATGAGGTGTATGTCTACAAGACGCAGGCCATCACATATTTGTATGGACATGATTGGAGAAAGTTTGCTTTTGACTACGGTCTGAAGAAGGGCGACGAGCTGAGGATCAGAAACTCAAACGGGCAGATATACGTAACTGCTTACAGAGTTGGAGACACTTCCAAATATATAATATGTAACTTTTTTCTACTCATATCTTTTGATAACTGCATTCTGAGCAGTTGTTCTAAACCATTCCCTCTGTTCTAGCTTGCTGGGTTTAACATGATCAAAGCTGCAGATCCCCTGATGGAACAGGAGCGGATGTCACAAAGGGCAACCACACCAGCACCGGCACCGGCTTCCCACTCTCCTGCATCAGCACCGGTTCCTGTACCAGCTCCGTTTACTGCATCTACCCAGCAGTCCCCTACATCAGCATTGGTTCCTGTAGAGGCCCCATATACTACACATGCCCAGCAGGCTCCTGCATCAGCACTGGTTCCTCTAGCTGCACCGTTTACTGCACCTGCCCAACAGTCTCCTGCATCAGCACCGGTTCCTCTAGAGGCACCGTTTACTGCACCTGCCTAGCAGTCTCCTGCATCAGCACCAGCTCGTGTACCAGCCCAGGCTCATGCACCTGCCCCAGCCAGATCACCGAGGTCTCAGCTCATTGCTGTGGCCACCCGTGTGGTGACCAGGACGCATCTGAAGGCTATGTTCGTGAGTATATGACAGCATAACTGCTCTTATCTTGATGTCTTCTCTGCTCAAAGTCTCACATGGTTCAGTGCATTGGTGCCATTGACTAATTTTTGGTGGTATCTCTTGCTTTGAATCAGAAATTGCCTAAAAGTATCTCCAAGGATCTCAATGCTGGCCGAAGGGGCAAGATATCCCTCGTCATGGAGAGTGAAGGTCTCACCGTGGAGGGACGGTACTCCGTCAGTCCCACAGATGGCCGCTTGGCTATTACTTCCAGGTGGAAAAAGTTCATTGACGGTGCCAAACTTCGCATTGGATCAAAGTTGAAGGTCAAGATCTTTCGATGCCGTTGTGACATGCTGGTCATAAAGTTCGCGGTTGTCTAGTTCTGTTGTCCCATGAGCCCTTAGCAAATGCATTTGTAGTTATACTTATATAAGGTTATCTTATCTGAACTGCTAATTAATTGTATGGGTGGTAAAACTCTGGCAAGCTTTTGCTCTTAGCAAGTATGTATGTATGATCAGCTATTATGATAACTAATGTTTGTGTTCATCTTAATTTGCATTTCCCTTTTAGAAAAAAACTTAATTTCTATTTTGGCTGACCTGTTAGAGAACTATCAGATTGAACCCACAACATGATTCATATAGATTCATTACACCGAGCCACATGTCTTGACCTTGCGATACACTACTTCCATTAATTAGTGCAAGAAGGCTTACCTGAGCTGCCTGAACCATGGCAGATTCGAATCCACCTTATCTATCTAGAAATACAACCTTTGCAGAAAGAGGATTTGCAGTATGGGGAGGCTGACATTGGGGACCCATGAGCCCGACGAGCGTCGTCAACGTTTTAAAGGTGGCAGGAGATCGAAAGAAAAAATAAGCCAAAAATCAGTTGGTAAACAAATTCAAGAAAAGAAACATTTACGTTCTGAGAGGATGACATGCGGGACCCATGAGGTAGCAGCATCCTCAACATTTCAAGGCGGCAGGGGATCAAAATAAAAAGGAAATAGAAATTAATTAGGGTCAAAAATAAATCCATCAAAGGAAACTTTTATTGTTCATAGAGGATGACATGTGGGACCGACTTGCCAGCTGCGTCGTCATCGTTTCAAAGGGGGCAGGGGATCAAAAGAAAAGACAAATAGCCAGAAATTAGGGGAAAAAAATAAATCCAACAAAGAAAACTTTTATTGTTCATAGAGGATGACATGCGGGACCCATGAGCCAGCAGCTTCCTCAACGTTTCAAAGTCGGCATGAGATTGAAAGAAAAAGTCAAGTGACATAATATCAGGAGCCAAAAATAATAAAAGAAAAGAAACTTTATTGTACATAGAGGATGACATGCGGGTCCCATTTTGTAGCAGCGGTCTCAACGCTTCCAAGGCGGCACGGGACCAAAAGAAAAATGAAGTAGCCAGAAATCAGGGGGTGAAAAAAATCCAAGAAAAGAAAGATTTCAATTGGGCTGCATCTGGACATCTGGGCCTTCGAACTATCCTGCTGGCCCTTTTGACTCGTACAATTTCAGCCCACTCCAAAACAGGAAAGGTCGGATTTTTCTCAAAAAAAAAAAACAGGAAAGTCCTATGCTTCGCAAAAACAAAAAACAAGGAGATTCAACATATAAGTTTGTTTATGTAGATATAAAGATTTAATTTATCCGTTTGCAATAGCTCAGAGCGAAATACAACGTTTATTGTCTGCAAAATAAAATATCACATGTTTCTTGTACGGGGAGGCTGACATCGGGGACCCATGAGCCAGCAGCGGAGTCAACGTTTCAAAGGCGGCAGGGGATCGAAAATAAAAAAAAGCCAAAAATCAGTTGGTAAAAAAATACAAGAAAAGAAAACATTTATCGTTCTGAGAGGATGACATGCGGGACCCATGAGGCAGCAGCATCCTCAACGTTTCAAAGTCGGCATGAGATCGAAAGAAAAAGGCAAGTGACATAATATCAGGAGCCAAAAATAATCCAAGAAAAGAAACTTTATTGTACATAGAGGATGACATGCGGGTCCCATTTTGTGCAGCGGTCTCAATGTTTCCAAGGCGGCACAGGACCAAAAGAAAAATGAAGCAGCATTCTCAACAATTCCAAGGCGGGGGATCAAAAGAAAAATAAAGGAAATAGCCAGAAATTAATTAGGGGTCAAAAATAAATCCACCAAAGGAAACTTTTATTGTTCATAGAGGATGACATGTGGGACCGACCTGCCAACAGCGTCCTCATCGTTTCAACGGGGGCAGGGGATCAAAAGAAAAAGACAAATAACCAGAAATTAGGGGTAAAAATAACTCCAGAGGAAACTTTTATTGTTCGTAGAGGATGACATACGGGACCCATGAACAGCTTACTCAACGTTTCAAAGGCGGCATGAGATCGAAAGAAAAAGGCAAGTGACCAAATATCAGGAGCCAAAAATAATCCAAGATTTATTGTACATAGAGGATGACATGTGGGTCCCATTTTGCAGCAGCGGTCAATGTTTGTAATGCGGCTTGAGATCAAAAGAAAAAGAAAGTAGCTAGTAATTAGGGGGTGAAAAAAAAAGAAAAGAAAGTTGATGGACATAGAGGATGACATGCGGGTCCCTTGAACCAGCAGCTTACTCAACGTTTCAAAGGGGGCAGGGGATCAAAAGAAAAAGGCAAGCCAAAAATCAGAGGGTGAAAAAAAACCAACAAAGGAAACTTTTATAGCACAGAGAGGATGACATGCGGGTCCCATGAGCCAGCAGGTTCCCCAACGTTTCAAACGTGGCATGAGATCGAAAGAAAAAGGCAAGTGACCAAATATGAGGTGCCAAAAAAAACTCCAAGAAAAGAAAGTTGATTGATCATAGAGGATGACATGCGGGTCCCATTTAGCTGCAGCGGTCTCACCGTTTGAGATGCGGCAGGGGATCGAAAGAAAAAGTCAAGTGACCAAATATGAGGTGCCAAAAATAATCCAAAAAATGAAAGTTTTATAGTACATAGAGGATGACATGCGGGTCCCATTTAGCAGCAGCGGTATCACCGTTTGAGAGGCGGCAGGGGATCGAAAGAAAAAGTCAAGTTACCAAATATGAGGTGCCAAAAAAAATCCAAGAAAAGAAAGTTTTATAGTACATAGTGGATGACATGCGGGTCCCATTTAGCAGCAGCGGTATCACCGTTTGAGAGGCGGCAGGGGATCGAAAGAAAAAGTCAAGTGACCAAATATGAGGTGCCAAAAAAAATCCAAGAAAAGAAAGTTTTATAGTACATAGAGGATGACATGCGGGTCCCATTTAGCAGCAGCGGTATCACAGTTTGAGAGGAGGCAGGGGATCGAAAGAAAAAGTCAAGTGACCAAATATGAGGTGCCAAAAAAATCCAAGAAAAGAAAGTTTTATAGTACATAGAGGATGACATGCGGGTCCCATTTAGCAGCAGCGGTATCACCGTTTGAGAGGCGGCAGGGGATCGAAAGAAAAAGGCAGTGACCAATATGAGGTGCCAAAAATAATTCAAGAAAAGAAAGTTTTATAGTACATAGAGGATGACATGCGGGTCCCATTTAGCAGCAGCGGTATCACCGTTTGAGAGGCGGCAGGGATCGAAAGAAAAAGGCAAGTGACCAAATTTGAGGTGCCAAAAAAACTCCAAGAAAAGAAAGTTGATTGCACATAGAGGATGACATGCGGGTCCCATTTAGCAGCAGCGGTCTCAACGTTTCCAAGGCGGCAAGGGATCAAAAGAAAAAGGAAGTAGCCAGAAATCAGGGGGTCAAAAAAATCCAAGAATAGAAAGAATTTTGGTTCATAGAGGATGACATGCGGGACCCATGATCATGCATCGTAAACGGCTCGATCGGAGAACGTTGAACGAGATGGCGCGATCTAGAAAAAAACAATGCCAGAGAGGCTGCCATCTGGGCCCTACATCCCTCGGCGGTGCGGATTTGCGTTGACTCGGCCGGCGAACCCGAGATTTCGAGATGCACCACGTCCCGGGCCACCATACGCGACGTTTTGGCCGCTTTCGTCGGGCTAGGTGGCCTCAAAAACGAGAAAAAAAGTTTTGACATGAACCACGGAGGGACCAAAAATCGTCGGCCATGGTACACCAGCAACCACGGCGCGACTTCAACCGTCGGCCACAGCAGCACTCTTATGGTGTCCTATTCTTTACAGCATACAATCTCTGCAATTGTGTTTTCTTGTTTTCTTGCAAACAATCATCTTCCACTCGATACGTTTGTTTCTTTGGGGCAAAGTACTTTGGTTTTGTTGTGCAGATTCCACGTTGGCGCCGGAATCCTTGTGTTTTGCGCCGCATCACATTTCGCCACCATCAACCTTCAACGTGCTTCTTGGCTCCTGCTGGTTCGATTAAACCTTGGTTTCCATCTTTTGAGGAAACTTGCTTCTATACGCATCATACCTTCCAATAAGTGTATCGCGCTTAGATAAAGACAGTTATCAATGTTATTTTGGACATGGCAAATGTGCCATATGGTGTAATAATTCTTATGTTGGGGTTGCTATACTCCATGATGAGCTTTATTTATTGTCCTTGCGTGAAAAAGTATTGTCTGTGTGTAAAGTGAATGAACAAATACCCTCGTCGGAAAAAGAAGGAAAGAAAAGAAAAAGAACTGATGAATCATCGAAATTATGGCACTGTCGCCTAGGCCATATTTCGAGGGGGAGAATAGAAAGACTCGTTAAAAATGATATTCTTCCTCCATTAGAATTCTCAGACATAGAACAGTGCATCGATTGCATTAAAGGAAAATTTGTAAAGCAAATTAAAAAGGGTGCAAATCGAAGCACAACAACACTAGAAATAATTCACACCGATATATGTGGACCATTTCCGGTGAAAAGTGTGGATGGCTATGATTCGTTCATAACATTCACGGATGATTACTCCCGATATGGTTATATTTATCCAATAAAAGAAAGAACAGAAGCGTTGGATAAATTCAAAATATTCAAAGCTGAAGTTGAAAATCAGCATGATAAAAGAATAAAGATAGTCAGGTCTGATCGTGGAGGGGAGTACTACGGTCGACATACTCCATATGGCCAAGTCCCTGGACCTTTTGCAAGGTTTCTACAGGAGACTGGAATAGTCGCCCAGTACTCGATGCCGGGCGAACCTCAGCAGAATGGGGTAGCTGAAAGGCGCAACCGTACCCTTATGGATATGGTGCGCAGTATGATGAGCTATTCCACCCTACCATTGGGATTGTGGATTGAGGCGTTAAAAACCGCTATTCACATTCTAAACAGAGTACCAAGCAAATCGGTGCCCAAAACGCCGTATGAGCTATGGACAGGGAGAGTGCCTTCTCTAAACCACCTGAAAGTGTGGGGGAGCCCTGCTGAGGCCAAAGTATTCAATCCAAATATCGCAAAGTTAGATACCAAAACAGTCAGTTGCCATTTTATTGGCTATCCTGAAAAGTCAAAAGGTTATCGTTTCTACTGTCCAGAGAAATACACAAAGTTTGTGGAAACGAGACATGCTGTCTTCTTAGAGGACGAAATGATGAGGGGGAGCATGGTAGCTCGGAAAATTGATCTTGAGGAGAAGAGGGTGCATGCACCTAATCCGATGACTCAGGAGCCATTTTTTGCGCTACCATGTGCACCTGTACCGACGATCCCTGCGATTGTGGTGCAAGCGCCTGTTGTGACTCCACCCATGACAACGATGAGTGAAAATTCGGAACCTGTCCGTCAGGAGCCGAATGAACCATTTGTTGAGCATGAAAGGGAGCAACAACAGCCACCTCCAGAAGCTGAGCCACAAGTTGAGGAACAGAATGCTCAAGAGAATGTGGCCCCTAGAAGGTCTACAAGAGCTAGAAAATCAGCCATTTCGACTGATTACAAAGTTTACAACACAGAAACAGTTCATATGGAAGGTGATCCCACTTCATATGAAGAAGCCATGAGAAGCCCAGATTCATCAAAGTGGGTGGAGGCCATGGAAGACGAAATGAGATCGATGAGTACCAACAATGTTTGGGACTTAGAGAATATTCCTAAAGGAGCCAAAACAGTGGGCTGCAAATGGGTCTACAAAATAAAATATGACTCCAATGGGAATGTCGAAAAGTATAAAGCACGACTTGTGGCAAAAGGATTTACACAAAGAGAAGGGATAGATTACAATGAGACATTTTCTCCAGTCTCATGTAAGGATTCCTTCAGAATCATCATGGCACTAGTTGCACATTTTGATTTAGAGTTGCATCAAATGGATGTAAAGACGGCATTTCTAAACGGGGATTTAGAAGAAAATGTCTACATGAAACAACCCAAGGGTTTTATCATGGAAGGCAAGGAAGAAATGAGATGCCGCCTAAAGAAATCCATTTATGGATTAAAGCAAGCCTCCAGACAGTGGTATCTAAAGTTTAATGAAACAATTAAGAGATTTGGATTTAAAGAAAATATTGAGGACAATTGCGTTTATGCAAAGTTTAAAAGTGGGAAATATATTTTCCTAATCTTGTATGTGGATGATATTCTGCTTGCCAGCAGTGATGTTAGTCTACTGCAAGAGACAAAGAAGTTCTTGTCCTCAAATTTTGATATGAAAGATCTTGGTGAAGCGTCATATGTTTTGGGCATAGAAATTCACCGAGATAGAAACAATGGAGTATTAGGACTATCGCAAAAGGCTTATTTAGAAAAGATTCTAAGTAAGTATAATATGCATAAGTGCAGTGCCACACCTGCCCCTATAGTCAAGGGCGACAGTTTTGGGAAACATCAAAGTCCCCAAAATCAATACGAGCTCGATCAAATGAAAGCGGTTCCATATGCTTCGGCTATTGGAAGCCTACAGTATGCACAAGTGTGCACTCGCCCTGACTTAGCATTTATCACCGGAGTACTCGGTAGATATCAAGAAAATCCAGGTTTTGAACACTGGAAAATGGTAAAGAAGGCATTGCGTTATGTGAAAGGCACAAAGAACTACATGCTAACATACAGAAGATCTGATTCCCTAGAAATAAGAGGGTATTCAGATGCAGATTTTGCGGGGGATAAAGATGATAGAAAATCCACATCTGGATATGTATTCACCCTCGCAGGGGGAGCTATTTCGTGGAGAAGCTCCAAACAGACGATAGTTGCATCATCCACGATGTATGCAGAATTTATAGCATGTTATGAAGCCACGGGGCAGGCATTATGGTTAAAGAAATTCATACCCGACTTGAAAGTGGTAGATTGTATTGACAAACCACTAAAGATGTACTGCGACAATGAGCCTGCAGTATTTTATGCTCACAACAACAAGTCGAGTACAGCTACTAAACCAATTGAGGTTAAGTATTATGTTGTGAAACACAAGGTCCAGGATCAAACAATAAGTCTCGAGCATATAAGGACAAAAGATATGCTTGCGGATCCGCTAACGAAAGGCTTACCACCCAGCGTGTTCAAGGAACACGTAGCCGGCATGGGTTTAAGGGAAAGTCTTACCTATCCTGGATCATAAGAGGCCCAAAAGTAAAAGAATTTGTTTCAAAACAGAGAAGTGCATTGTGGCTGTCCGATTCTATCGGCAATAGAGCTGTGACGATGAAACATGCCCTATGGACTGATCCAAAATGAAACGAATAAAGTGAAAGTATAAAGTTAAAAGAAAGTTGAGATCAAGGGAGAGAATGTTGGATGATCTCACGTGCCCCGATCCGCCGCCACCATGTCGGCACCCGAGAGCTCCTCCTCGAGGGAGAAGGTACTCATCTCTCTCTCTCTCTCAGATCTAGCGATTATTGCCCATCAGCAATAGCATCTACCTGTATAGGATCTGAGTGTAGTCGTTGGCTACTCTAACACCCTATTATGTATGATTTATGTGTTTTATATACGCTAGCTATATGCCTATATCCTTGACAGTAATAAGATACATGTAGGAGTATGCAGTATCTGTATCAGCGTACGTGGATATTGTCGATGTGGGAACAATTGTGGTTACGGTATCAAAATCTTTATTTTCTAAGTAGCCTCTTATAACCGTTTAATTTATTACTTTTACTAAAATTAATAGCCATGATATAATCTAAGTGTGTTAATACTATTTTGATAGAACCAGCAGGATTTGGATGATATAGATTGATTTGTTTGATCGTATTCCAATTTTAGATGTTGAAGTTAATTTATCCATCGATCATTAACAATGGTAAGAAATAAAAACTACCTAATTATATGGATGCTAGATACAAAAACACCCACCACGTCACCATGATGGCAACATGCTCAACCAGCTTGGCATGCTGGTGGCCGTTTGGCGATCGTGCGTCTACGGGGCAGCCACTCCATGAGAAGAAATTCCTTACGGTCACAAGGTAAATTTTCCTTTAGTTATATATGTTTCAGTCCTGAGCTGTCCCCTCTACTGTGATGCATGTATGAAACGTTGATATGCTCATTTGATTTGATATTTCATGTTTTATAATGTTATAATTACATCTCCTCTGGATAAGAATAGACTTATTACCAAGAAGTGCTATGTGGAACTGCCGCTTTGGTAGATGTACATGATCATGGAACCTGAAGAAATCATAAGTAAAGTACTCATTGTTGAATTAGAAATTGTGGAAAAATATTACATATATAATTTAACAGGCATTAAGCAAAATTGTGGGTATGCTTACAATTCGGTTCCTTTTCTACTGTCAGATATTCTTTCTATATTGTCACAGTTGCCAATGTTGAAGCAGCCCTATGTAATTTTACTTGAACTAAAAGATGATGATATGGATAAGAAAAATCAAAGGATTATTGCAGTTAATAAAAAATGATGTCAAATATGGACATCACAGTGTCAGCTTTGTGCTTTTTCTTGATGGTGTGAACCCACCGCCAAAAGTTACACAGAGTCCTGAGTGCGATATAAGGATGAAGGTCGTGACTGAAATTCTATGGTAAAGCCTCTGCTAAGTACGGTATACCAAAACAATGCGTTGACATTTCCAAACTTATTTCTGAAAGATACTACAAACTTTCTGGTTACACTCATATACTAATATACCTGCAATCGAGGTGGTTGGTGGTTGTCGTCGACGCGGGGAAGAGCCGTTCCTGGTATGGATGGTTATGGGTAGGGTAGCTCTAATTACCATGCAAAAAAAAAAAGGGTAGCTCTAATTACCATCTCGGTAATAACATATATAACTTTTCACCTTTGATATGCATGTATCTTCACTAAACTACTAATTTAGTTTAACTGGGTAAACATGAATCATCTATGCATACGGCCAAATTCTAATGGTTAAGATTTACACCGAATAATCTTGGATGCACTAGGCATTGGATCAGCCGTCTCCCGAACCACCAGATCTAATTAAACTGGACGCCGTGAGCTAACAAAGAAAAATAGCGCAACGAAGAAACTACAATACCGCCACATCCAGTAAAAATGAGTGCGACACTAATGAAAAAATGGATTGCATCTTAAACTTCACTACTGTGTCATCATCTAAAAAAACAAATGAAAACTGAAACCAATAAATTATTACATTTAACCATATCGGAAAGCATGCTGGAGAAAGTAATTACATGGTACTTCACCAATTTCTCTAAATCTAATCAATTCGTAGTTTATGCATAGGAAAAAGTTTCTGTTGTTGACTCCATCTCTTTTTCGGTAGGACCATTAAATGAATACACGCGGAAAACCTATCAGTTGCTAAAATAAATTATATCATGTGGAGGATTCAAAAGTGTTTATATGTACTATATGCAGTGAGTGATACAACTTTTAAATAAGATATGTGATTCCTGTGCATCTTGCATGTTGTAAAATATCTGGGTTGAAAATTAATATAAACTCTGTAAACTGTGAAGGCCTTATATAATATATTTGTATCTGTATCTATGTAATATACTTTAAGTGCATGTATACTTAACTAGTTATAACACATTTTGACTAAAAAATTATTTAAAGGTGTTCATGTTTTAAATAGTGACTCCGCATTCCTAATTAAGATTCCAAATAAATGCATTATGCACCACACAGGGGTTATCTTATATTGTACAAGGTAAAATTTGAAGAACACAATAGTTATTAACAACTAATATTCATGAAGAAAAAATAATGTTAGCCCATGCGATGCACGGGTTGATGACTAGTAAAGCTAATTGTTATTTAAAAGACTGCTAACCCGTTGGTATTAAGCATTGTAAGCTAAACGGATACCATCCCATCCCACTTCACATTTCTTCCAACCAAACAAAACACAAAAGACGAATCGAGGACGATCCCATCCTCCAAAACCTGGACCATCCACATCCCATCCTTTCAATGCTTCCAACCAAACGGACCCAGATCGCCCCGCTAGACTGTCTTTTTTATGTTGTCTATCAAGGAGAACGAAGGTGGCAACTTGCTAGAGATGGCCTTTAGTGAATACACTTTATATCCCATCGAGGCTTAAAAAAACTGGTTAGGATATTGACGTGGCCTCCAAATGCTCAGTTTGGCGTTTGTTGAAAAAGGATATAAAATATCTCTGGTGCAAAATGTCTAGGCACTGAGCTAGATAGTGAATGCGGTATAGAAGCCCCTACTCTATTTTATTGTAGTACGGAGTGGTAACATTATTTCAGCTCGGAGAAAGCACAGAAATTGAATGCCACTTAAAGAAGTTGCACATAGGTCCTCCATCTGCTGGACTGACGAGAAAAACCATCTCAACGGGACGAGTCGAGTCGGGAGTCCGAAAGAAATGAAATGCTATGAAGAAAAGGGCATCTCCTAACTCTTACAACATTGTTCCGCAGTACGCCTACAGCGGACCAAGGAAGAAGAACCGTATGTTTTTCCTTCTTCAGTCGCTGGACAACAAGCAAGCTACACTCACGCAGAAGGTGGATGCTCCTCTAATTATCTACTGAAGTACTGATGCGTTCTCTCCTGGCCGGCCCCATCTCGGCAAGGAAGAAAAGCGTCAAAGTTGGGGTCGAACAACTCGTCGAGGGATAAGCCAGTCTCCGGCCCGGACACTATCCTCAAATCACTCATGAACGGGTTGATGGGGATGTAGCTCCAGTCCGAGGTCGCCGGTGATAGTTCAGGAAGGGACGGCGAGAGCGAGCACGCCCTGCCCGAAACAGTTCTCCAAGCGTTGACGGGTGGAGAACGTGTAGTGCTCCGGCGGCGCCGTCAGACCGCTCACCGACGGCGAGGAGAAACTGAAGGGCGTGGACTGCTGAGGCCGGGCGTGAGGCCCTCCGGTGTTCACCGTCAGGCTCGAGCTCAAGCTCTTCAGAAGGCTTCCACGTCCGGGTTCGGCGTCGCCGGCTGTTCGTTGACCGCCGCCGTCCTTGTGAAGGCGTGCGTGCCGTGGTAGGTCACGTGTAGAGCGTTGGGTCCTCGTCGGCGCGCTGCACCTGCGATCGCGCGCATCCCTGAGTTTTCCGGTGCGTGCAACGGTAGTATGCCCTGCAATGTTGCTGACTCAGGTCAGGGACGGCGAACATAACAATCCCCTTTGGAGAATCATGCCCAATCAAAGGCAGAAGACGTGTGCACTCCCTGGCTATCTGGGAACAGCGGAAAGGCTGCACCATAGATGTGTCCAATAGTTTCGTTTACCACTTTCGAAAACATGTGCTGATTTAGGGGCTGAAGAAGATAAAGATCTGCTGAAAAATATGCCAAAACCAACCTTGGGGTGCTGGGCTCCAAGGATCTCCTTCTGCCCGTACTTCCTCCAGCTGTGGCCGTCGTCCTCTCCGGCATCAGCAATCACCCTAACCCGACGATCCCTTTCTGCATCATCTTCCTGCAAATCCAAGAACAGGACATCCACTAAATAATTTAGCCCCAAGAAAATCCAAAATGAGCTCCGATTTTTTCAGACCAGTGCTCACCTCTTCTTAGGCATGCCGGAGTCGATGCGGGCGTCGGCGGCGAGCGCTTCGAGCCGTGGAAGTGACCGGACATAATCATGCCGATGGATTTCTCGGTGATGGTGACGATCTGCGCGGCCAGGTGCTTGCAGAGGTCGGGACAGCCCCCAGGTGCACGTCCAGCTGCTTCACCAGCTCTTGGATGTGGCTCAGCTCAGTCATCACCCGACGGCTCCCTCTCCGTTTGCCGTCCACCAAGCTCTCATCTCTCTCTGTTCTT